>VXBW01000365.1:461545-497296 GCA_013400375.1 Thinocorus orbignyianus | reverse complement strand
TTTTTTTTTTTTTTTGGATTCTTGTTAAATTCATTTCTTAAATGCTTGGTTGGAAGACTGTGACAATAGCTCATGAAATTGAGTGTTATTTTTTTTTTTCTTTCTTTTTTTTTGTTTTTTTGTTTTTTTTTAAATATGTAAAGTGCAGTCTTCTGTATTCATGCATATTGTACATATCTGTATATGTTTTACTGAGCAACTAAATAACAATAAATATGATGTTAATGGTGGCTATTGTATATTTCATACCGGGTTTGGTAATTTTTGTGGTAAATCCCTTTTCCCCTGAGATGTGAAGAAGCCAAATGTCGCTGTTTGTAGACGGGTAAACCCTGAGCCTTGTGATGATCAGGACAAATTTTGCCATTTTTCTAGGGAAATCCTCCCTAACCACTGGTTTCTCTGGCTGTTTGGGCTCAATGAGGAAAGATACACCTACC
The DNA here is from genome assembly GCA_013400375.1 of Thinocorus orbignyianus. Classification (NCBI taxonomy): domain Eukaryota; kingdom Metazoa; phylum Chordata; class Aves; order Ciconiiformes; family Thinocoridae; genus Thinocorus; species Thinocorus orbignyianus. Next base: position 496,856 of record VXBW01000365.1, on the reverse strand, counting down.
CAGGAGCTGCTGGATTTTGAGGAAGCTGCTCCCTGGGTCTGGAGGATCCTTGGTAGGAGAGGAGGTTATTGTGAGCCGAGATGTTGTATCTTCCACAGCTCTTCTCCTGGCGAGGTTTTTGAGCTGAACTGTACGAATAAAAGGTAAACAGGGTAGAGCTTTTACAGAGATTCTTAAAAATCCCTTCATCTCTGTTATTCAAATTTCAAACTCTTCATCCTTTCCCCTTTCCTGCAGGTTTTCCGAGGAGTCCTGCGGGAGAAATGTTGGAGGGTATTTTCCAAAGCCAAAACAAAAAGCTCAGTAGCCTGGGTGATGTTCAAACACGTGGGTTTTCAAACTGAAGGAAGAACCTCTCATGTCTTTCATGCTGGCAGGACACAGAAGCAGGGCTGGCCTCCCTTGTCACCTGGAAATGTTGGTGACCTCTGGGTGATGCTGGCACGGTACTTGCTCCCAACGCTTGCCTTCGTGCCCGCTGCTCTGTGCTCAGGGGCTCATTCCTGGTCCGTGTCCGTGTTAAGCAGGGATTATAGCTTATCAACTAAAGGAAAGCAAGTAGTTGGTCAGAGAGCTTTTTTCCCTGTGCCCCGAGAGTTGAAATCTGGCCGTAGCCGCATCTCTTTTCCCAAGCCATTTAACTGATTTAATTATGTCCTTTGAGTTATTTTCTGCACGAGGCTTTGGCATTCCCGTCACGGAGGAGACCCTATAAATATGGATTGTACGTGCAGCAGTCGGGGATCCATCGGCAGCGCAGCTGGATCCCATGTGCCCAGATCTCTGCCCAAAACCAGGAACAGGAGCAGGCATGAGGCGCTTTGGGCAGCTCAAGTTGAGCTTTTCAGTGGGGCAGAGCTTTGGCCATTAGGTCTTCGAAGGTGTTTTGTGTTTGTGGGCTTCTGGATGTGATCCCTGAGGCCGTTTAAATCCCTTTGCTCCGGGTTGTTGTCTGCGCAAGCTGCTTGCAGGGGTATGGCAGAAGACATGGCTTTCCCTGCTGAACCTAAGTAAATAAACACAGGAATGAAAATTCGGGTCAGCGACATCCTTCTGGCTGAGAAACTTGTCAGAAAATGGAATTGTGATGGTTTTTCTCTTTAATACGAATTGAGTATTTCCAAGAGTCTCAAAGCCACATGCCTGAAGCAGTTCCTTTCCTGCCTGGCGACCAGAGTTTGTGGTCTCCCCAGCAGTTTTAGCTTTTTTAGTTTTATGGCCCACAACATCACATATATTTTTCTTGTAAAATGTCCCAAAGCTCTTTGCTCAGGTGAGGCACAGGTAGAAATAGAGGTGAGGTCTGTTCTGGGCTCTCCTTCTTGGCCGAGACATTGCTCGAGCTTATTAATGATAGTGCAGAGAGTGGAGGTGACAAGACCTGAAGAAAATCATTTAGGTCATCTTTGGTTAATTAGTGCAGGATTGCTCCCTGGTCTCTTAATTCCCAGAGCTCTGACCAGCACAAGGAAAACTGACAGCAGTGGAGAGGGGGGGTGTGTGTTTTACCTTTTAGTTGTAAAAAATAAAACCAACCAACCAACCAACCCTTTATCCCCAGCTGTTGAGTGGGGATAACGTCCCAAATGGTGGAAGGGGAAAGGAGCCCACTGGAATTACACCGTGTTTTTCCAAGAGAGAGGTGGGTTTGTGGACCCACTGTGGGGGTGGGCATCTGGGGAAGCTCCTGGCAGGACCCTGGTGGTCCATCTGGTCCCAGGATGGTGCACGGGTGGGATGTGGGAGGTGGGAACAGAGGTTCCTTCCCGTTCTCACCTGGCTGTGGACACGTTGTCACCACAAGAGCTGTGAGCCATGGCTGAGCTTCATTATTTCCTGTTATATCCTGCTGGTATCACCACCTGGGAAACCGTCACACAGGAAAAACCCTGAGCCCTGGTTAATGTTTGCTGTGTCCTTTTAGGAGGGGGGGGGGGCTAATGTTGTTGAGCCACAGACAAAGAAGCTTAAATTTGATGTTAAAACGTTAACTTCAGGCTCCTTCTGGAAGGAGGGTGAGGAGTTTGGTGTTGGGAAGGCTCATGTCCAGCTGAACCCTCCTCCAGGGTTTGTAATGCAGCGGGGTTAACTGGTGGAGAATATTCAGTGCTTGAGCTTCAGGAGGTGGGAACTTTTCTCAATTTCCTTTTATCCTCTGCAAAATGCCCCTCTCTCCCTTCCCCCTTTCTTCCCCCCACCCCCTTTTCTCTTTATAAAGCTGGAATTCTTCCAGACTCTGCTCTGGGCTCGCAAGAAAACTTTTCTGTGTAAATTTGCTCTTTGTGTTGGGAGCCCTTTGTTTAAACAGCATTGTGAGTTTGCTGGGGAGGGATGGAAAGAGGGGGAGCCGGGAGGAAGAATTTGAAAAGCCCTGACCCCTGATGAATAAAATCCAGCACATTAACACATTCTTCAATAAATTCATGATTGCAGATAAGGTGGGAGTCCCCAGGGCTGGGCTTTTCATTAACCCCCTGCTGGCTAACCCAAACAGACGGCAGTGTTTTGTTAGCGCGCTAGGACAAGCAGACCCCTTTTGTGGCGGAGGGGCCGAGTGGGCATGGGGAGATCTCCTATAGGAAGCCAGGTTACAAAATGGGACTCTATTTCAGAACAAACTCCTTTTGGTTAGTTTGATGAGATTACAGAAAGGAAAAGGCTTTAACAAGGGGCTTATTGAAGCTAAGTAACTGTTCTGAATACAGTGAGGACCAGGGCAGAAAACATATGATTCCCAAGTAAATAGGCGTCTCTACAGTATGGCTGGGACAACAAAGCTGGACATGCTCGGCGCGGTTATTAGGTGGTGTGTGGAGATGCTCAGAGGTGTTGAACACGTATGGGATGTTCCTCGTCACCTGAGCGTGGCACCAGGCCATGGCCCTCCAACGCCGCTTTGCATCCACGTGCTTCTCATAACTGCTCTTCCTGTCAGTCACCTCTCCAAAGTCTTTATAGCATCGTAGGATGGTTCAGGTTGGATGGAACCTTCAAGATCATCCAGTTCCAACCCCCTGCCCTGGGCAGGGACACCTCCCACCACACCAGGTTGCTCCAAGACCCATCCAACCAGGCCAGTAATGGGGCAGCCACAGCTTCTCTGGGCAACCTGGGCCAGGGTCTCACCACCTTCACCCCAAAGAAGTTCTTCCCCAGATCTCATCTCCATCTCTTTAATTTTCAAAAATAATACCCTATCTGCTAAGACCTTCTCTCGCAGCAGTGCTGTGAGCAAACATGGTAGGGACTGTTTTTTCAGGCTGTTTTAAACTATTTAAATTTCCAAGGTTAATAAAGATAAAGACACGTGCATTATAGTTGTAATTAAATCCAACAATCCCAATTCGTGCACCCTCAAGGTTCCTTGTTCTTGATGCATTGATATTAGGAATCGCCAGTTTCCCCTAATTAAGGGTTGATACCCTCGGCCCCGAGATCCACCCCTGCGTTGAGCATGATGCTCTGCATGGGTTGAAATAACCAGTATTTGGCCTGAAGTCACCCCAACAGCCTGTGAACAACCTCCTGAATGTGTTTGAGCTCGGTACACCTTATCAAGGCTCTTGCTCATAGTGTGGCCCCGTTGCGGTGAGAGATTACTGCTGCCTCCACACAATTTAATATTTTACCACCTCTCCGTCTCATTGACAAGAAACACCTGGAAAAGCGGGGAAAAAAAATGGTTGTTTGGGTCCCTAGAAACGATGGGCTCAAGCTCCAGCCATCCACATCGCTGCATTTCCCCCCAAAATCCCCTCTCCCGGGACCGCCGGCCGAGCCAGGGGAGCGGGGTTTAATGTTTTGCACACATGGCTCGGCGGGGCTGACGGGTTTGACTGGAAGGAGCCGTCGCAGCTCCTTCCCATGGAAAATCCATCTGTTCCCCTGCATTCCCTGGTGCGTGGGGGTCCCGGTGCCGGCGCTGGGGAGGGGGGCAAGCAGCCGGTATTATTTGCCGTGCACCCTGCTCGGCTGAGCCACGCTGTGCTGGGCTGGAGGTGGTGAGGAGGGTTCGCTCAGGCATGTCCTTCCCTCCTCTCCCTCTTCCTTCATTTGAGATTTTGCTAAGAAAAGGCTATTTTTTTTAACATGTTGGGGTTATGTTATTTATTCTCCCTTGGAGAAGCCCTGGGGGCTGTCTGTGCTGGAGGGCCGGGACCCAGGTGCCGGGACGGGGCTCGGCAGCGGGGGGCTGCAGAAAGGATCTTTTCAGGGTGAAGGTCTGGGGATTAATCCGTAGGAAAGGGTTTTGTGGTTTGTTGGGGGCTTTTTTTTGTGTGGGTTTCTTTTTTTTTTTTTTTTCCCTCTGGGATAATTGAAGTTCAGCTCTTTTCAGGCACTGGACTGCAGCGGGGATGGCTGGGAGGCAGCAGGAGTCCCCAGTTGGCCCCAGGACTAGTGAGACCTTGCTGAACAAACCCTGGATGATGGCCACAGGAGTTGCCCGTGGTGGGGGTGGCTGCAAGTGGCCCTTCCCTGGCCACTGATGTGTGTCATCTTGGCAGGATCTCAGTTTGGGGTTGGTTTCCCCCATGGACTTTCAGCCCATGGGGTGAACTGGGGTGTTGTTGCCCTCCATCCTGATCTGACTGTTGTTGAACAGTCATTAACTGGTGGTAATTGGCCCAATTGCTGGTCCAGCTGGCCAGGAGGTCAACCTGTGTGGCTGGTGCATCCCCTGGTAGGACATCCCGTGCCCTCCACGGTTGGACCATGGAAACTCAGGAGTAATGCGTGGCCAGGGGAGGACACAGGTAGCTGCCTGCCTGCCAATGAAGGCATTTCATCTTAATTTGAGCTGTTAAGAAGTATCCCTTTCCCCGTGATTTATGGTGCAAAGATCAGGGCAGGAGACCCACGCGGGTCCAGCTGGGCTCGCAGGGAGCGCTCACGGTGGGAGCCCGGAGGGGCCGTTACAGCCCGGAACGGGGCCGGCTCGGCCTTTCAGCACTTTAAAGGCTGTTTGTGTTTGATGGGCTGATGCGTATCCAATGCAATCCAGCTTCCCACTGTCTGCTCTGTCAGCCCCCTGATGCTGGCCTTTGACAGATAAAGCACCCCCTCCCCGAATTTCTGATTTCACACTGATGCGCAAACATTCTTGGCAATTTGAGCCCATTGTATTCAAGTAGTTAAATTCCTTAAGCATGTGCCTCTGAGAGCGCAGCGGTGGGATTCATTACAGGAAAATCAGTGTGGTGGCAGCACTGGCTATCAGGCCGTGTACGGGAGACCCAGAGCAGCAGCGATGCTTCCATGGGATTTTGGGCTACATCCCTGCGTTCCAGTGGGGGTCTTCATCCTTGGTGTGGCTGAAGAAGCGATTCTTGCACAGCCCAAGGATTTCGGGGTGTGGACTGGCCTCTCTGGCAGAGGGGGTGAATGATGAAGTGATAAAACNTCTGACCATTCTATGATTCTATGATTCTATGAGTTTTTCTTCCTCTGGCCGTCCTCATTTCAGCACACCAGGTGTACCTGGCTGTTGGACCTGGTCTGGAAGGCTCTTTTCCCACCCAAGAATGCCCACTGTTGTCCAGAAGCAGACTGGGAATGGGCAAAAAAAGGTCCCAGGAAGGGAAGCTTTGGCAAATGCAAGAATTTAATTGTTCTTTGCTAAGTGGGAGAGCTGGAGGGGGGTGGGCACCATTGCTGGCATGGGTTATAGCTCTGCATCTGATCTGCTGGCCCTCGCCTCAGAAACTACCCCGTGCGATCGTAGTCACTCGCGAGTTAAGATTTAGTTTCAAATGTCTGAAGTTATTATTGATGCTTGAAAAGGTTACATCTGCAACTGATTTTCTATGTCATTGACGTTCTCTTCTGACAAATAATTTCAGAAATATGCAGCAAAATGTTTTGGCCCGCAAACGCTGCAGCTCACCAAGTGTTCAGACCACAGCTTTACACATTTTGTAAGAAAAAAGAGGGAAAAAAAAAAAAGCTTAACTCCTCGTGTGCCCTTGCAGCTTTCCTTGCTTCAGCAAGGCAGGAGGGTGATGAGAAGGTGCTCACTGCTGACCAGACCTCACTGCTGACACAGTGCCCGTGTGGGTGACGTGGTGTGTGGTGGAGCAGAAGGTGTAGGGACAGGAACACTGTCCCCTCCACCTTGCTCCGTCAGGTCTGGCATGGGGTTAGGGCTGTCAGGCCATGTCCCTCTCTCCAGTGCTTGATGAAAACCCAAGGGAAGAACACAGGTAGGTGACCTGTTCTAGTGAACTCTTTGGTTCTAGAGAAAAATGGTTTCTGCATCAAAAAAGCATGGCCAGCAGGTCACGAGAGGTGATTCTACCCCCCTACTCTGCTCTGGTGAGATACCACCTCTGGAGCATTGTGTCCAGCTTTGGAGTCCTCAGCACAGGAGGGACATGGACCTGTTGGAACGCGTCCAGTGGAGGGCCACGAAGATGATCAGAGGGGTACTGGTTTTAAACTGGAAGAGGAGAGATTTAGATTAGACATTAGGGAGAAATTCTTTGCTGTGAGGGTGGTGAGGCACTGGGACAGGTTGCCCAGAGAAGCTGTGGCTGCCCCATCCCTGGAGGGGTTCAAGGCCAGGCTGGATGGGGCTTGGAGCAACCTGGTGTGGTGGGAGGTGTCCCTGCCCAGGGCAGGGGGGTTGGAACTGGATGATCTTTAAGGTCCCTTCCAACTCTAACCATTCTATGATCCTGTGTTGCTGTGTTTTGGGAAGGGAATGCTCCTGGCTGCAAGTTCTCTACAGGTTTATTAACACCCGGGATTTAACGTGCGGATGTGACACAGTGTCAAGACCTGAAAGAGTTTTGGACATCATGCTAGCAACAAACCTGAGAGGGAGAACTGGATAATTTTGCTGGGACAGTCAGATGCCGTGTTGGCCACCACGTTCCAACGTGCTGCTCGTGGCTGTGGCCTCTATGTTACTCGGGACCCAGACGTGCTCCTGGCAGCTGAACCACGGCAGAGGGAAGTGCTTTCGCTGTGCTTCCCAGCTGCTGTCACGACGTGGTAATGCTTGCAGGGAGACATAATCCAGATTGTTTGAATGAGAAAGCAATAAGTGACCTTGGCTTTCTGGTTAATGCCCAGGTGTGTGAAGGGGAAATAATAGCGAGTTGCCTCCTAGGAATCATCACTGAAGCCAGGGAGCGTTCATGTAATGTGCTTTGGAAGGTGGAACTTGTCTTTTTATTTACCAAGTGCTGCTGATGTCCAAGATAACATTTATATCAGATGGGAGCTTTTAAAGTGCTGCTCTGACGGGGCTGTTGACCTTCTTCTGGTCTTATTAAACGTTGTGCATTTGACACACTCTCTTCTGTTATCTAAATTACCAGCCTGGCTGAGAAAGGTGGCTGTGGTGGCGAGCTGGGTGAGGTTAGATGTCACCGGAGTGCCTCTGCTTGACGTGCCTTTGCAGGCAGAGCTCAGCAGGAACTTGGCTATTGGGATGAAAGCCATAGCTTAACCTATGGGCAGTTTGAAATAACTTCATTGTAGAGTGGTATCCAGAGTGAAGATGGGACTCCACAGGAACGCTTCCCTTTCCCCAGCTTGCCTTTGTTGTTGCTGCTTTGGTGAATATTAAGAGGGGTTGCTGACCCTTGCGAGCCCGCGACCTCTGTATCTGAAAGGCTGGTGGAGGAAAGCCTTCTTCTCAACCTTGCTGAGCCGGCCTTTCCCCAGTGCCCTCCTTTCTTTGCCAGCGTGATGCTATGGAAATGCAAGCTATGGAAATGTTCCTCGGGAGCTGCCACCCTTGGAGCAGATTCGGTGCGCTCCCACCACTGCTCTGCTTTGCATCCCTCCGGCAGGGTCGTGCCTCCTCCCCAAAGGGAATCAGCAGGCAGTCTGGCTCGCATCCTGCCAGGGAGACCTGGTGGATCGTGTGGCTGATAAGAAGGTCCAAAGAGCACAGGGGAAACTTATCTGGGAAGAATGTGGGAGGCACACAGCTGAAGGCTGCACGTTCATCTAAGGAAATGGCACACGAAAGCCCACGGTGACTCACCTCCATGGCTTTTCTGTGCAGCAGCCTCGCTGTGTGCCATCACACTGCCTGCACTGCCTGCCTGTCCATCACTTGCCATCTTAATGCCTGGTTTTTCCATCATAAAGGACAGCAATTACAACATCATTCGTTAGTTTAGGAGAAGGCAAAGCGGGGGATCAGATTTTAATTTTATAATGCCTCCCTGTTGCAGGAGCTGTGGCACCCGGTGTGTACTTTTGGAGCTGCAGGTCCTGGTTGTCCTGAGGTGATTCTTGCTGTCCATGGGAAAACGGTACAGCACCCAGCCTGATCCTCACTCCATGTGAGGATCCTCTCACACCTCTCCTCCTGCTGAGGTGGAAGATTGTTCCTTCCAGAAGCGGGACACTTGGGAGGGAGCCTGATTAATTCAGTGGAAAGGTTCTGCTTCACTGCACAGGAGGGAACGGTTTGTGTAACGAGATCCTGCAAAATCCACCAATGCCATGGAAGTTACCATAACGGGCCTCAGCTGTACTGGGAGAGCCAGGGAGAATAAAGCTGGGTTCTTTCCCTTTGCACTGGTTGGTAGCTGCTCCTGCTGTGATGGTTTTCTGCAGTTTTGGTGAGTCTGATCATTTTGAGTGAGTTGTGTCTAACCACTAGGGCTAAGCTTATGGCGTGCATGGGTTAACCAGGCAGTTTGGTGTGAAACCCTCTCAGTGCTTGCTTTATTTAGAATCATAGAATGGTTTGGGTTGAAGGAACCTTAAAGGCCATCCAGTGCCACCCACAGCCCTGGGCAGGGACACCAAAGCAGGTTGTTCCAAGCTCCATCCAGCCTGGCCTTGAACCCCTCCAGGGATTGGGCAGCCACAGCTTCTTGGGGCAACCTGTTCCAGGGTCTCTCCACCCTCACAGCAAAGATTTTATTCCCCAGATCTCGTCTCCATCTCCCCTTTTCAGTTTAAAACTGTATCCTCTTGTTCTATCGCTCTACTCCTTCATAGAGAGTCCCTCCCCAGCTTTCCCAGAGCCCCTTTAGGGACTGGAAAGGTCGCAAAGGTCTCCCTGGAGCCTTCTTCAGGCTGAATCCCTCCAACTCTTTCAGCCTGTCCTCAGAGGAGAGGTGCCTGTTTTGAACTAGGAATTTTCCATTGGGAAAGCAGGACAGTGTAGGTGTGGAGGGAGGGATGGACTGCTTCTGAGCTCCAAAGTGCCTTCAGGAAAAGGCAGGATCAGAGCTGGGTGTTTCCCAGAACCGGACACAAGTGACTTGTATCAGAGCCAGGCCATCATGTAAACATCACAGGAAAGGCAATGAGGAGCAGAGCGGATCTTTTGTTGCCCCTTTGCTGCTGCTGTTCTCATCACTAATGAAGCAGGAAGGTGTGAGTTTGCCATACCTTGTCATCAATGGCCATTGCCATCTGAGACATCTACTGATGGGCCTTTGCAGAAGCCTGGCAGCAGAATGCTCTGGCTCCAAACCCTCTGCTTTAGCAGTTAATTATTTCTTTTCATGTTTTATGAGAAGGTGCCCAGCGAGGCAAGACAGCAGCTTGAAAAATCGGATTTTTTTTGGTTAACACAGCTGACTTGAGCCCCCAAAGTTCTTTTCATGGCTCTGAGAAAACATAAAGTAAAGGTAGATTGTAACATAATGATGGCAGTCTGTCTCTTTTGGTTGTATTTTGAATGTTGTTTGTTTTTAATGACAGTAAATATTTGTCCCTCAACTAGTGGAGGTTTCTTTCCTTAAAAATTTCTAGCGTACGGGATTACTGTAATTTAGTTCTCATGTTTGTATTTTACACTTGTATTTTTTCCACCTCACTTTTGTTCTGGCTCTGCAGTGCTGAGGGTTTGACATTGTACCGTCTTCTTTTCATGTGAAATCATGTCTGCAGAGTGGAAACGCACCTCCTGTTCCCGCGGCTCAAGCTGTGAGATCTTTTTTGCAGCGAGGAAGGCATGTCAGGAGCAGTCTTTCACGAGGTCCCTGCCCCATCAGGTCTCGAGCTCCTTTGAATTTCTCTCCTTTAGAGATCTGTGCCGTCGCTGCCTGAGAGCTGTCAGGGGATGGTACTGTTTTCCTCTGGTTGGTGAGGATGTTCCCTAAGATGTTTTTCCCCATTAATCCATCCGCATTGGGGAGCGCAGAGCAAGGCTCACACTGCTTAAGCGAATCTGGTCTTGGTGTTGGAGCCCTGGTGATGGACAGTAATGAGATGCTGAATGGATTTGTAATGAAAACCCAACTGGCTGAGTGTGCAGGGTGGTAGCAGTGCAGAGGCTGCCGTCACCTTTCTGCTTGGCAAGTGCGTTAGCAGCCGCCAGGATTTATATTTTTTTAATGTTTCATGATACCCAGGAAAGTTTTGTTTCTAAAAAAATCTGGCAAAGCATCTCCCAGGCTTCCTCCTGTGCGGTGCCTTGTCAGCCTTGTGGGATCAGTCGATATCAATTTGAGACACTTGGGAATTGGTTTGAATATTGTGGTGCGGAACACAGTCTGTCTGTCCAGACAGACAGATTTACGGTGTAAATTCTCCTTTGTGAAATCACAGGTGTTTCTGTCTGCCTAATCTGTCTTCCTGGAGTGTGGCGTTCAGTGGATGCCCATGAGATAGATGTGCTGAGGAAGGGGTACAAACAGTTTCAGGGGGCCCTTAGGCACGCGAGTCCAGTGTGTGCTGCCACGGGTCTGTAATTTCCACTGACACTGCGCGAAGTCTGTGTGGAAAGAAGGGGCAAAAAATGACATTCTGTTCTGGAACATTCTCATTTCAGTTGCTAGAAGCTTCCTGCTGATCTCTAGCCTGGGTTTATTCCTGGCCTGCTCCTCCCTCTGTGTTCCCATGACAGTTTCCATCCCTTCAGTTTCCATAAGGCTCCTCTTTCCCAGTGGTTTTCTTTTTCTGTACTGTCAGTGAAGCGTCCAAACACACTCATTTTTGAGGCTGGGCAATGCTGGCATCTCTCATGGGGTTGGTTCTGCAGTGCTTTGTCAATCCACTTGCTTTGCCCCTGTTCTGCTTGGGCTCATCTTTCCCAAGTCTGGGTGAGTGTTCCTCTGGTGTGTTGCAACCTTTGTTACCTACAGCTGTAAGTAGATGAGGAAATATTGAAGAAAAAAAGTGAAAGAAATTCAGGAAAAATTCTGTACAGCCTAGTAAGGGGAGGAGTGACCCTCTGTGGATGTTCTTCATTGATACGTGCTCTGTCCTGGCACGCTCCTGCAGCTACCCCTAGCATGAGATGGGTGGGAGAGCCCTCACCTTGCTTTAGTCTTCACCACCCTGAAATGGTCCTGGTGGCCAAGGCAGTGGTAGACCATGGTGAGAGTGTGACCACGTGCCCCATCCCTGTGGCCAGCAGCTGCTGGTGAGGGACTTGGTGTGAGCCACGTGGCAGTGCTTATCCTCCCTCGACCTGCTGGCGATGCTTTGACTAGTGCCACCAGGACACTGTTAGCCCCAATGTCTGGTGATGCAACTGTGGGGACCCTAATTGTCCTTTGCCATCGTGTCTGTGGCTGGGTGGCTCCCAGGTTGTGAGCTGGGGGTGCTTGGGTGACAGAGCGGGTGAGCAGACAGCGCTGCCTGGCAGGAGGTGTGTGACCATTCCAATCCTCAGGCAAGTGTTTTGGAGGAGGGGAATTAAAGTGACTTGATAAACTTCTTGCTTGGATGTAATATGAACTGTATCCTCGGAGTAAGAGGATTTGTGATCTGCTGGTGGGCTGTGCTCGAAATCACTGTTCATTTCCCCTTGTTGTTGAAGGTCTAAATGAGCTTTCTGGTTGTAACGAGATCGATGTGCACAAGGGTTTGATGGAGCTAATGGCAAAGAACGCCTTTTCCTACCAGAGCAAATGATGTGAAAACAAGAGTTGGGTTTTAGGGCTGACCCTCAGCTCCTGGCAGGTGCTGGTGGGACCTGGGTGCTTGTGGATCTTTCTCCCTGTGGAGCAGAGGAGCAAGGGCAGTGGTGGCCTTGGCCATGAGGCTGGTGTGGCTGCGTTCCTTGAGGGTCACGGGGGGGAATGCAGTGGGGATTTGCCCAGTGGAGGAATGAGGAAACTTCCCCTCAGTTTCAAATTGAACTTTTGCACTTCTTTAAACAACTCATTATAATTTCCCTGGTATTCCCAGGCTACCTTGCCTGCACTGTGTACTTAAAATGATGTTTTCTGTGGTATTTTTCTCAATAAGGTAGTGGAAAATGCTGCTGCTACCTCAGGTTAACTTCGTGCCTGTGGGAAGACCATTAATTAATTCCAAGCTATAACCACAGCTGAAAAAAATATTGCCACTTAGACCTCTTTTTTTGCCAAAATGGCAAAAGGGCAACCTGAGGACTTTCTTCCAGGGACCCTTGTGATGAGAGAGTGTGGTGCTGAGGCGAGGACCCTGTGACTTGACTGGGTTTTGGTGGTGGCTGGGAGGCTGTGGGAATGTGACTGGTGCCCTGATGGAGTTGCTGTGTTCTTTCTAATCAGTCCCTTGATTTGAAATTATTTCCTTGGCTGGCCCTGACTTGGTTTTGTAGCCTCCTCCTTGACTCCATGTGGCAGTTCCCCAGGGAATAGCCCCCACGAGAGCAGGTGCCTACTGACAAACCTATCTTTGGTGCTTTGCTGGTGGGGACCCAGCCAGACCTTCTCTCTTCTTGGGGCAAAACCTCCCTCCTGGATGTTTGGCTTCTAATTCTGGTCACTTCTTTGTAATTTGCAGAGTAGGGGCAAGATCAATAGAGTTGCTTTGTAAATTGGTGATAGGAAACATAATTTACAGTGTTAGGGATTTAGCTAATAGTGTTGGTTAGGAATCCTAAAGAACCTAATTTGTGACGTGGCTTTTGACTGGGGATTCGGCTGACTCCGTTGGGTGAAGGTGGCGAGAGAGGCTCTGGTTGCTTGTTCCTCAGTGGGAATATGGATTAACCTGAAAAAAGCAAACGTTGTGTGAAGTGGGTGTGAGATGCTGCCGGTACAGGGAGGCTTTGAGATGTGAGTCACCTTCAGAGCCTTCAGGCAATGAGTTTAAAACCAGCATGGCAGTATGCAGAACACATGCCGACTTATATCGGGCAACTTGTGGGCAATTTTTTGCTGCTGCTGCTGATCCTTGGCAGCAAGTAGACACCTCCCCAAGGTCTTCCCTCTGAGATCTGGGGGTGCTTGTGGTCCAGGGGCTCCCAAGACTGAGAGCGAGGAAGGTCCAAGCTGACATGGATGAAGGAGGGGTGTAATGATGCACTGGGGTTGTGGTCACTTGCCCTGTCCTCAGGGAGCAGAGCTGGTGGCCAAGGTGGGCTTGGGGACAGTGATGCATGCACAGCTCTCCTGCATTGCCCCAGCTTCAAAATGCCTCTGGTGAGCCCTGAGCTGCTGCCTTGCTGGTGGAAGGGTCTTCAGGTGATGGTCTGCTCATGAGTTACTGTGTAGCCTGCTCTTGTTGAGAACCAGCTCCCCAGCATTGTTGGACCTGGGAAACTCCAAGTATATCATGAGTCGCTTAAACTGCATTTTAATATACGTGCAAGCAGAGCAAAGGAGGACCCCACAGGTGTTTCTGGGCTCCTACAGTGTTTCCAGGCCAGGAGCCTTTGAGGTCCCCATTCGTGATGGTGGTGCTGGTGCTCTGGAGGGGTCTCTTCCATCCCCACAGGCCTGTGGCAGCCAGCTGGTGGGTCCCCAGGCGCTGTGCTCAGACCAGGGCTGGTGTGGAGGGAAGAAGGTCACACCAAGGAGTTCCATCGGTCCCTTCCTGATGTGTGCTGTGCTGTTGTGGGTGAGAGGCAACAGTTGGTGGCTGTTCTTGGTGGGCTTTGTGGGCACATGAACCCAGAGGAGACCTCTCCTGCAGGTGGCCCATGCTGATGGCCAGCGGAGCGGATGATGGGCTGGAACTGCTTGGCTCCTGCTGGCCACGTTGTACCTCCATGGCCATCCTTCTTGCTCTGGAGGTGGCTCATCCACCCAGCCCTGTGGCCATCTCCTGTCATGCCCCACAGTTTTATTGGTGCTGCAGCTGGACTCTGGCTCCTCCACGGAGGGTGGGCAGCGCAGTGGTGGGGCTGTGCCCATCTCCCACTCATTCTTTGGAGGCACGGCGGGGAGACAGCCCTGGTTGCTTCCATGCCACTGCCTGCTGGGCCTGGATGTGACATTTGGCTGGTGCTGGGAGGCCACCAGGACTGCGGAGCTCTTTTTCTGCAGCTCGTTCTCCTGGGGCACAAATTCCATCTCTTAAAAAGCACTTAATAAACTAACAATGGCTTGAAAGGAGGCAGTGAGCAGAGCGGCATCCCGGGGAGATGGGCTGGAGGAGGAGAAGAACCTGTGAGGAGCACAGGGCACAGCTGCTTGCAGGAGGGGCGCTGGCCTCACCTTCCCTGGGTGACAACCCCAGTGCCACCATCCCTCTCGTTCCGAATCGGTGGCCGTTAGCAGGGGGCTTGGTGCCAGCAGCTTGTAATCCCCTCGTAGATGGGGAAGCAGAACCTGAGCCTCTGATTTATTTGCCTGCTGCAGAGCGGAGGGAGGGAGAGAGGGAGGGGAGGTACTCGAGCACTTCCTCCGGCTGGAGCGGGATGGGGACTTTGGGGAATAAATAATGTGATGACACCAGGACTTATACGCTTGTTCAGCTGCATTGATTTCATTCAAAGGGTCTCGCAGGTTGTATTGATCGGAGCCTTTCTGCTACCTGCAGAGCCTGGAGAGCTGGGGGGTGAGGGGGGAGAGTGAGGGTTTGGTCCCAAACACAGATGAGTGCCTGTAGGATATTTTAGCAAAGCCTCTCGGTGCTTTGCAGGCAGCTGCTCAGCAGCTCTGGGGTGTTTGCTCAGGTGTCCGTGTAGGGGAAGAGTCTCCCCAAAGGGTTATGTAGTCAATCGGTGCTCGTTATGGATGGGAGAGCAAGAACCTCTGTCTCTGTTTATATACTTTAATTACTCCGCTGTAAACCAGTCGATGCAGGGGCTAACCTAACAAAATTAACAAGGGTAAAAAAAATAAAGACCCTAAGCACCCCCATCCCCACCTTGGACCAGTCTTCTCTCCCCATGCCCAAGCTCCTTGCCCCTGTAATCAGGGAGGAAGCATCCTTCAGGGTCACTTACCCTCCCCGGCTGTGCCAGGCTCTGGTCGCCCCCGACCCTCCTGCCTAACCTCCTCATTCTTAACCGGGGGCTCTGCTCTTGTCTCTGGAGGGCTAAACTTGTTAAAATGAATCACATTTGGCATATCTCCCTGTGGTGCCTCTCCAGATAAAAGTGGTCCCAGCTCGCATGCTCTATTTTTGTTTTGTTTCTGTATGTGACAATTTTCTCTATACAAAACCCTCTTTTGTCAGTTTGTAGAAGAGATTATGGGGAAACAAGAGCCCGCTTTTTTTTTTTCATATCCATCTTGCGCTTTCTCATGGCTCCACGGATGGCATTGTTCGTGGCCAAGGAACAATGGCAGTTCTCTGTTCCCATATCTGATGTGATTAAAGGAGCTGCAGAGCAGAAGTTACAGTGAAGATTATAATGAACAGAGGAGACCTTGCTAATGGATATGAGATGCAAGGGGAGATTTTGGCCCTGGGCTTGCTTCCTGTTAAATAAAATCCTCCCCCCTTCCCTTCTTTTTTTCTCCCTAATCTGCAAAACTACCTGAAATTATGCCCTGGATAAAGACTAAGTGGACAAAATTTGTCCTTCATGTGCTCTCCCAGCCCTGGAGTGCCTTCATGTTGGGCTCAGAGTGAGAGCAGCCACCCTTGCTCCCCAGGGTGCTGCTGGCTGCCCATGGGAAGAGTGCATTTAGATCAAAAAACACAAGGAAGAAGCTTGCCAGCGAGCTGTTGGGTAAGGGGCTATAAACCTTTTAAGAAGACCAGAGAGGACCTTGCATTTAAAGATTTTTAGCTGAAAGGCACCTGAAACATCTGTAAAAGAGCAGGAGGTGGGAAAGCTGGTTCTTTGTGGTTGTGAGTTCAGGTTTGGCTTCTTTGAAGTCCTGAAGAGCAAGGAGGGTCCTGCTGGGGGGTTTGTTGAAGAGGCTTGGAGACCACAGAAGGTTTTTTAGCCTTCTTTCCTGAGGGAATAACTGTACTGAGTGTGCTGTCTGCTCTTCACCTGCTAGTGTGGGAGCCCTGTTGCCAGTTTGCAATCTGATCTGTGGAGGGAGGAAGAGGGGCTGGAAGGCTCAAAAAGGATCAGGTTGGTGGTGGTTTCAGCCTTGGCAAGGTGGAGGAGCACGCCGTGTCCCAGTGTCTGCCCTCATGACCACCACATCTCAAGAGGGATATGTGTGGAGTGGTGGGTGAGGGGCTGAGCTCCAGACCCAGCATGGGACAAGGGAATTTTGGTGGGCAGGGGACAACCAGGAGGGGGATGTTCATGAAACAGCGCCCTGGCACTGATGAACAGCATGATCTCAGCATGTCTTCCCCACTGGCCCTGGATTTTCACTCCAGAAGCTGGGGATGAAGTGGCAACCTAGGAAAGGACCAGTCTGCCTAGACAAGGAGCTCAGATCTGCTGCTGTTGTGAACATGAGGCACAGGGGAACCTGTTCCCAGCCCAGGAGGGTGACAGTGGATGGTGAGTGGGGCTTCCTGAGAGCTGATGGGTGCTCTTAGTGAAGGTGGGTGAATGCTGAGTTAGCGTGAAGAGCAGTGACAGGTCTGTTTGCGTGGGGAGGGGAGGTACACGGTAGCACCTGGGTCTGCAGGTGTTAGATTTGCAAGACAGACAGTCTGTCTCATACTTTTATTTCAGTTTCAGGGTTGTGGAAGAAGGGGCGTCTAAGGTCTTTTGGTGACTGGCATCTTTGCACAGAATTAGTCATCCCGGAGCTGCTGGCATCAAAAGGGGAAGGACATGCTTTGTATTGCAGTTGTGTTCTCCAGCTCACTTACTGTTTGCTGTACACATTTGCCTTTCCTCTTGATGACTTCTCTGTGGACTCCTGCACCAAGAGCAGTATTTACTGATGCATATTCCATCTACTGTGTGGTGCTGAGGTGCACAGCTGGAATACTAAGTTGTGTCTGTCACAAGGCATGGCTGAGTCTTGCAGGAGGCCCTGCTTCACAGCAGCATGAGCTCCACTTCTGCAGAATCTAATGATCACAGAATGATGTGAGATTGGAAGGGGCCTCTGGAGATCTAGTCCAGCCCCCTGCCAGAGGTCTACACAGAGCAGGTTGCACAGGAACCTGTCCAGGCAGGTTTTGAATGTCTCCTGAGAAGGAGACTCAGCCACCTCTCTGGGAAGCCTGTTCCAGGGCTCTGCCCTCCTCACAAGAAAGAAGTTCCTCCTCATGCTTAGACTGAGCTTCCTATGTTCAAGTTTGTGCCTGTTCCCTCTTGTCCTGTCACTGGGCACCACTGAAAGAAGCCTGATCCCATCCTCCTGACACCCACCCCTTAAGTATTTATGGGCATTGATCAGATCCCACCTGTCTTATCTTCTCCTGACTCAAAAGACCCAAGTCCCTCAGCCTTTCCTCGTTAGAGAGATGTTCTCAGCCCCTCATCATCTCTGTAGCCTTTAATGGGCTGGTGGAGGCCAAACAGCTCTTAAATCCTGTTCCCAAATGCTTTCAGGTGCAACCATTCCTCCTGTGACTGGGAGTCCTGGGGCTCACTTGCTGAGTGTTTGAGGTTCTCCTCTGCTGCCCATCCTCTTCCCCAGGACTCAAGGCTGGTGAGTGCAGAGAAACGGGGTGTCCTGCAGCGATCTCCTCAGCATGGTCCCTGTCCACACCACTGCTTTTGCTCTGCCCAGTGTTGCTGCTGGATTTGGTTGTTAGTTTTCAGCTTTTTTCTGCAAGATGCTTTTGCTTGGCGTTTTTCTTTGGGCTCATTGAGGCAACTTCAATGACTGCTTACATCTAAACCAGAGAATGTGGTTTATAAAAAACAAACAAACAAACAGAAAAAATCAAGTTTCTGTTGACAGCTGCTGTTACCTTGCTCAGTGATATGTGGCCAGAACAGAAGGGATTTCTGTCCTGAGCTTCGCACACTCTTATGAGTTAAAAAACAAGAGAGGTGCTGGATGGGGTAGGGCTGCAGCAGAGGAGACACGGAGGTGATGGGACACCCTCCTGCTGTGCTTGCCTCTGCAATTCCCTCGGATGCATAACGGATTGCATCAGCTGTGGCAGCGGGGAAATGTGTTTGTGCTCTCCCCTGGAAGGAGGGAAAACCTATTTCTTTTCTAAAAAGGGAAAAAAAAAAAAAGGAAAGAAATCCTTGGTGAGCTCTTTCCACAATACATGTGATCTTGTCTTAGCATGGGAGGGGTTAATCCTGGCTGGAAGGGCAGAGGGCTGGTGTTGGCTGAGCAACACAGAGCACAGTGTGTTAAACTGGAAGTTGTACAAGAAAGGAGAAAAGCTTTTCTACCCACAAGGTGAGGCAGGAATACAATGAATCAAAGACATAGGTATTTCATAAAGCATGTGGCAGGAGGCAGCCCTTGGATTACTAGAAATAATGTGATATATTAGCCCTTGATTTGGCAGAGTCTGCCTTATACTAAAGAGGAGGAGAGTGTAAATTGTGATGATTTGTGTAGTTTCTGACGTTATCTTGGCAAAAAAAGGGCCATCTATACAGATAAATGCGCTTGATCGAAATTGTGTATGTGGATTTTTATATACACTTTTTTCCATGGGTAGAGGTCTTGGATGGACATTAGGAGATCTGTATAAAATGAGGCTTCATAACAAATACAACTTGCAGTCTTAGGGGGGAGGCCCCTGTATAATTTTTACTTTCCTTAAGGAAATTATTTTGCCAGTACCGAGACCCTCAGGGATTACAATGAAGCACCCCAGGCTCAGGGCCATGCCTGGGAGTGGAAGAGGAGGTTCTCTGCGTGGGTCAGGAAGCTCTTACTGCAGTGATCCTAGAAGGTCCACACCTTTTGTCCTAGAAATACAGATTTAAGGTCCCACAGCTTTCCTGGGGGTGGTGCCACGCTGGGAATTGCCGGGTTTCCAGTGCCTGGGGTTGGCAAGTACTTGTGGTGGGTGGGAGAGGAGCGTCCCTCTGGTGTGCCAGGGATGGCAAGAACAGCATGAAACATGTCGTCGTTATCCATTGTTCTGACTTAGAGCTTCAGTGGCTTCAGAGTGAAGTAAGTGAGAACACTTATGCTTCCTTGTTATTTTTTTTTGTCAATGGACCCTTTTTCTGCTTAATACTCGCTTCATACACAAATGCACGTTGTTTTTCTCATCTGTGCATTAGAAAATCTTGCCTGCCCATAAGCTGGGCATACTGTTAAAGTCATCACTCCAAAATCAGCTTGCTTTATATTTAGGCTTTCGAGTCAAAGAGGTTTAGTTTGTGTCTAATGCTGATTTGCAGTGTGTGGCACTGCAAGGCTCTGGGTTAGCCTTCCCCTGCAGCAAGTCGAGCTGTACTGCTGGGGTGTGAAGTTTTGGGCCAAACATAACTGGAGGGGCTGGAATTCCAAGTTCATTGATTGGATTTTGCAGGGTAGAGCAGGGGTCGAATGACTCTCCCAAAATAAAGTCAGTGTTGAATTCAGATCGTTGCGTTGGGATTTGAGGTTCTTGATGCTGTTGCAGAGAGGACTGTGTCTGAGCTGTGTGCTGGGGCTTTACAGACCAGAAAATTCTGTGTGTGTGTATAAATATATAGACATAAAAGTCTTATAATAGCATGAAACTGTTTTTGAAAATGGAAGGACTTCTTCATTCCAACGCAGGCCTCCCATGGAGTTCCTTAACTCTTTCTTAAGGATGGATCCTGCTTCTGCCCCTCTGGGCAGAGCCACACATGACTAGGACCCTGGAGGACCCAGGGAGGCTGGAAGGGAGGGGACAGGACCAGCTGTAGGTCCCAGTGGCACTTGGATTGTCCCAGGGGGATCCCTGTGCTGCTGGCACAACGTGTGGCTGCGGGGGGACACCTCAGCTGGGGCCAAGCAGGTGTGCTGTGTGCGGGACGCTTTGAACAGCTAATGTAACTTCCCCGACCATAATTCTTTCTCCTCCATTATTTCATTGGCTCTAAGTGTTCCCGCTTCATATAACCCTGCAAAATCAACAGTTGAATTTAATATGACTGAGTAATTCATATGGCACAGGTACTGACAGTGGTAATTCAGCCTCTAAATTATGATCATAAATTTCCACGGCATGGCACTGCCGAGGGGGGTGATGATTTTATTGGGCAGAGCAGAGTCACTCAACTAATTAAACAGGGAAAGAAACCTCTGGCTGCCTGGGGTGCAGCACAGCAGACGTGTGGCTGGCATGCAGGGTAGGCACGTGCCAGGGCGAGCTGGGCCAGGGTGGCACAAGCCCCCTCAGACCATCATTAGGAGTTGCTGCGCTGGCTCTGGTTCTCTGCAGAGGTGGTGGCTCTCAAAATGCTGCCTGTGTTTGTGCTTGGAGGGCAGGGGGGGTTGAGAAGTGCTGGAGGGGTTGAGAACATTGCTGGTGGCTAAATTTGCCTTGGGTGAGGGTGAAAAGCAAGTGGAGGGAACAAAGATGGATGTGGCTCATGCTCTGGCTGCTGTGATGCCCAGTTTTGTGCACCATTCGCTCCAGAGTCAGACTCCAGTGCTCAGATTCACAGGGCTGACTTGGTAAAAGAAGAGATCTGAATTGTTGTAGAGTCCCCTTCTCTGGAGACCTTCAAGCCCCACCTGGATGCCGTCCTGAGCGCTGTGCTCTGGGCACCCCTGCTTTAGCAGGGGAGTGGGACTGGATGAGCTCTAGAGGTCCCTTCCAACTCTGACAGTTCCCTGATTCTCTGTCAAAAGATGAGCTGTGTCTCTTAGTGCTCCTCTGAATCGTCATAAAAGAAAGAACCTTTAATTTGGAATTATTAAAAGATTAAAACTTAACTATTTCTTCCTGTTTCTCTGTCAGGAGAGACCAGCTTTTGGCTTTCTGCTGAGCTCACTTGTGGCTTTATGTAAATAAAGAAGTACTGTGGGCACCCCAAGCTGGGAAACGTGGTGCCTCTTGGTGGGGGGGTCTGTGGTGAGGAACAGCAAGGGCTACATGAGCCTGGGAACCAAGTGCCCAGTGGCCTCTTGGAGGTGGTGATGGCACTCCAGGCTTCTGGAGACCCCAACCCTCTTCTGGTGCTGCAACTGGTTAACTCCGCCAAAGATGCGGCTGGGGTTGGAACTGGGAAGTGTTTTCTCCATGACCTGAGAAGTGGGAAATAAAGGGGCACAGGCTTTATGGGGTGTCCATGACCCACCCATCAAGCAGGGATCCCCGTGTGATGTGGAAGTGCATGTGAAGCACAAGAAGACCTCTCCATGGCTCAGCCCAGGCTGGTGGAGGCTGTGTTCACCAGACCAGGACCATCTCCTGCCCAGTTTGGAGGAGGAACCCCTCTTACTGGTCGCAGCACTGGTGCCCTTGTGCTGGCTGGAATGCCCAGGGGCATCACCCCAGGGCCCCCTCCTCTGCTGAAAAATACAGGTAGACCTGAAGTTAGTGAACCGTGGGAGGGGTTTATGAGCCAGACATGCAAGAATGGTCCAAAGTTAGAGAAAATGTATTTATTACAACACTTTTCATGGGCAAGTTATCATTTTGTCAAACTTTATTAGAGAAAGTAATTAATGGGCTGTAAAAGGTACTAGTGCGTAGCCAGTAAAAGAGCTAGTCCTGTGCAAATTGGCAGTTCATGGATTTATGGTTCCTTCTTTCCCCATTTATTAATATGGAGAATGCACATGAAGTGTGTTATATGTATGGGCTGGTGAGCCCTCCTGTTGGTGCACGGATGCCGGGCTCCTGGGGGTTCTGGACACAGCGAGGTGGGGTGGTGGGGGGACTGCTGAGCTGTGACGATGGCTCCTTCATTCCCTTTGTCCCCCCAGGTTACGGTTTCTTTGCAGGATGAAATACATCACACCTGTCTAGCATGGCATCAGGGATGCTCAGGGTGCACCCAGACTCTTGGTCCCAAGAGAGGAAGAGGTGCATGTATCATGAAGAGGGAGATGGAAGTTGTCCTTCTGCTCCAGAGGGTGAT
Source organism: Thinocorus orbignyianus (assembly GCA_013400375.1). Lineage (NCBI taxonomy): Eukaryota > Metazoa > Chordata > Aves > Ciconiiformes > Thinocoridae > Thinocorus > Thinocorus orbignyianus. The sequence continues at coordinate 474,856 of VXBW01000365.1, read as the reverse complement.
CCATGCTGGTGGCAGGGTCTCCTGCAGGCTCTGCCCGTGGCACAGCCCCACCAGACCTGCTGTTTGCCAACACTGTGAGCTGTGGGAGCTTGATTCCCAACAACTTGTGGGTACGTGCTGTGTTGTAGGTGTTGAGCTGTACACACCAGTGGTACAGGACTGTATGTCTCTGCTCCCTGTCTCGCTGCTGTAGGGTCACTTGGGAGTTTAATTACGCCTGGGGAAAAGGAACCTATTGTTCAGAGAGCAAAGTTCTGCCAGAACTGCTTCAGGGACTTCACAACCAGTCACCAGCATCAGAGGAACCGGAGATACCCAGTGCCCTCGCCCTCTCGTGTCCCTCTGAATTAGCTCTGTGGCTGGATGTTTCAGTCCAGTGGTCTGGGACTTACCTCCAACCAAGTAGGATGGATGATGGGTGTTTTTCTGGCTCGGTGCTGTTGGCAAATCCTTCAGGATGTTCTTGCATTCATGAGCTGGGTGTATTCAAAAGGGCTACAACAGCAAGACTACACCGTTCTGCTTCGGATTGTTGGTCGAGATGCTCATTATAGATAAGCAGCAAGGAGACTCGCTGCCCAGCTGTCCTCTGGCTGAGCAGTTAGGGCAAAAGATTTGGCACACTTCAAGAACTGAAGAAAACAGTGCAAACTAATGTAATTTCCCCAATTATTTCACCTTTCAAAATGTAGGTCAGGATCCTGGAATATCCATTTCTAGATACCTCCTTCTTGGTGTTTTCATGTGAGCTCCTTGCCTTATTTCCAGGTGGCACAAGCTTGGTGTGAGCAGGGGAGATGCTTCTCCCTCCGTGGGGCCCTGTGTCTCTGGGTGGGACGTGCTCTCGGGATTGTCCCATGTGCTGGCCTTATCCAAGGATTTCTCCTTCAGGTGTTGAAAGGAATCCCCCATGATACTTATCTGCCCATCAGATGAGGTGGAAGATCTGTGGTGCTTACTGAAAAGGGTGAAATAAGTAACAACCAAAATGTTTTTACGTGCACTGTGAATGCAGAAAATACGATTTGTCACCATCTCATCACACAGATGGTCACCTTGTCTGCTCTGGAAGAAGAGAAATAAGGTGGGGAGTGTAGGGTGCAGCCTCGGTGTTGAGGGGACCCCTGTGTCCTTGCAGAGGGGCCAAGCCTTGGTGGCTGACGTACCGGGACACTGGGTGGCCAAGACCCTTGGGCAGCAGCTAACGCTGGGCAGTAGCAGTTTGCCTCCATGAGGGTCTGGGCTGGGACATCAAGTCGAGCTGCAGCAGCTGCCACACATGCCAGCCAGGCTGGTGGCCTCGGTGCCAGCCCTTCCCGAGGCTGCGGTGCAGGGACACTGGGAGGTGGTTTCTATTCTGTGCTCTTGGCCCAGCCTTTCAGGATGGGGACATCTCCGTCATCCTCTGCAGCCGACTGCTCTCCCAGCCAAAGGTCCCCTTCTCCTTGGCCTGATCTGCTCCTGTCCCAGCTCTGTGCCTGGTGTCTTGTTTTCTCCTGGGGATTACGTTAATACCATCGATTGGTTTGTTTTAAATAGCTCTGGCTGCTAGGTCATTATTACTAGATGCTGATGCATAATTTATTGATAGAAATATTGGCTACCTGGCAGAGGGGCATTGGCTTCCACCTGTTAACCCTTCACCTGCCCACTCGATCGCTCCTCATCTCATAAGACCCAGCTTTTCCCAGGCTGTAGAGGGTGATTTTTATTTTCCACAAGCTCCCTTTCTCCTTGGGAAGGGGAGTGAAGCAGGTCTGTGTTAGTGGCTGCCTTAACAGCCAGGAGGGAAAAAAAAAATTGGTGAAGTGGCTGGGCTTGAAAGCAGAGCACATGTTAATGCCCATGGCTGGCACTGGTTTATACTGGTCTTGTGCTCCCCATGCCTTGACTGCTGTGGTTTGGGGTTCTCTTGGAAAAATAGGCTGGGGAAAAAGCAGCTTTGCCTGTTGGCAGGAGAAGGGGGAGAGTGGGATGGTGCTGCTTTCCCCCCGGGGAGCTGAGCCCAGCTGCTGCTGCCATGGAGGGATGCTCCGGTCCCTCCTCGGTGGGGTTAGAGCTCCGTCTCCAGCCTGGAGCTGGCAGTTTGCAGGAAACCCGTTGGCACAGGTCAGGCTCCTGGCAGCGCCGAGCACTGTGTTAGGGAGCCGTTGGCCGGGCTCGGCTCGGGGAGTGCCTGATGTTTAAAAGATCAGAAACATGAAACCAGAACTAGCCAGTGAAAACAAGGGATTTTGCTCAGGCTCCACAATTGCTGCCTGCTGCTCTGCTTCTGCTATTATCGCACTTCCTACAGTGCCAGGAGCTAATCCAGGCTTCCCTCTGCGCCGGACTCTCAGCTGCATGGAGCTGCTGAGCCCTGCGGCCAGCGTGTCACTTGCTGGCAGGGTCCTTTGTCCCCTCCGAGGACCCAGGACAGACTGCTCAGTCACGGCGGTGGACCAGGCATGCCAAGGCAGAGCTTCTCCACCTCCAGCCCGTGCCAGCGGGCGAGATCTCTGCCCCAGGCTCAGCACACCTCATGGACAGGCTTTGGCACTCTTATACCCAGTCCCAGCGGCTCTGGAGCCACAGGCCCCCCGCAGACATGAGGGAACCACCGCAGTTCCTCAGCAGAAAACTGTGGGGCAGGCACGTGTCCGAAATCTCTTTGGGACTTGGTGTCCCCCACCAAGATCTCGCAGCCTTCAAACCTCTCTCTGAGTTATGCCTTGGCTTTCAAATCAGACGAGCTGGCTGTGTGGCATTACTTTATATGAATTATTTGTGGAACAGTGCAAGATCAAGATCTTTTGTTTTCTAGAAGTTTTTGGATTTATTTCTTTTCCAGAGACGGAGAAGTGCGTGTGCTCTTGCTGGCTGGCTGTCCTAGGGAGCGCCCACCAAACTCTCCCCAGCAAAAAGGAGGAATAAACCTGGAGCTTAAGCCCCCTCAAAGCAGAGAGAGCCCTGGCTGCTGTGGTGGTCCTGGGTGAAAGAAGGGTGTCCTTGTCAGCCTTGGGTGATGGGACTCCCACGTGGTGAATGTCCCTCAGAAACAGGGTGTCTCCTTTGCGCAGGCAGAAGGTTATTTTGGTGGAACTTCTGGGGAAGAGACCTCCTGAACTCTTCTAAGACCGATCACAGGCTGCGAGGTTGCTGACTCCTGGTTTATGGTCCTGCCTTCCCATTCACATCATCTCGAAGCCCAAGTGCCACCCTCTGATGTGGCCGAAACCCCTCTGAGCAGCTGCTCGTGTCCTGGCAGGGACCGGGAAGCATCTCGCAGCGAAGTGCCCTGGTTCCCTCTTTAGTCTGTGGAGACGAAGAAACGGGTGGCTCCTTTCTCCACAGGCCACGGCCACAAAATGTCTTTTTATCTCGCATTATCCTGGTTTTCTTTGCGGTGCTGACATTGGGGCAGATCCCAATTTCTGCGTCCCTTGCTTCTGCTGCCAGCATGGCAAAAGTCTTGCCAGGCACCTCTCCAAGCACGTCCTTCGTCTTGCCTCATCTTGTGTTGATCAATAGGCTGCTCAGGGTGTGCTGCTGGCTGTGGCCTCGCTGCTGTCAGTGGAGACCCACCCATGCCCACCCTCGGCAGTGGAAGGAAGGCGACCAGATGTTCCTCATGGACTCAGGAGACAGGAACATGGAAACAAAGCTTGGCCGGCGTTCATGTCTCATACTGCTGGTGCGCTCTTCTGGGCCAAGGAATGCTGCTGAAGCACAGCAGTGATTAAGGGCCTTACAACACTATTGTGCTAGGGCTTCACTAAACAGGCCTGGAGTAATCCTCTTGTGGCTTCAGAGGGAAATGTATGTCCGTCCTCTGCGCTAGACTTTGGCTTTTGACTGGGACACGCATCCTGATGGGATGCAAGGGTATCGCAGCCCAGGTCTGAGAGCTTTCAGAGCTTCCTCTGAAGACCCTTGGTACCCCGGTGTGCCAAGAAAATACTCCAAGAAAGGCTGTTTGCATGGTGTCCGATGCTCCCAGCCAGAAGAACGGAAGGAGGATATGAAAATGAGTAATTAACTTTAAAAGTTATCCAGATGTACTTGCTGGCCTTTCTTTTGCGTACCCCAAACTGTTTTCCGTCTTCCTTGCTGTAGGTTCTCAAAATCTTGGAGAAAGTGGACGTTTGGAGGAGGGGGGAGGGAGGGAGAAGTCAATGAAGTCAGATGCTAATTTCACAACTGGAAATATGTCTCACTGAAACGGCGGAGCAGCAGCCGGTGTGTTTCTGGCCGTGGGGACAAAGCTTTGCAGCACGGTGGTGGAGAGCATCAGGTGGGGCCTGAGAGGGGCAGGGAATTAGCCCCTTCCCTGGGTGGGTTTTCCTGGCTGCTGGAGGCCAGTATCCTGGCTCTGCTCCCTGTCTGAGAAAGAAAAAGAAAGATTTAAGGTTGTGTTGTTCTTCCAATTGTTCCCATTCCTTGGGAAAGTTAATTTTAAGCCCTTCCAGGGTTTTTAATTAGTAGGTTTGTTAGTGCTGGTTTAGCCTCCCCTCCTTCTCCCTGCAGGGAGGGAATGGGGCTGTGTTGGAGGATGCTCAGGGGGTGGTCGCAGCTCTGGTCCCCAGAGACCAGAGGGGTTTATTGGTCAAACTGGTTGCTGGTGGAGGGCAATCCATCCTTCCTCCCAGCTGAGGCTGGGAAGGCATTTGCTGGGCAAGGACAGTCCTGCACAGCAGAGGACCATTCCAGGTTGGGATTTACTGCAAACTGCTACCTCTCTTCTTTGTGGCTTCTTTCAGAGGTGGCACAGGAGGGAGTGGGCTTTGTTTTTTTTCATCTGTCCCTGTTTAAACCTCCCAGCCAGCTCTCCGGCTCCGTGTCAGGCGAGAGGGCTCCTTTAGCACACGGCGTTCGTTCGCAGTGAAGCCTCTGGCAGCTGTTTTCCTTGGATGCGTTCCCTAGATCAAGAGTCAGCACATGCTCACCACGAGACCTATTTGGTAAACGGGTTGAGAACAGAGATAATCTTAGACTAGTTCAGTTTGTATACGAGGACTTACGCAGGCTCAGTTTGTGTTTGAATACTACTTTGGAGCTGAATCTGCTGCTGGGTTTGGTCATGGGGCTCCTGGTCAGGGACTTGTCACATGGATGTGCCTGTGGGCTGTGTTAGGATGACACTTGTACCATGGATGGGGAGGAGAGATGGAAGGAATTAATTCATCATAATGGAAAAATTAATCCATGTTCAGTGTGTACTCCGAGATCCTTACACCTCTGTCTTACATATCCTACAGAAGCAAACCTCTGTGCCCAGCTCTTCTGAAAACTCTTGCTTTTTTCCCAAAGCCTGTCATTATGAAGCACTTTGGAACTTCTGAATAAAGGATCCGTTCTCCAGTACATCCTTTGTACAAAGGTTGGACACCTGTATTGGAGAACTGCAGCTGGGTTTCTTTGGCTGATGTTACCAGCAGCTATGTTTAAGTTGCAATCAGCGCAGACCTCTGTTTTGCCTCACTCAAAAGATCAGGTTAGGTGATTTAACCTGGTATTCTGGGTTTAGCAGGAAGATTAGCAGCTGTTAAAATGCAAAGTCATGTGCCATTGATAATCTATCACCAGCAGGCATCCCTGGGTAGTTGTCACTTAGTCACCAGAAGGTGTTGGGTGCGGGACATGGGGTGCCACTGGTGGGTCTGCTGGGAGGGAGTGGGTGCCCTGGACCCACACCCAGGGTGTTCCTGCTCCATCTACTTTTGGGAACTTTCAGGGTAGTGCTTTGCTCTCCCTGATGGAGATGATAGTGGCACAAGCCCAGATGAGCCCTGTCTGGGACCTGGCTCTTGGTACAAAGTGCTGTAGTGATGCTCTTTCTCCGCCCTTCTCCTCCTCATGCTACTCCAGATGTAAAGTCATATATTTTTTTTTGCTGGAACTACCTGAGTGCTGTGACTGCCGGTTAAATCAATTGAGACAAATCCCTTTTATCTTAAAGAAGGGCTGAGCTGGATGTAAAGAGGAGGAAAAGGGAGGTTCTGCTGCATGGGTCCCCTCAATCCAAGCTGTGTGCTGGCTGGGGAGGTGGGGATGGAGATGCTGAGTTGGTTCTGCCCGCTTTGTACCGTGGAGCAATCGGGCCTTCAGCCCCCAGAAACACAGCTGCAAATTTCCAGGCATGCTTCTGAAGCAGTGAGTTGCTCAGCAGTCGCTCAGAGAAAATCCAGCTCCGGGAACTGGTTTTACGGAAAGGAAAGAGATTTGTGCCTGAACGCCCACGCGGTGTTTTGTGCGTTCTCCTGCTGGGATCTCAGAGGATCGGGCATCCCATCAAATCAGCAGCACGTCTCAGCCGTGTCCTGCCCGGGATTTTCGGGTGCTTAACAGCAGGAATCCAATGCTCCTGCACCGGCAGAGATACAGCCGAGAACTGAACGCGTGTTGTCCTTACCATGTGCTGTTCGTATGGAAGAATAATCCATAAATCAAGATATTACAAGGTTATTTAGTGATTCTTCAACTGTTATGCATGTGTCAACAGCAAATAAAAGAAGCAGTTGATAGCATTAGTCCATGTGCCAGGAAATCCTCCTGGTTCCTTTCCTTACCTAAGGAAGGGGAGACCTAAGGCTATTTGGATTAGCACGCTGCGCTGCGATGCTCCTGCACAGGCAGTGCCTTCTTCCTCAGCACTGCCAAAAATATGCTTGTCACAGAGATGTGTAATGTGATTGCAGTGGAAAATACATGCAAATGTTTAGCTGCCTCCTTTTTTTTATTATTTTTTCTTTTTTTTTTTTTTTCTAGAGGGGAAGAGATCTTGATTAAACAGTAATTAAGAGTGTTTTGGACAACACGAGGCAGTCTCTCTCCCAGGTGCTTAATAAGTGCCAAGACTGTTGAGTGAAGTGTTTATTTAGCATAGTAATAGGAGGCAGCCACTGCCAGGCTCACCAGAACCCGGTCTCTGTGGTGTGTGTGTAACCCTGGGCAGCGTGTGCCACACGCTCTGCCCCATCCAGGGCACTGCACGGGCAGAAGAGACCTCCTGCCTGCCCTGCTGCCTGTTTTCCCTGAGGTGAGGTGGAGGATGGTTAGAGGGATGGAGCCACCTCTGCTGTGAAGACAGGCTGAGAGAGCTGGGGCTGTTCAGCCTGGAGAAGAGAAGGTTCTGGGGAGACCTTGGAGCAGCCTTCCAGGATCTGAAGGGAGCTCCAGGAGAGCTGGAGAGGGACTGTTGGTCAGGGAGTGAAGTGACAGGACAAGGGGTGATGGTTTTAAATTGGAAGAGGGGAGATTTAGATGAGATCTTAGGAAGAAGCTCTTTCCTGTGAGGGTGGTGAGACCCTGGAACAGGTTGCCCAGGGAAGTTGTTGATGCCCCATCCCTGGAGGGGTTCAAGGCCAGGCTGGATGGGGCTTGGAGCAACCTGGTGTGGTGGGAGGTGTCCCTGCCCATGGCAGGGGGGTTGGAACTGGATGATCTTTAGGATCCCTTCCAACTCTGACCATTCTGTGATGAAGCTCTGCCTCCCTGGGGAAGGTGGCTGTGGGCACTCGGTCTCAGGGCAAGCCCAGCATCGCAGGTGGCAGCCCCAGGGGACCAACCTGTGGCCCTGGGGTGACAACTGAGTTTGTCCCTCAAGTGTATCTTCACATCATGGCTCTACCTCTGGTCCTGGCCACGCTGCCACAACCATAGAGACGCTGCTAGAACACGTTGGTAGAGGGTTTTCTGCAGCACTGGGGTTAAAGGGTGGAGAAAGCAGCCTGTCTTGGATTGCTGGTATTTATTTATTTTATTTTCTTTCAAAGATGCTGTTTGCATTGATAGATTTTCGGATGATGCTCTAGCGAAAAAAAAAAAAAAAGGAAAATCAATGCCCCAGTGATTGTACCAGGAAGGGCAGTCGATTGGTGAAAAAGCTGCAGCAGGCGTATTGGGAAATGGATTTTTCTTTCTTTTTTTTTTTTTCCTGCCCTCCAGACATTAACTTGAAATTCTTTGAAATGAGGAGAAAACAATCTGTGTCAGAAATGAAAAATTAAGGAGGTTAATGTGGTGCCTTTTCCACTTTTAATTTCTTTGAATTCCAGGATGTCCTTGGAGGCTGGTGGAAAAAAGGGAGGAAGGTGGGGGGGTGGGAGAACTCCATTCCCAAGGCTTGCCCTGCCTAGGCAGGACCACCGGGCTCTCAGTAGCCGTGTCACCAGTCGGAGATGCCAGCAGCAGCAGCAGGGCTGGGTGGCACAGGGTGCCCTGGAAGGCTGTTCCCTTCAGGGTTGTGCAAGATGATTGCTGCCGGGTGTGTGAGAGCAGATGGGGAGGACGCGTTGCGGCTGAACTTGCTCCGGGTGTTGCAATAGCCCGGGTGTCTTTCAGAGAGGAGCTGCTTGACTGGGGTCATTTGCTCAGCGGTGTTAATGAGCAATAATTTAGGATCTCTGAGGGGGGTGGAAAGTGTTTGGGCAGGGAAGTGTTTTCTGTATCCAAGTCGTTCCCTGTTTTTCCATAAGGACACACACTGGTGGGCATGGACACACACACACTCCTGGTCCCTTCTCTGGTGCTGGTGGCTCCTTTGCTCAGCGGGTGGAAATCGGTGTAAAGTGTTTGGGCAAGGAAGTGTTTTCCGTACCCAAGTCGTTCCCTGTTTTTCCATAAGGACACGCGCTGGTGGGCATGGACACACACACACTCCTGGTCCCCTCTCAGGTGCTGGTGGCTCCTTTACTCAGCGGGTGGAAATTGGTGTAAAGTGTTTGGGCAGGAAGTGTTTTCCACACCCGTGTCTCTCCCTGTTTTTCCATAAGGACATGCACTGGTGGGCATGGACACACACGCTCCTGGGTCCCCTCTCTAGTGCTGGTGGCTCCTTTACTCAGTGGGTGGAAATTGGTGTAAAGTGTTTGGGCAGGGAAGTGTTTTCCACACCCGAGTCGCTCCCTGTTTTTCCATAAGGACACACGCTGGTGGGCATGGACACACACACACTCTTGGTCCCCTCTCTGGTGCTGGTGGCATGGTCCAGAGCTGGGCCATTGCTCCTGGTCCGTGCTCTTGGAGGTGAAAGCCAAGCAAGGAAACTTCATGCTGTTGTTTTTATTCCTTCAAGTAATTGTCTGTGCTTCAGCCTTTCCAAACAAAATGCCTCTTTCTTCCCTGTGGGGACCACTTTTCCCAGTCCCTTGGGTGGTCTTTTTATGCAGGTTTTTATCCACTCTGTGGTAGGCTATAGGCAGCTCTCCAGAGAGCTGGGAAAAAAACCCCCTCTGCTCACTTTCCCCTATTGCAGAGGGTGGAGGGGGGAGAAAAACAAATTCCCTGAGTCTTAGTTTGGGGAAATTAAAAAGGAATGTAAATAACAGGAGGCTTTTCATCCCCACTGAGCTGTGGAGGGGTTGATTTCTCCACGTCCCCAGAGGTGTTCTGTGTGAGCCCCCTTGTCCCCGAGGCTGGGGGGGATGCAGACATGCTTTCCTTACAGAATGAACACCCTTCCCAGGGCTCACCAACAGCTCCTACTGCATCCTTGGAGGTCGCTTGACTTCCCGGAGCTGTTTGCAGATGCTCCAGCCCCAGACCCTCCAGAGATACAGGCTGAAAAGCTCAGGTCCTGCCTCGGCAAGGGGCCAGGTTGGAGCAGGGAGGCAGCCTGCCTGGGGAACCCTGTCTCTTTTGCAGTATCCCTCAGTAGATTGTGATTGCTTCAAGTGCATTTATGGCTTGAAATTATTGCAGAGGATGCAGGGTGAGTCAGCCCAGCAGCAGCACACACCGGCACCGCTCCCTCCCAGCCCTTCTCTCAGCTTCTGCGTCATTGCCTGGGGCTGGTTGTCGCTGCCCCGTGGTGTTTCTCCACATTCCTCTTCCAGGCTTCCTCTCCCCTGTGGGGAAGACTCCAGCACTTGTCCCAGGGAAGATTGGGAGGTCCTTAGGACTGCCCAGTGACAGGGCAAGAGGGAACGGATGCAAACTGGAACATTAGAAGTTCCATCTCAACATGAGGAGGAACTTCTTCCCTTTGAGGGTGGCAGAGCCTTGGAAGAGGCTGTCCAGAGAGGTGGTGGAGTCTCTGAAGACATTCAAACCCTGCCTGGACATGTTCCTGTGGGACCTGCTCTGGGTGAACCTGCTTTGGCAGGGGGTTGGACTAGATGATCTCCAGAGGTCCTTTCTGACCCCCGTATTATTCTGCGATTCTGTCCTGCCCTGCTCCACCTCAGGCTGGTCTAGCTGGTGAGTGACCAGCCAGGACCAGGGGGAGGATGCTGGCATCTTTGGGATGTCTCCTCACAAGAGGTGTAAGGGGACCATCATGTTTGATGGCCATGCATGGCCAAAGAGAAGAGAGGACCAGACAAATTTAATTTTGCTGCTAAGAAACTGCAGTGATCTTTCACGGGCACTTTAAAAACAGTGAGTGCTGTTCTAGTCAAGCCCCATCTTGCAAAAAAGCAGGATAAATCTCTAAAAAGGGTGAGAGGAGGATGAAGGTGGCATGAAATAGGTTGTGTGCAAGGAAGAGCAGGCCTGTCCAGCTGGGAAAGGGGTGTTGTGCTGGTCCTGGGGGAGCTGCCAGCTGTGTGGAGTCCTGGGTGGAAGGCAGAGGGTGGTTAGAAGGCAATTAATTGCCCTCTTAGAGTGCAGGAGCTGAGGGTACGTAATGAAGTTAGTCAGCAGTTTTGAAACTGAAGTAGCTTTTATATCATGGTGTTTAACTAAGTGACTGGAGTTAATGGTTATGGATTGTCGTAGAAGCCAAAGCAGAAGTGGATTCACAAGGGGAATGGGTGAGGGTCATGGGGCAAAATTCCTTCTGTGGTTACTGGTGGGGATGGTTTGATACATGGCTTGGCTCAGTCAATCCCTAAATAGTTAATCACGAGGCAGGAGGTGTTATCCCATCCTGGGGAAAGAGGCAATCTCCTGGGCCCAGTTTCTTGTAATTTTTTCCCCTAAATGTTGGGATGGGCCATGGTTGAGGCAAACTCTGGCTGGAGAACCTTCCACGGGCTGCAGGACAGAGGATCCAGGGCAGGAGCACCCTGCTCCTGCTGTGAACAGCCAGGGTTTGGCAAGGATGTGCTTAAAGAATGGGTGTTTTCTCTCTTCACCTGCGTTGGCTGAGCTATGTGGGTGTAAGCTCGGGCAGGATTTGGCACATTAAGTTTATAATGTGGATCCAATTAAGAGAAGACGTGTGTTTCCTCAACTTCACTGTCGTTATTTATGGTGTTAACTGGGAGGCAGAGACGGTGGCCACTTCACTTGTTCCCATCTGCATCTGCATGAAAGTTTATCATTCGATTCATTTCTCTTTATTTTAGCTCTGCAGAAGTGAAGAGGAAAATCACTGAAGTTAACGGGGAGGTAGCAGGGAACAGCAAAGGACATATGGGTATGTAAGGGAAGCAGATGGCCTATCTGACTAAACCACATCATATAAGTTTATGAGTCAGGCAGGTGCTCTTTCCTGCTGTTTTATAGTGATGTCTTAAGGATTTCCCTTTTGATATACGAGGGCAAATCGTCAGCCGAACCCTTCTCTATCAGAGGCTAATCCAAAAGTAAATCACTCTAAAGCAGCAGGAGAGAGGTCTTGCAAGGCACCCACTATAGAGATATTCTTTTGTTATAAATCATGGGAGTCATGTTCTTAAGAGATTATGCTGGAAAAAGCAAACAATATAAAAAGGTCAAATACAAATAGTAAAAATGAAATAGTTTGTTGCCTCCTTCTGTCTACTCACAGAGGAGAGACCACTCAGCCCAGGAGAAGAGATGGCTCTTCAGCCTCACCAGAGCGTGGCTGGAGCCAGGGATGGGACTGCCTGGCTTGGGATGGGTGGACAGGGGGTGGCAATGGGTGAGCATCTGGTGTGCATCTCTCCGGGGAAAGAGTTGTCCTCTTTTGCCCCTCTGGACACTGGGGGATCTGTTTCCTCCTGGGTGCTGGTGGTGGAGAGGGGGGAGCAGCCTTTCCCACGGCCACCCCCCTTGCTTGTGGCTTTGCTAAATGGGCTTATGTTTGATTTTGCTGGGAACAAGCAAGGTGTGTGTGGGGCAGGGTGGGGGTCCGTGTGGGTGCCCCCCTGGTTGCACATCCTGGAGCAAGGTGAGGGGTTTTGCTTGGACATCTCCCTCCGGATTGAGCCTGGCAGAACCTGGTTAACAACTAACGCTGTCTCTCCTCACTGCTCCTGCTGCTGTTTGGGAAAACCCTCTCACTGTGAACCTGCTACACAACCAGCCCAGGCATTAAACTGCTTTTCCGTGGTTCCTGGTATAATATCAAAACTTTAGGGAGATGTAAGTGAGAGAACATGCCCGCTGCCGGCCTGCCATATGGACGTGCTGTCTGCGAGCTGGTGGTGATGTGTCAGCTTGGTGGCACGTCCCGCTGTGCGATGCGCAGCGCTTCGTTTTGCAGGGGAAGATTTATTCATTCCTTGTGCTTTCCTGCAGCCTGAGCCCCTGCCTCGCCAGGTAGGAAGCACAAATCCCGGCCCCCCCAGCTCTCCTGCTGGGAAGGCTCTTGGAAGCAGTGCCGTTCGGGGCTGTGGAACATCTCATCCGCTGGGTTTTTGCCCTTCAGCCCTGCTGTGTGAGGGTGAGGAGCGGGCTGAGTGCCCCCATTCCCTGCTCTCCCCCTTGTAATAATCACCTGCAGTTAATCCTGCTTCCAGAAAACAGGTTTTCTTGTTTGGAGGTGAGATGGCAAACCCAGCTCCTGCTTGTGGACGGCAGGAATCCCAGTGACCATCCGCATGAGTCGGGGCAAGCCAGGATGCTGCTCTCCTCTCTTTTGCCTCTCCCTCCCATCACCTACTGGTCCTGAGTGGTGTTTCCCACGCAATATCTCAGAGGAGGTTGTGTTTTGCTGTGAGAGTGGGTGTGATCCTGCTCTTGGACCTTGGATGCTCGTGGAGGGGCAAGCTGTGATGGCTTGGCAGGGCCGGTAAAGAGCTGCGCCGTTTTCTTCTCCTAATTTCGAAGGGTAATTATTAATGATGCAGGTAAAACCACCGTAGCTGCTGTTGGGGGCTCTGACACACTTTGGCTCTTTAACATCTCTGCATGGGCAGCATCTTTGACATCTCTGCATGGGCAGCCTTGAGCTGCGTCTGGCAGAGCGGCGGGTACTGCACACCCCGCTGCTGCTTCAAAATAGGTGTAAACACCGCTTGGCTGCCCGGGGGCTGAGGCAATCCCTTTTCCTCTGCCATCCCTGGTCTCCCTGCCCTCTGAAAGAGAGAGAGCTTAATTTATAGCGAGGGGTAATGGTTTTAAATTGGAAGAGGGGAGATTTAGATGAGATATTAGGAAGAAGTTCTTTGCTGTGAGGGTGGTGAGGCACTGGAACAGGTT
>VXBW01000365.1:439754-460944 GCA_013400375.1 Thinocorus orbignyianus | reverse complement strand
AGAGGAGGTTGTGTTTTGCTGTGAGAGTGGGTGTGATCCTGCTCTTGGACCTTGGATGCTCGTGGAGGGGCAAGCTGTGATGGCTTGGCAGGGCCGGTAAAGAGCTGCGCCGTTTTCTTCTCCTAATTTCGAAGGGTAATTATTAATGATGCAGGTAAAACCACCGTAGCTGCTGTTGGGGGCTCTGACACACTTTGGCTCTTTAACATCTCTGCATGGGCAGCATCTTTGACATCTCTGCATGGGCAGCCTTGAGCTGCGTCTGGCAGAGCGGCGGGTACTGCACACCCCGCTGCTGCTTCAAAATAGGTGTAAACACCGCTTGGCTGCCCGGGGGCTGAGGCAATCCCTTTTCCTCTGCCATCCCTGGTCTCCCTGCCCTCTGAAAGAGAGAGAGCTTAATTTCTAGCGAGGGGTAATGGTTTTAAATTGGAAGAGGGGAGATTTAGATGAGATATTAGGAAGAAGTTCTTTGCTGTGAGGGTGGTGAGGCACTGGAACAGGTTGCTCCGAGAAGTTGTTNCTGCCTCCCGGTGAAGCCCCGCAGGCTATGAGCTGCTTTCCTGGGTGGCTCCAGCCTGTTTCATCCCCATCTTCTTGCCCTTGGGGTGCAGCCCCCATTTTTCCTTCAGAAGGCATCACCCCACCACTCTTGGGGTGCTCTCCAGCCCCATGGGGCTCTCACAACCCTGGCAGCATCATCTGGGCAGCACCATGCACAAGATCCACCAGTGCTGAGTACAGCAAGCAGTGCTCCAGGAAGGCACGTGAAGCTTTCCTTAACCAAAAAAATATATTTATTTTGGTTGTTTTGGGTTTTTTTTTCTTCCCATACGTGCACTTTCCAGCTCCAGCAGGTAAAGCTGGGCTTTCACAGCATCTGCAGTGGGTTCAGGGAGCAGCTCCAGCACCCTATGTGCTGGCTGCGCCTGGCTTCTGGGAGGAAAACCAGTGTGACCCGAGTCTGTCGCAATCCAAACAAACAAGAAGGTCAAATTCAGGTTGCAGAAAGCAGTCCCAGTTCTGGTATTTCCTAACTTCTGAAGGCTGGATTGGAAATGTAGAAATAATGTCCTTCTAAGGTAGCACTTAGTGTGTAATACGCTTTTATGAGTCTACGGGAGCAGAAATGGTCCCCTCGCCGAGGTTAACATTTACAACTTTAAAACTGATGAGCTTATTTTCTTTGAATTTGGTTTCACTTTAAGGCGCTGCCTGTGTTTTCGTCAGTCTTGGCCAGCTCCTTGGGTTTCGCTGAGGCCTGGGGAGCTCGGAGCCTTTGGAGAGTTCTGAGGACAGGGAGCACACTGCCAGCTGCAGGTTGGGGTGTGCTGGAGGTGGCTGTAATGATGCTGCTTTGATTGGAGCTACGTTTTACTGCGTGTTGTTTAGGGCTTAATGTGCCCAACATTAAAAGAAATCATTTCTTTTAACCTCTGCTAATGTCACAGATTCTCCTGGATTCAGTGGAGTCCAGGATGGACTCATTGAGAAGGTCATTGATGAGCTACCAAGCTGGTGAGGGGTCTGGAGAACAAGTCCTGTGAGGAGAGGCTGAGGGAACTGGGTGTGTTGAGTTTGGAGGAGGCTGAGGGGAGACCTCCTTGCCCTCTACAACTCCCTGAAAGGAGGGTGTAGGGAGGTGGGTGTTGGCCTCTTCTTCCAATAGAATAGTGACAGGACCAGAGGAAATGGTCTGAAGTTGTGTCAGGGGAGGTTTAGATGGGATATTAGGAAGAATGACTTCACTGACAGAGTGGTCAGGCCCTGGAACAGCCTGCCCAGGGAGGTGGTAGAGTCACCATCCCTGGAGGTATTCAAGAAACAAGGAGATGTGGTACTTCAGAGCATGCTCTAGTGACCGAAACTGTAGGGTGTGGGTTGTGTTTTTGTGTATGGTTGGACTTGGTGATCTCAGAGGTCCTTTCCAACCATGAAGATTCTATGATTCTGTGTGTTTGCAAGTGGTCAAGATGGTGACAGTCATCTGGGCAGCTTGCCTGCTGGTAGCTGATTCTGGGCTGACTGGTGTCCTTAACCAGCAGCAGGTACCAGTGCTGGTCCACGTTTTTCTGACCGTTGACCATCAGGATATGGACCTGGTGCTTCAGATGCTTCCACCATCTCAGGGCATGAGCACAGGGTGAGCTGTGCTTGCCCTCTGCTTTGGGCATCTCAAAACGGGCTCAGTGTCAAGGAAGTTCAGCAGCAAAAATCTGAGCTCGCAAGGAAGGGGAAAGAGTTTGTGGAAGACTAAGTGGACAAGTTTGTGCAGTTTTTCACGGGATGGCAGAAAAAGGCCATTGCTGGTATTAAACCTGCCTAAATCCTTAGTCCTCTTGGATTCTGAACATTTTTTCCAAACACGGGAATATGCTTTTGCCCTGTAAAGTGAAGAGAGTGGGAGAGATGGAGGGTTTACCTCAGAAATATTTCTCAGAAATAACCAAGTAGTTCTGAATTAAATCTTCCAATCAATATATTCACCCTGGCTGATGCATTTGCTGTGAAAAATTGGGGTCCGATCAGTTAACCCTTGGTAAATTTATAAGCAGCTGAAAATTAGGCTTTCTAGTTAAGATGTTTCAGACAATTTTTGCTAACGAATGGGACTGTTGCCTCTGGTAGGGGCAGGTGCTGGGTGGGGATGCTGAGGCTGGTGGAGATGCTGAGTCTGGTGGGGATGGGAAGGCTGGGTTTTTACTCATGGGGTGCCCGGTGGGTCTTATCCTGATGGAAACAAAGGAAAAATCTCCTGTAGCATTTCTTTTTCCTTTTAAGAGAAACAAAACCCAACAAGCCTCCTAGGAAATAAGATGCAGAAGGTCAAGTTAATGAAGCGAGACCGCACGGCGAAGTGTTGAAAAGTTTAAAATATGCAAAACTTAACCTCAGGTGCACAACTCTGACTCTGCCCCCTTGTGCATATTCATTAAAATACAGTCTCTAATTACATGTCGGAAGTTGTCTGAGCTGTGTGTGTCCTTAAAGTCCAGAAGTGAAAGCTCTGTGATGCTGCGGGTAGGCTATTGGATTGAGGCCACGAGGCTACTGAGATTAAGGCTACTGCTGAGTCCCAGTGGTGGCTGTGTGGCCACCTTCTGCTCTGCCTTTGGGTGGCCACAGGTGAGATCCAACTCCTCTGCTGTCATCATATCAATGGAGATGCTCCTTGCATCCATCCAAATCCACGGATGTTCGCTTTAAGATTTGGGGTTTCTTCATTCTGGCTACTTTGGTGTTATAAATCTGGAGCAACTGGCTGTGGGTACCCCAAGGGAGCTGGGATGGATGGACCAGAGCTCAACCAAGCACTTTGCCCCCACCCCAGTGTGGGCTGGGGGGGCTCAGGCTGCAGACAGACCTTTGTGCAGCCTAAACTGGGCTCTGGTGAAAAGGGGGAGCTCCAGCCTGTGTCCTGCTGCGGGGTGAAGGCAGAATGATGGGCTCATCTGAGCAAGGATGATGCAAAGCTGAGCCCCCATCACCTGCCACGTGTCTCCCAGGCTCAGCTGCCCAAGAAGTGCCATTAGGATGTGGCAGTGGTTTCTCAGCTGGGCTTTCTGGGGCTCAGGAAATGGATTTAGAGGATTTTTGAAAAGATTTGGTGCTTGTTGTTCAAAATACCCATCTCTGATTAGAAATAGCGCGTCAAACAGACATGGGAGGAAATAGCTCTGGTGGTCTCCTGGAAACATCAGAACTATATTGGCTTTCTCATTTCTGGTTTCCCACCTGTGCTCTCCAGCACAGCATCTTTGCTCTAACATTGATCCCTATTTGCATATAGTGCCTGCACCGGACTATACGTGCTGCTTAATCCTACTTAAATCCTATTTAAACCCAAAAAAGGGTCTGGTATCTCGGTGGTGCCTTCGCTCCTCTATCAAGAGCTCTGCCCAGCATCTCCAGGCAGCTGACGGCGTGAGTTCTGTTGATACCAAACTTGTACTGTGTTTTGAAATAAATCCTGTGGATGGTACCTAAGGATGGTGAGGGCTTGCTCCTCTTCACTGCTACCCACGAGGGGAGGGGTTTTTTTTCCATATAAAGCAGTTGGTGACCTGGTGGACAGTGGCTATTAGTTGCCCATAGCTGTGGAGATGTGTTGGTCAGCATTGGCTGGGTTTTGTCCTGATGTGTCTCCCTCAGCTGATAAATTAAAGCTCCATCAGCACCTTGAGCAGGTCATATCTTGTTGCATTTGGTACATGCAACCAGATTGAGGACTTACCAGTGCAATGAAGAGGCTTTTCCTTAAGTTTAGAAGTCAGAATAGCCCCTGCTCTGTGGGGAACAGCACTGAAAATAGTATCAGGAACATCTCCAATGTGCAGCCTGGCGCTGGTGGTCTTCCTCGTGGGAGTGCCTGGGTGAGACATTACTCAGTGTGAGTTGCTGTGTGATGGCTCTCTTGCTTCTCCAGTCCCTCTGAGACCAGCAGTGAAAAGGTTAATCGTGTTGGCATTTTGGTCTTATAGGTGGGACCTCTTCCTGATTAACTGAAGCCAACTGTATGGATGCCAGCCAGAGGGGTAGATGACTTACCCATTTCTGAGGATGGCTTTTAGATGTCTAATTCCAGTTAATTGAGAGGAACCCACCAGGCATACGAGCATCAGCTCTTGTGGATTAGGATGAGAGCAGCTCTGGGCTCTGTCTTCAGGCCACCACCTTGCCCCAAGTCCAGCACCAGCTTAAATCCAGTGTGGTTTAGAAACCAGTGCATGGTGCAGTACTGGGGTTAACAGATAGAACAGCACAAAGTAGCAGAGACCCAGAAGTCGTGCCCACTCCTGTTGAAGTACGGTGACGTGGAGTCCCTGATGAAGATATATACTTTGAAAAAAGTGTAATGATAAAACATCTGCCTGGAGAAGGATGTAAAATATGCTATTTTTCCTCTTCCTCATGTTTTATCAGCTCTTCTCAAGGTCTGTTATTCCTGCCGTGGGCTATTTGTTGGCAGACAGCCCTACATACCCTGAACATCTCATCTTGACAGCATCACGGTGAGGTGCTGGGATACCTTTGAAGGTTCAGGTCTGCATGGCTCGCCCAACACCTGATGCTGAGCTGAGCTTGAACTTCAGTGCCTTTGCTCCCTTGGAGCTTGGGTTTTAGGGGCAGGAGGAGGTTAGATAATAAAACATGCCTTTTTTTCTTTTTTTTTTTCTTCTTCCAAGGTGACAGTGTAAACAAAACTCTCCCAGGAAAGAGTTAATATTGGTCTGTCTGCAGATGTCCTGATGGAGTGAAGGCAAGCAATGATATTTTATATCATTTTGATATCCGGTCTAAATTAGGCCCGAGGGAAAGACTGTGGCCTATTTAACCCAGCATCTGTCAGTTATCATTATTTTCAGCCAACTTTAGTAGTTTCAAGTATAAAAATTTATATCTGGGGGGGAGGAGAGGGAAAGAGGCTAGTAGGAGCTGGATTTGGCTACCTCAGCTTTTGCTGAAAGAGTTTGCAGGGGCCTTTTGGGAGCTCTTACCTGATAGAGGGAAAAAATAAATGGGAATGGTACTGTGGGTGAAACTGGCTGTATGGTCACCAACTGAGAAACATACAGAGGGTGGCCCGGAGAAGACAAAGAGAGGATGAGAGTGAGGTTTTGGAGGATTAGTCTTGGGTCTGGCTAGTATTTGGTTAATTGTCTGGCGAGAAAAACTGGAATTTGATGATGAAATGTGATGATAAAGTAACCTTGAAATAGGCGGATGGCCATCCTGATGAGCAGGCTGTAGGCTGGGGACTCGGAAGGAGGTGGCCTTGCTGATGGGTCCTTCTGCCATGGCTGAGAACATGGACTGAGGAACCCAGGGGCTGGTTTCACTGGGTGGTGAGGAAGAGGGAGCTGCTGGTGGGATGAGGCTGTGGAAGAAGTGAATCTCACCTTAGTAGGAGTTTTCAGTAGAGATGTAGCTGAGAAGATTGCCTGTTTTGGAGGACCTCCATGGGCACGCTCGCGCCCTTTGGATGTTGCATTTCACTCCATCCACCCCTTGCACAGGCAACAGTCGCCGGAGCAGAGCACGGGGTGAGGTGCTGGTACGTGCCAGGACCTGCCCTGCCTTGCTGGGGGAGGCACAGTCCTCTTGTAATTACCTGAACATGGTGGTTCCCAGAAAACAAGACGTGTTCCCATCGTGTTCCTGCATGGTCGCTGGGGTATTCGACAGCGTGTGGAGCACAAAGAGGGCTCCATCCTGCCCTGTGTGGGTGCTGCTGCCTGCAGTCAGGCAGCTGAGACATTTTTTGATACCTGCTGTCATCTGAAACCAAGCAGAAACCCTGAACTCCTGATGACTGACTAATGCAATTGCCCTTTTATTTCCTGATACTTCCTCGAGAAGCAGAGGGACTCCGCAGCCTACCCTGTCGTAAATCCTTGCTCAGGCTGCAGGCATCTTGCTCGGGTGCAAAAAAATGGAAACTTTAGCAGCCGGGGAGAAACTCAAACCTCATCATTCCCGGCAGCCTTTTCCATGTGCTGTGTGGTGGGGTGGATGCTTCTTGCGTTTTTCCACGCATTGGGATGTTGTGGTTTAGCCCCAGCAGGCAACTAGAGCCATGCAACCGCTTACTCGCCCCCAGGACTGGGAAGAGAATTGGAAAAGTGAGAGAAGTTGTGGATTGAGATAAAGGCAGTTTCATAAGTAAAACAAATGTTCAGCCATCCCTGGGAAAGCTGGGCTCCATCACATGTGACAGTGTCTTGAGAAGACAACAATGTCACCTTGAGCATCTCCCCTTTCCTCCTCCTTCCCCAGCTTTGTGTACTGACCATAGCATCCCAAGGCATGGACTATCCCTTTGGTCAGTTGGGGTCAGCTGTCCTCACTGTGTCCTTTCCCAACTTCTTGTGCCCACTCCAACCCTCGTTGGCGGGGTGATAAGAGGAGCAGAAAAGGCCTTGACCTGCCCAGCAATGACTAAAACCACCAGTGTTTCAGCTATCCAAAAGCATTCCTGCCCCAAATCCAAACCATAGCACTGTGCCAGCTGCTAGTGAAAAAAAACCATAATTCTATCGCAGCTGAAACCACAGCAGAGGTATTGGGAGGGTTTTTGTTGAAAATCAGACCGGAATTTCACATCTGCTGCGTGGCAGCACCTCTCGGTGCTTTTCCTTCTCGCAGTAGAGGTTGAGAGTTGCTGATGACCACGATGCTGCTTTTGCCACCAAAATTTGCAGATTACATCAGACTGCTGCTTTGTCCCTCCAAAAATTACTTTAAATTCTCTGGAAGTTAAATGAAACAGTATATTTTTTAAATTTTTTTCTGTCCAACACCCCAGTCCATAGATTTGGGGTCAAACCAACCTCTTCCCAGCTTCTTCTATTGCCCGCTGGTGTTCAGGAGAGCTGTGGTGGGCTGCCTCCCCCCAGGAGATGCCCTTGGGGGGGTCAGTGAGGAGGCAACACGGTGGGTTAAGGTGCCTTTGGGCCACCAGGGGTGAGGTTGCCGTCCCGGCACGCTGCTGGCGCCGAGGTTTCGAGGTGTGTCCATCGGTCCTTATGCAATCTGCTGAAGTGCCACCTTGTATAACCCCGTTGTGTAAGCAGGGCAGGGGCGGGTGGCGGGGTTTCGGGGTTTTGGAGGACACTCTCCGTCGTGCTCCCTGCCTTTCCCCACCCACAGCCCCGAGGGGATCCATCCCAGGGACTTCTCCAACCTCGGGGTGGTAGCTACCAGAGCTGTTTCTCGGAGCCTGCTGTTGTTGGTGGAAGGGGTTGTCTCTTAAGCTGGGGATGGTTGGCACAGGGGGCTGATTCCTTCTCCCATGTTTAGCAGCAGCTTTTCCAAGGGAAATAGGTAGATGTGGTGGGGGCTGGGGCTGTCTTTAGTGCCTGAGTGTTCATGAGAGCCACTCTGAAGAAGCCTCCGTGTTCAGGCAGTGCTGCCTTGCTCCCTACCCTCGTTTCTGGCTGACATTACCACCACGCTACCTGCTACGAAGCTGTCTCCCGGAGGGAATTCCAGATCCTCCACCTCAAAGGGGTGTTGGAAAAGGAGCTGGGAGGGGAAATGTCTCCCTCCCTGCCCTCGATCAGGCTGCAGGGACAACGGCACGGTCCGGAACACGGTGAGCAGGCTCTGAATGTCAGTGCGTTGTTCGTAGCGAGATACGTGTCATGTCGCATTAGCTCAGGCCGACAGCTACCGGTGGGAAAAATATCTCCGGCGAGTTCCTCGGAGTGCCCCCACCTCCTACAGGCAAGGGCTTGTGCCTGTGGAGGCAGCGGCAGAACCATCTCCAGCCCGTACTGGGGGAGCAGTTGAGACCATCTGGTGCCCGGCGTACGTGGAAAAGTCATCCCAGGGTTGTGTACGAAAGGCAAGCCCGCTCTGTGCCGGTGGCACGGTCATGGAGAAAGCGTCTGGCTGTTTGGGAAGACAAAGCTGGGTTTTATTTCTTGGTAACCTCTGCTGGGGGGAGAGGAGAGATGGGTTTAGCGTGACTTATTCGGTGAAATCCACCGTGCCCAGACCGAAGGCAGCAGCTGGGAGTCGAGGAAGCCTTCGTGTTCCTGCCCACAGGCTACGGAGATTGGAAGCTGGGAGTGGGCTGGGTGGTTCTCGAGCATTTAGAGCAGGACAGAGCTGTCTTCTCTTGGGGGTGCAAGCAGTCCCTCAGCATTGCACGGCTTTGATGGTGTGAGGATGGAGCGGGAGGAAGGCTCCTGTGGGGGAATGATGAGATGTTGTGGGAGGACATGGAGGGACTGCAGCCCATGTGCTTTGTGGGACTGAGAAGCTTTTTGGCGATGCCTTGTATGATCCTTCTCCAAGTGGTGGGGACTCCAGCCTTCATTCCTTCATCTGCAGAAGCATCTCTTGGTGGGACAAGCTCATTTGGTCATGAACTTCTTCTCCTGAATGAGCCAAGGGGGTGCCAGGCTCACTGCTGGGTGGGCAGAGCTGCGGTGCCTGCAGGGGTACCTCCCCACTAGCATTTTCCACTCTCTGATTCCAGTGCTTTTCTGAGTTGGGTCCATCTTCTAGCACCAGTTACAGGGTGTTGGTGGTGGGTGGCAGGGAGCATGAGGGTCTGTACCAGTCCCTGGAACTCCTGCACACCCCTCACACCTCCCTTGGTGTACCGTCTGGTGAAGGTTTTCCAGGTGGAAAGGCTCCTCCACACTCTTGGCTTCCCTTTGCCCAGGCTGGCTCCAGCCCTGCCTGGCCACCCCACATCACAGGTGGGCTACTGCCTTCGCAGTGCCAGCGGCTCTCATTATTTTGTTACTCCAGCATCAGCTTTTCCGAGTCTCTCTTTCCCTCTCTCTTTATTTTCTTCCAATGTCAAGAAGGTGAGGAGGTCAAACGCTAACGCAGTATTTCTTTCCTTTTGTAAAATGTACCTAGCAGATGAGGAGTGTCAACACCAATTTGTTTTCCAAGTGTTTCTGCAGGATTATTTTCTTGTTAAAAGTGACAAGGAGGTGCAGAACCGTCGGCCTTTAGCCAGAGATGTCATCTCATCTTTGAGTAGGTGAATGGGCACGAGATGACAGAGCACTTTTTTGTGGGAAGGATGAAAAGTTGATCCCAATTTAATCATTTCCTTAAAAACCAAAAGGAGAACATGCTCCTCACCTTCTTCTGCTCCTTAGTAATGAGAAGTTAGAGAGAGGAAGAGCCTGTTAGGCTGTAGTTAGTGCAGGGTAGTTCTCTAATGTGTATTTTTGCCGAGCTGCTTGCGGTACCAAACCGGATGGCTCAAGTGTGGTTACTCATTCTGTGGCCTTTCCAAGCTCCACTGCATCTTGATGATGGTTTCAGCAAAGGTAGGGAGCTCCTCCATCCTTGTTGGTAGCATGGACTTGGTGGGGAAACTGTTCTGGGTTTCATTTATGCTCTCAGGGCTTGCCCAGGAGGGTGCCCTGTGCCTGGGAACCTACGAGCTGCTGCTTCTGCTGCTGAACCATCCCAAATGTCTGGAGAGATGAGGAGGCACTCAACGGTCTCTCACTGCTGGTGTTTTCTGGCAATGAGGAAAACTGATAAATGACTCTCCACTTAATGTAATCGTTAAGGGATTGGCAGAGCTGTTAAAACTCTCTCCCTTCCTGCCTTTGCACAACCTCCAGTGTGACCCTGCAGGAAAGGGAGTGCTGTTGATTAACGGTTGGGTGCCAGGTGAAGCCAAGAAAGCTGGACTCGTGTGGATGGTGGTGTCTCCAGTGCATGGAGCTGAGTTTAGGGAGTGTAACTTGCAGTGGGGACCAGCTCTGGGGCTGGTGGTTGGACTGGGATTTATTGCCCAGGTCAGCAAAGGGGTGGATTGGAGAACCCAGGAGGGCTGGAGATGTGCTTGGGTGTGGGAGGATCCATACCCTTGGGATTGGGCTGGTCCACAGCTCCTTCACTGGATTTGTACTGGTTCATAATGGCCACTTTTCCTGTGATGAGGTATCTCCAGTAGCCTGATGCATGGTTTGCTCCTGCTCTTTGTGGTGACAGCACCTGAGGACCTGCAGGGAGAGAAGCTACGTGGTTTCTGCTGCTGTTTGGGCAGGAACTGCTTTGGCAGGGGTTTTGGTGTGGTTTTTTGGCTGCGGCATAGGCAGGGTATGGTCAACCCAGCTCTGCCGGCCATGGCTCTACTTCACAGCTTCCCCTTGTCCCGTAGAGTTCCCAAGAATTTTCCATGACCATCAGGTGTGGCGATTGAAGCTGGCCACCGAATGCTTAGAGACGGGAGCTGTGCCAGGGGAACAGGTGTCATCACCAAAAGTGGTTTTCTCAGAAATTCTCCTTCTCGGGTGGTCTGGCAGGTCAGTTTTGCATCAATTTGGTCAAGAAACACACAGTTTTAAGAAGTTTTCCACAGTGATTCTTCTGAACACAGGCTGCATTTTTTTTCCTTTAGCAAAGCCATGCCAGGCACTTGCAATCACAGCTTGCTTATTTTATTTTTTTTTAGTAGGATGATGAAAATAACCCCATGTGCTAGAGCTCACAGACCCAGCAGCTTTGCACAGATCCCAGAGCACCGGGATAAGAGGTTGCTTAGTGAAAACTTTTCTTTTTTTTTTTTAATTTCTCTCAGAGTTCTGTGGGCGCTGCGGCAGAGACGCCGCTGATTCCAGCAGAGCAGCTCTTCTCAAAGCCTGACTGCTTTTTCTCAGCCCCTGTGTGATGTGTGTGTGCGTGCAGACAGGTTGTTAAAATGGATTTATTTATTTTTATTTATTTTTTTAATCTATCTGGTTTTTTTTTTCCCTCCCCTATCAGTCGTTAATAGCTCATCATGAAGACCGTGTGGTTTCAGGACAGCCTTGCTGAAGCCTTTTAGCAGCGTGCCTGCTTGCTCAAGCTGGCAATAAACAGTTTCCTTACGTGTAAAAGATGAAGCAAAGGTAGCTTTTTGGAAGAGGACCAGCTTGAAGCTGAAGCAGAATGCTTCTCCCACAGACTTTTAGTTGCAATAAATAAATAAATAAATTTTAAAAAGTGCTCGTAATCAAACAATTTAGCTATTCCGTAGGGGGAAAAAAAAAAATAACCAAGCAAACTGGAGAGAACATCAGAAACGATCCCTGTAGGGAGATGTCAGGCAGCGAGAGCAGACAGAGCAGTGTGAAAGGGGGTGAATCAGTGGATTCTTTTGTCACTGCTCCAAGTCCAGAAATCCGACGACTTTGGAGAAAGTTGTAGTTAGAGGAGCAATAAAAAGGCAACTGACTCACATGGAAACAGCATCAGTGGAATAAATCCCTGCAAAAACAACGGGGGTGAGGCTGGGGCTGCTGCAGGAGATACTCTTTGGTGGGGAGTTGGGTGAACTTGTGGCTGTGGCGGTGGAAATGCATGTATTAAAGCACCTGAGATGAGGCTAACCTGGTCTGGAAACAAATTAGCAGAAGTAAATAATGTATATCCACCTTCCCGTGAGTTCNGGAGAGGTGTCCCTGCCCATGGCAGGGGGGTTGGAACTTGATGATCTTTAAGGTCCCTTCCAACTCTAACCATTATATGATTAAGAGCGATATCATGCCTTGCTTTTGTGATCTCAGGGGAAAATATTTAAAAAAACCCTCAAGATAATTCTTTTGTTTGAAAAAAGAAAAAAAAAGCCAAACCCAATGAAAAACTAAAAACTACTAGAAGCCCTGAAGTGACCTTTTATTCTAAGAGAAGGGCCAGGCAGGCTGATGGCTTTTTCAGATATGAGGAGTTCAGGGCGAAGCAGGCCCGAACGCCGGCCAGCCCTCCTGCATGGGAGCGCTGCCGGCAGCCTACACTTGGCCCTATTGTCTCCCAGCTTGTATGGACTAGTCGGTGGGAAATGAGGTATTTCCTCTTCGCAGCTTGCTGGTATTAAGAATTGCTGGAGGTGGGATCCTGCCCTGGCTTACGTCGTGGTGAAGCCTGCCTGACGCTGGGGATTTGAGAGGTTTACGCTGGTGCGAGGAGAATCAGATTCCGCGCCAGGTGTCTGGGAGACTCTGACCTTCTGGGTCTGCTGGGGCATTGTAAGTTAAACATGTTCTGATTAGCCTGCACTGTAAATCCAGCGTTTTAATTCTTCCCATATGTAAGAGCCGGGCTAATAAGCCAAAGTTTAAGACCGTGCAATCTATTTGGAATAACCCATATGGATTAAGAGTCAGACTGTGCTTTTCTGCTTCTTGTATTTATACTAATGCTGGAGACATTTGCTAATGCGCATGTAGCTCATGCTGGTATCCATTTTTTTAAAAAAAAAAAATCTGACACCAAATGGCTTGCATTAAAATATTTTAGAAAGGCAGTAAAACTGTGGAAGTTGCTCTCCCAGACACATCTGTGAAACGAAGCGTCTCCAGGCAGCGCCGTTCCTGCCCCTCCCCTTTTCAGTGGGGCTGAAGACCCCCGTGAGGGTGTTCTCCATGGTCACGGGGCCAGCCCCATGGCTCTGAGACCCCCCTGAGTGTAAGAGGAGAGCAGCCTTCGGGGCAAGGAGGACCTGGCTGGATCCAGATCCCTCCTGCAACAACTGGGACTAAACCAGAGCAGCTTCTGGCTGTGGAGAGCCCAGGGACCACCTGCGGTTGTCTGGACACGTGGTGTTGTCACCCCCCGTGCTGTCAGCAGGTACTTCAGCTGGTGTTCACCCTGCTGATACCCCCCCATGTGCTGAGGGAGGTCTGGAGAGAAGAGCGGCGCTCGCTGAGGTGCTGGGGCTTTTGCAGTCATCAAAGTCATTAAGGTTTGCTGCTCTTCTTCTACAGTTCCTTGGTTCCCTTGGGAAGATCCCTTCTGTCCTTCTGTCTTTCCCTTATCTCACCAGTTTGAGTCTTTGGCTTTCTTTTTTTCCTGTCTTTCTTGTTATTTAACGTTAAGTTTGATTTGAATTATTATTTTAAAAGAAAAATAGCAGTGCCCTGTTGTTGAAGCTTTGCTCTTGGGATCTCCAGTGAATGTCCCTCAGGAGAAGGTTAACCAAGCTTACCCATGGCCCCCTCTTCTGCAAGTACCCACCAGCACTGGGGCTGGTGGTGGAGTTTATGGGTGGATGCAGGTCTTCCAGCTCCTGGTGGGGTTGTCAGACTCCTGAGTCCCCTTTGCTGGTGGCTGCTGCTTGCTGGTGGCATTCCCGTGCCACCTCCTGAAGGTGGCAAACCTGGCAGCAGGTGTGACTTCTGTGTCTGTGCTTCATTGGTTGGTTGTTTCTTGGTAACAAAGTGGTGTCTTTGTTGTGTTCCTGTAGCTGATGGTGTGAAGGCACTGTGACCAAGATGCTGCAGAGGAGAGTCCAGTGCCTGTTCCCAAGGTCATTTTGCTTGCTGTTGATCAGTTCTGTCCAGAAGAGGGGTGGGCTTGGTTCTCTCTGCCTTAGGGTGCAGCTGTGTGGATGGGTGCTGCCTTCTTTGGGGGCTCAGGGTTCCTCTGAAGGTCTTGTGGAGCTTGGGATGAGCAGCACCATGGTCTCCCTGCCACACTGGGGAAGTTCTGGGATAAGGAGCAGTGTCCTCCATCCTTGTCTCATGGTCCTCAGCCTTCGTTGTGGGCCTGGTGATCATATGTGACCAGAAGCACCAAGTGTCTTCCATGTTTTTGTGGGGTGTGTTTTGGCTGAGGGTGGGATCCTGTGCCTCTGGCTATTCCCAGGGCACTGAAAGTATCTGGACCAGGATTATAAAGCAGTCAGCTTGTCACGGGAGCTAGAGCCGGACCTGGGTCCGTGTGAGCCCTGGAAAGCATTTCCGAGTGGGAGTCGCACTCTGCCATCCGTCATCTTGCTCAGCCGGAGAGGAGGGAGTCAGCGTGAGACATGGCAACCTCTTCCTCCCTGTCTCCAGCATTAATCTAAATGCCAAAACGCAGACCTTGTGGAATGCACCGGCGCTGGGGAGAGCACCAGCCTCTTAATTCCATATGGCACGGAAATATTCCCCTAGGTAGCTCTTCCCAGACACCCAGCGCTGTCTGGCAGCTCGTAGGTCGATGCCGCCAGCTCGACTGCTTCTTCCTGCCCGTGCTGGACCATTTTTGAGGAGCTTCTTGGGTTGGGCTGCCTGAGGTGAGGAGAGAGCCCTGGGGAGAAGAGGGGGAGCCTGGAGCGTCTCCCGACGCTGGGGGGCTGGAAATTGTTTATTGAAAGGAAAGGATCATATTGCACTCAATTTTTGCTGAGTTTATCTTGGTTTTTATCAGATTACATGCGGGATAACTCATCAATATTGTGATCCTGCTGACATGTAAGCGAGCCGCTGCATAATTCATGGCTGCTGCAGGGCTCCAGCAATGGGAGGCACATATTTAATTAGACACTTCACCGTTTCGCTCTCCAGGAGCAGCCCTGGGACTGTGCCCACGGAGGTGGATGCTGCGGTGGCCCTGCCTGCCACAGCCCCAGGCCACCTCACAGAAGGCCCTGCTAGCCCTGTCCCCAGTGTCCCAGCTCGGTGGCAAAGCCATCACGTCACGCCTTCCCTTTCCAGGGACATCCAGCACCCCTCTGGGTGGCACGGTCCCTGTCAGGGTGCAGGATGACAACCCTCTGAGGAGCAGTTCAGCCTGTGCTGTCCTCGGAGGACCTTCAGCATCAGGCCATGGTCTGCAGAGGCTGCCATGGAAGGACAGGTCTCCCCAAGCTCTGCTGCTCTTGAGGTGACCTTGTTGGGGGCAGGTGGCACTTTGTCTTCATGCACCCATGTCCTCCTCATGCATCACACCAGGGGCTGATGCCTGGTCTGTCTGTGCAGGAGGAAATTTGATGTGCCCATCAGCTGTGGCTGCTCCTTCTGCCACCAGCCCTCTACCAGGATGCCAGGTGACATGTCCCAGGGGTTGTCCCCCCAAACAGGTTGCCAGGGAGGGACCCTGGGAGCTGTGTGTGCTGCGCTGGGCTCCCAAGTGTGGGCACAGCTTCAGAGCAAAAGGATCTCCGGAAGATAAAGCTCTGGGGAGATGTTATAGCTCCTTCCAGTACCTAAGAGAGCTAGAGGAGAGATGGGGAGGGATCAGGGAGTGGAGCCGTAGGATGAGGGGGAATGCTTTTAAACTGAAAGAGTTGGGATTTAGGTGAGATCTCAGGAAGGAATTCTTTGCTGTGAGGGTGGTGAGACCCTGGAACAGGTTGCCCAGAGAAGCTGTGGAACCCTGGAGGGGTTCAAGGCCAGGCTGGATGGGGCTTGGAGCAACCTGGTGTGGTGGGAGGTGTCCCTGCCCAGGGCAGGGGGGGGCACTGGGTGATCTTTAAGGTCCCTTCCAACCCAAACCATTCCATGCTTTTATGAAATAGGGGGTTCCATGGGTTTCCTGCTGGGGCTGGGTGGCAGCAGAGTCCTTGCACCAACCGTGCTGAGCTCAGAGCAGAGCCCCAGGTCGTTAAATAACACTTGCAATGGGGAGAAAGCGCAAAGAAAACTTAGTAATGGCCTGTTAATTTTTTAATGCCTGTATTGATAAGAGACAAAGTAACTAATTCCCTTCCCTGTGCTGAACAGGTCAATAAATTAGCTTTACAAAGTTCAGGGCTGATCAGGGTACCAGTGCTTTGATTCCTGTGCTTCATGGTAGGGCACAGACACCTTCTGCAGCATTTCCCTCCTGCTGGTGATATTTCTAGCGATGGAGTTGAAGGAATATTATTGCCTGTTTCCTCTTCAGTGCTGTGCTGGTTGTCATCTGCTCTCGTGAGGCTGTATCGCAGCCCAGCTGGAGACTGCTGCTCAGAAAGCAGGCTCTTGGTTTTACTCAGAAAGCAGGCTTCTTGCAGGTCTGTCTGTCTGTCCATCCACTGGCTCTCTGTCTCTCCTTGTAGTGTCCATCATTGCCAGCGGACACGAGTGGCATTGCCAAGAGTGTGATTTAGAAAGCTCAGCTCTGCTTCCACAGACCTGAGATGCTCCAGTGAACGGAGATGGTGCTAATGGTGGGAAAGGGGTAGGTGTGTTGTCTCCTGCATGGTATATAGTAGATTGGACTTATGGAGACAGAGACACTCAAAGAAGGTCAATACACTGAGAGTGGACATATATATGGTCTGTACTTTATGTGTATGCCACTGGTGACATCTCACAGGGCTTGCTTTCCAAGTTGAGAGGAGGCTGTGGGCAGCTGGGGACCCAGGGTGGGATTTCGGTGGGTCAGCGTTGAGCTGCGTCACCATGTCAAAATGTGTCTGGCCAACCCAGCCCGTGGGCCCATGCCCATGGGATGCAAATCTGGAAACTGATGAGCACTGTGGGTCTGTCTTGCCCACCATGGAGCTCAGCATCCGAGCTGTGGGCCTGTGGCCCCAAGAGAGGAAGACATTCCAACAGAGATGAGGAATCCTCCCTCTCGGATGCGCTTTGGGAGAGTGCGTTAAACCGTGGTGATGAGATGAGGGATGTAGCATCTCCTCCCACACTTGTCAGCTCCAACGTTTAATTCTAAGAATCCACGTTATTCATAAAACCACCCAGTCCTTTGTCAGTCTTTTCAAGTTCAGATCTCAACACCTTCCTGCAGTGGTGAGATCCAGAGCTGAATTATGTGTTTATGGAAAAGTCTTCCGTAACAGTCTTGAATTTCTCACTTTGGTCTCACTCATCATCTCTTCCACCTGGGCCCTGAGGGGAGAGGCAACAGTTGTCCCCCCCTTCCCCTCTCTAGGCCACCCCTGGATTTATATCATCTTTATTGACCCCTTGCTTGTAACCTCCTGCCCATGGTGAACAGCATCTGGGGGGACAAGGAGTTCAGAGGTGGAGCCCGCCAAGGTGCTGGTCTTTTGTCTGGCCATGCTCAAGGCAGTGTGTGTGTCTCCCTTCCTCTCACAGGCTGCTTCAAAATGTATCAGGGATAGTCAGAATTATTTTTTTTTTCCCCGTTTTTGTGGTGCTTCCCTCCATTAATTTTCTGGTTGTAGTACATTACTCATGGATAATTAAGAGTGAGCTATTAATACAACATTTAATATTCAAGTGCAGTGAAGAGGAGAGAACAATAAGTCAAGGAATCATATACTACAAGACGTTTTGGTTTAGTGATGAAATTTTTTTATTTTTTTATTTTTTTACTGGCTTTGGCTATCAGAGCATAGTGCTGCTTCCATTTAAGTATGGTCCTGAGAACTTCATTTATTGATAGAATACAAATAGGACATTAAATCAAGGGAAGTGATTTGAATTGCTGGCCATATATACAATTATGAACGGGATTGGCTACTTCTATCTAGTGTATCTTAAGTTAGGAGAATGATGTTAGAGACCACTAAAGAGAGCTTAGAGTGCCTTAAAATTAATGAGATTGAAGCCTGTCTAGGAAAAAAAAAGAAGTTAAAATGCAGCATTCACATTAGGGATGAAAAAATTGCTTTGGAGAAATGGTCCTGCTTTGTCCAGGTGGAGGAAGGTGGGGCGGGCAGACTGTGTGCTGGCATCAAATAAACATGTCTCAGCCCTAAGTGCTCCTCTTTGCCCCGCCGGGGGTGAATTAATTAATTAATTAATTAATTTGTACAGGGGTGAATTAATTGTGGACAGCAGAGAGAGAGGAGAAGGGGGGCTTTCCCCCCTGCCTGGTTGGGATGGATGGTTGTCACACAGCCCATCACCTGCTCTGAGTGACCAACCCATGCATCGGCAGAGCTCCTCCAGTCATAGCATTTTGGAAGGTCAGTGAGGAGACTTCTTTCCTCCAAAATTGTCCCCCATGTCTGCAGCATGGTGCTTTCTGGGGCTGTTTTTCAAACAACCACTTCTTTGTAAGGATGCGCTGAGGCATTTTGTACCAGCCACAGAGGGAGAGCACATTGCTTTCTCCTTGTGCCATGGATCTGCCTGTGCTTTGGTGATGAGGAGGAAGGTTTGGGTCCATGACTGTGAGTAACCCATCTGAAACACCTGGTGGGTGGTGGCAGTGGCCAGAGATCACCTCTTCTGGGCTCCTTGGGAGCAGGGACATGAGGAGTGGGCACAGAGCCATGGTCCCATGGTGGAGCAGAGAGGTGGGACCTCGAATTGCCACATGTTGTGGCCACAGTAGGGCAGGAGGAGCAGCAGCAGCCACCGCGGTGGGAGGCAGCTCCGCCGAGCCAAGCTCTCCAGAGATGGAGCCCGTAAAGATGTCACGAGTCAAGCACATGTAAAGGTTGCCATTTACAAGCAAGTAATTGCAAGAGTTACTGCACAGCTGTCTCCGAGACAGCGCAGGATATTGTTATTTATGTCCTCACCATCCCTATGCTGCTCCACCGGGTGTCCCTGCCCGGAGCAGAGCCACGGTGCCTGGGGTGACAGAGGCTCTGCTGCCGAAGTGGAGGGGTTCTCCTGCTCCTCCTGTCCAGGGTCATGCTGCCGAGATTTTGTCCTTTTGTCCCACCACAGGGCTTCCTCTGGTGATGCCAGATGAGCATCACACGTGTGTGTACCACCACCACCACCCGTATGTAAATACTTGTGCATTATTTTGTTTGATGAGCTGAATAATTGGGTTGTTTACAGACGGGAAAGGGTAAGTGCGCTTCTGACCTTTCTTCCTGTGGGTTGTTTATAGTTAATAATGATCCCACTAACTGCGTCCCTCTCATTCAGGAGGTGCTGTTCTCTCCTCTGTGCTCTCTGAATCCGAAATGCAAAGTCCCCAATGTCTGTAGGGAGAGGGGGGAAAAAAAAAAGAAAAAGAACTGACTGATCCCAACCATTCTCAAATAGGGAATGTAATTAAACATAGGCATTGTATTGATTCCCAATTAAGCAGCAAGAAAACAAATAATTTGCTACCATAATAAAAACGTTGTCAGAGTGTTGACAGTATTCAGGCACAGAGCTTTCCTGAGTCCATTGTGTGCACACATTTATAAGTGTCATATAAAATAGCTGCATTTTTCAGGGAGGAACCTTCAGTAGGAGCCGGCTGTTGTAAAACTGCATCCTTGTTTGCATCCTTGGCTGTCAGGAGTTAGGAAGGTGCTGCTTCCCGTGGTGATTGCTCACTGGTGTCCCTCTCCCAGAGGAGGAACCGTGGCTGAGGGTCAGCTCGGAGCAGGAGTGGTCCTTCAGTGGTTTTGCACTGGGCTTGCTTGGCTGGTCACTGGGAGAAGGAGTTTCTCTCTGGTGTGAGATTTAAAAAAGACCGTGAGCCCTAATGTCACAGTCCACTCTGTGCCCTGGGTGTGGGTGACTTTGGGACATGAGTGTGTTTTCTGGGAAGAGCAAGGTCCCGGTGTAGGTTCTCCATTGGCGTGGGATGGGGCAGAGCAGGAGCATGGAGCCCCAAGAGCAGGGATCTGGGGGAGGGGAAGGTCTCAGCAAACATTTCCTTACCAAAACAGCCCTGACCTTTGCGGGGTTGAGCTGTCTGATGCAACAGGCTGAACCTTTCCAGACTCCGGCTCTGACCTGAAATGCTTCAGAGAAAAATTGATGGCCGCTGCATTGGCCCCTCTGTTTACATCGGAGGATGGGGAGAAGGGTCTAAAAGCCCAGCGTGGGAGCTGAGCTCTGTCTTTCTCACACGTAGCCCAGCTCAGTGAGGACTGATGCTGGTGGGCAGCTCTCTGTCATCCTTCGTTTGGGGAGCAGCAGGTCAGCATGGTACCAGCACGGAGGAAAGACCATGTAGAGATGAGTTGCTCTGGAGCAGCTCGTGTTGGGTTTGGAGGGATGGGCAAAGGTGTTCATTTTGACTGTAGGTGGGAAAGTCTGCTGCTCCATGCCAGGGACTCAAACCTAGTTTGTGGAAGCCAAGCAGGGGTTTATTTGTTGGGTGGGTGCCGAGAGAGGTCGTTGCAGCCTGGTTCTCCAGCAAACCCACTGTTAGTTCCAGAGATGCTGTTGTTTCCGTGTCCTGAGGTGAATAAAATTAAACAACTCTTTATTCCTGAATGACAGCCCAGGGACTGCACTTCTGCTCCGGCTTGGTGTGAAGTGGCTTCATCCCTGTGCGGGTCCTCTGGGGCCTGAAGCCCTCGATTCATTAGTTGTCAGGCTTGTAGGTGGATTCTGCATTAGGCCTTTAATTTAGTGTATTGCCATGGGCTACTGACCGCATGACACCGCTCAAATGTGAGCAAATCTAACGAGGATCCGGGACTGCTCTTTAATTTGGTGAGAATAACAGAGTGAGCAGGGGCCCAGGGAGTGTTAATCATGGAGGAAAACTTGCTGAAACCAGGTCAGTGGTGCTGGTTCTCGTGATGGAGAAGGAATGTCGGGGCTGAGGAGGGAGCACGGGGAGCACTGGCACCCCGTGGTACCCCTAATCTGGCACCATGGCTGGTAACAACAGGGCACCATCTTTACTACACCCTGCTGCCACCTTTTTCTCTCCCTCCTGCTTGACACTGTGGCCCACAGACTCCATGTGGTGGCCACCATCCCACCAGGAACCTGGCCATCCCCTTGTGTCCTCCATGCCCACAGAAAGGAGAAGGTAATTATAGAAGATAGGGAAGATCTTGGAGTGCCAGGAGTCTGTGGTCTCAGTGGTGGGCCAGTGGCAAAGGGCAGTCCCAGCTGCCACCCACCCATGCCTCAGTCCTGTGACAAGACCAGGTCCTGCCCCAGAGCCCCTCGTTCCTGGCGCTGAGCAGCATCCCGTCTCCACGGCTGGATTTGTTTCATACAATAAACAAATTCACACTGCTCTCCTGCCGGCTGTTCCTGGATGGGGCCAGCTCCCCTCGGCGTGCATCACGCAGATTTATTGCGTTATACTGGAGCCGTGCCTGAGCTTGGCTGGTTTCTTTAAATCCTCT
>VXBW01000365.1:395911-439746 GCA_013400375.1 Thinocorus orbignyianus | reverse complement strand
TTTTTTTTTTTTGGTGAGGGGTGGGCTTTGGGAGAGAGGGGGGCACAGAAATCCTCTGTAGTAATTCCTGTTGACTGCAGTGACCAGCGAGGCAGAACTGATCAACTGCAGGCTTCCCCGCTGCCGAGCTCTGCCAGCAAAGTGCTTACATCTGCTTTTACACTAATGGGAACTTTATGGACTGGCGTATCCCGCCCCCACCCCGTTCCCCCCAGGAGCAAATTCCAACAAGGTCAGAATCCAGAAAGTTGCCACTTGACACCGGCCCTGAAGGCCTGAGCCAGCCGGAGGAGGCCAGGTTGCACCGAGGTCCTTCTGGGGCAGCAGATCTAACGCTGGAGTGTGCAACTGATAGCCTGGAGACCTCCCAAACGCCGCTGCTGCCACCCTGCTTCTGGGCTGCCACCCCACTCCATCCCTAGGGCATGCTGCTGGAGGAACCACACAGGTAGAGGCTGTGTTGAGCGAGACACCAAGTTGTGGGATGAGAGTCCAGCCTCTGTTGTCTTAGGAGACTCCTAAGACATCACTTGCTGCTGTGATGGAGTCCTGCTCCTGGTCCAGGGGCAGAAGTCTCTGGAGCAACCCTTGCTGAATGTCCATGGTGGTGGGGACTCTGCTCACTACGGAGCAGAGATGGGCACCATGTGTGTGTACCTCACACCACGGGGTGCACCAGGGGTTTCCCCCGAGTCAATGTGTAGTTGGTGACATGAGAAATGGGAGTTGGTGACATGCCCATGGAGGGCGTTTGGTGGAGACCCGTTGGCAACCTTGGCTTTCAGAGGTGTAGGGACCTTATGGCACTAAAAATCATAGAATCTCCTGTGTTGGAAGGGACCTTTCAGGTCATCATGTCCAAGAATCATCCCAACACTGACAAAATCCATCACTAAATCATATCTCTAAGTGCTATATCTACCTGTCTTTTAAATACCTCCAGGGATGGTGACTCAACCACTTCCCTGGGCTTAAGAACCCTCAGCACAAGTGTGGAGTTGTGAGTGTGCTGGGTACTGAAGTCGTGACATGATTGCTTTGAGGGTGTGGATTTTCCTGAATTTAATGAATGACCATTCCACGTTAATGTTTATTAAGGTGATTAATACTTTAATTTGGGTGGAAGAGAGTTTGCAGAAACATAACTTGCTTCTACACAAGAGTTACAGTTCATTTTTCAGGAAATATAATCAGTCCAGACAAGACCTGCTGAATTGTGGCCTGCTCTGGCAGCCCGGGTGTGAAAGATTATGGACGGTCTCCGATTAGCTGTCTCTTTTTTAATCTAACATCACAGGGCCCTAATTGCTTTGACTTTGACTAAAGAGAAGGTGGTTTCCCTCAGGGTGTCCCATGGACCTGTGCTCTGTGTGGCCGCTGGACCCAGGCACGGTGGTCAGGGTTGGATCCCCAGTCTCCCCAGTGCTGGTGTGGAATGTTGGTTGGGTTTTTGTGCTACGTAGGGTGCTGGTGGACCCCACTTCTCATATCTCCTCGTGTGAACAGGGACCAGATGGTACTGAAGGGGCTTTTGTATCCTGCCATGTGGGGCTGATGTCTGCTGTGTACCGTCCACCCAGTGCAGGGATGGAGCCTGAGCCATCTGTGCTGTTGAGTGCAGGAGAACCCATGCAGTAGTGTCTTCATATCCCTATGTCTGGGCAGAACGGGCAGATCTTTAGCCTACGGTGGTGTTTTTGTTGTGCTTAGACTCCTCCTGGTTAAAGATGTCCCTGCTTACTAGGTGACCTTTAAAGTTCCCTTCCAACCCAACCCATTTGATGATTCTAGAAAGAGTTAATGAGGAATCTCTCTGCCCACGCATGCAGCATGGTGCTGTGCACATGGGCTTCTGTTAGACCAGCCCCGTGCTGGAGAAGCCCAAGGAGAAGGGCAGTGTGACTCTGCTGTGAGGACATCTTGCTCTGGACCAGCCGTACTAATGCCACAGCCACTTGGGAGTGAACCTGGCCTGTGCCCCTTAGACATCTTTGCTCAGTTTCTGCTGCAGTAATGAGTGAAGACTATAATAAGCTTGAGCCTCCCAGGGCAGCAGGTCCTCTCTGAAGTGGAAGGATTTTGAAGTCTGGGGGAAGAACTTCCTTGCAGAGCCTTCTGCAGGCGTGCCATCCTCTGGTGGCTCAATGACCCCATCCCACCTTGCTCCTACAGACCTTTGCCTTGATATTATGCTGGAGCATTGGGCCATCCAGCTGCTCCAGGGTGGTGAGTGAGATGGGAGCATCCTTCCCAAGCATGGTGCCTTCTGCTCCTTCTTTCACCTTGCTCCAAGCTCTGCCTGGTTTCAGCTCTTTAAAACAAAGCCTGCACCATCCTCCGGGTCCCTTTGTGGCACAGGGATGGCCAGGATGAATGCACCCGTGCTCAGTGATGGGGGAGGACAGGAGGCTGATGATCAGGAATGAAAGAGGCTGTGGAAGGGAGTGGCAGCAGGAAGGTGGGGGTCCAGGTACCCCTGGAATGATCCCTGGGGAGGTGACCCCAGGGCATCGCTCTGACTCCCACCACCCAGGTGGCAGTTCTGGTCCAGACGCCTTGGATGCCTGACTGCAGAAGGAGATGGGCATCTCCCCACTCCTTGTCACTGGAGATGTGACCACGGTGTCACGACTGTTGGGAAGGGTCTCCAAACTCTGCCCTGTGCTGGGGGGAGCCGGGTGCTTTCGGTGGCAGTGACCCTGAGAGGCCAAACGCTGGCTGTGCCAGCCTGGCTCCCCGTCTCCTCCCCCGCTGCGGCCGCTGCCTCTTCAACAAACTGAAAGGCCATTCCAGAGCAGGCAGCAATGAATGAATTCTGTTTTTCTCCAGCATTTAGTGTTGCTTTCAGTTTGCTTTGATGATGTCTTCTCACAACTAGTGTAAACAGACTGCGCAACGGGGAGCACTCACATGTGTACAAGAAGCTGCACATGAAAGACAGAGGCATCTTGAAAGCCATAATAACGCTCTGAGTGCCAGTTAAAGGATTTGTCACTAAGAGCACTTTACAGATAGAAAGAACTTATTAACTAGTGTGACTAACAGCTTGCAAGGTTTAATTGATGTGTGTTTGTTGTCCTTTTATATCTCTCCTC
Organism: Thinocorus orbignyianus; assembly: GCA_013400375.1. NCBI lineage: Eukaryota > Metazoa > Chordata > Aves > Ciconiiformes > Thinocoridae > Thinocorus > Thinocorus orbignyianus. The sequence goes on along the minus strand of VXBW01000365.1, from coordinate 436,651 downwards.
CTCATCTTCCTCTTGGCACCGATTCCAGCAGTTGCTGGTGCAAGAGCAGCAGCCGCCGCTGCGCTGCCTAAAGAGGTACCAGGATTAAAAGCCAGGACCAGCTCTGCCCTGAGTGTCCCCCAATCCCATCGGAGCTGCAGCCACCCTGGGAGCTCATCCCTGCCGTCCCGTTACCACCCCCATCCTTTAGGAACTGAGGCCGGGCTTATTTTCCTGCTCTGGGTTCTGTTATTCCTCCCTAAGTGATGCTGAGTTTTTGAAGATAAAGCTTTTCAATGCATGAATAGTATGGATAATTAATGTTTCTGCCAGGCAGACTACTCATTGCAAGATTGATTGACTATTAAGGTCATAACGCAGAAGCCACCCACACGAAACAAACAGGCTAATGTTAGACTTCAGCTTAAGCCCAGAGTTGGTCAGCTGTCCACGGTCACAGTGGGGGCTTCCAGTCATCTGTCAACAAGTGATTGATTGATGTGGACACCTTCCAATCTTATTCTGATTATTCTCAGCAGCTTGCCTGGTGGCCATTTTTCAGGAGTTGGCAGCACTCAGACCTCCAAGACTCAAAGAGATGACTGCATGGGGAGGGGGTGAAGGAGGGGGGGTTAACCCTTTCCTTTGATCCCAAACGTCTTTGTTACGGGCAGCAACCGCCAGGCAGGAGGGGAAGGGTGGTGTTTGTGAGCCCTGATTATGGAATATGCTGGGAAACTTCCAGAGATCACACACAGGAGCAATGCTTTGACTTTCAGACGTTTCTAATTGACTTGGCCTGAGGAAAGCTGCGAGCAGGGATCTGCGGAGAACCCATCTGGAGCAGAGCAGAGCTTTGTAACCTGGCTGCTTTATCTCTTGTGGGCAGTTTAATGTGCCCACAGAGTAAACTTTAGGCTGTATGGAGGCCCCAGCAGCAGAAAGGCAAATGCCAACAACTTGGGTAGGAGGGAGTTTGGTGTTTAGAGAGGAAAAGGATAAGCATTGGGATGTACATGTTCTTGGGTGAGCAATAATGAGTTAAAGAGGGCTCTGCTGGTTTTAAGGGTGGCTCCTGGCTCCACGCTTTGTTGCCTGGATGCTTCCTGTGTGTGTGTGCCCATGAAGATGACTTAAATATATCTCTCTGCCGTGTTTTATGTACATGTTATACTTGGTGTGTGCCCACACACATGTCAGTGGGAAAGTGAAATTATAATTAGGGCTGGTATACAGTGTACATTTGCGGTATATAAATGTGTTCTAGAGTTCTCCTGCTTGCGGGCAGGTGCTGCAGATTTCCATTTCCTCCTCTGTTTTTCAGCCGTTGGAGTTTCACTGTTCTGGAGGGCCCTGATGCCTGGCTTGTTCACCTTCCCGTGCGCTTCTTTCCCATCCATGGTTTTAGCATTCATAACCTACCCTAAAAAACCTGCTGCAGGGAAGCAGTGAGAGACCTTTCTCCTCCAAGAGTTAGATCTTTATGTAACTGAAGTGCATCGTTGCATTTTTATGGTGCAATCCAAGGTGCTGTAGCTGAGCAGAGCTGGCACGGGGCTGTTCTGCACAAGATTGCCATAGCAGAGCTGTGCTGAGCTGCTGGTGCATTAGTATGGACACCTTGGGATCCCAGAATGGCCTTGGAGGTCCTTCATGGCCCCCTAGAAATTTTATTTTTCCCATGGAAGATGCTGCAGCTGGCCCCTATCCAGGACTCTCCTAATATCAACCTCTCCTGACTGAGCAGGGGCTGGGTCTGAAGCCCAACAGAGCTGCTGGGAGCTGAATTTCTCTAACTGTGGCTGAGTTTTCCTAATCCCGTCTGTTCTCATCCCTTGCAGGTGGTGACTCATCCCAGAGCCACATGGACGCCCTCTCGGACAGTGTCCCCACACAGCACCACGCCAGCCTTGTTGCTGACTGTCTCCTGGACTCCAAGGACCATCTTCCAGGGCATGGCTGGGCATCTTCCCACCACTCGGAGCTGCTGCACTGGGCAGGCTCCCTGGCAGCAGCGCTGACCTGCACCTAAGCCAGTACCAAGCCCGAAGCCTGGTAGATCTGGTAGGCTCCCAGCGGGAGGCAGGATGGACACGAGTTTCAAACAGCTTTTGCCCACGTGGAGGTGCACCACGGTCACACTGGTGGGGAGAGTGAGGTGGGGTGTATATAGGTGTGTGGGAGTATTTTTTCTGGGGGCTGGTGTCACTTTGGGAGGGCCAGTTTCAATGTCTGAATGCCACCAGCCAGCTGCTTTCGCAGAGATTACTTCCCAAAGGTGTTTTCTGGAGTGAGGGTGTGAAGGGTAGGATTCAGCTCTGGCTGGAGATTGTGACCAGTCCTTCTTCTCCCCCATGGAGGGGATTCAGCTAGGGCAGCAGCAGAAGCAAAGATCTCCCTGGACTCCACTCCCCTTCCTCCTCACCTTCCAGGGTAATAGCGGGCTGGGTTCTAAGAGACAGAGACCTACCAAGTTCCAGCATGTAGGTCCTGCAAGTCCATCCTCGTGCAACTCCCCAAGAAAGGCTGGGCAGAGGCTTCTCCCCAGCCCTGCATCAACCCCTTGGCCAGAGGGAGTGACAAGGGAGGGAACAGAATGACCCGTGCTTGTGTAAACTGAAACAGGGGACTGAAATGCCACGTGTCCTCTGCAGAGATTTTCCAGGGCACAGCAGACCCATGTGCAGGGCTTCAGCCTTCTCGTGCAGGGCTCCAGAGGTTGTTGATCTCAGTACACAAAGGAGGAAGAATTGGTCTCCAGAGGCTTTCACACCAGTACTGTGGCCTTCTCTCTTCTCCTTAGACATCTCGTACTTATGCTTTTGTGTTTGGTTCCTGCTTGGCTGGGCAGAGGGACCCTTGTGGACCAGAGGAAAGCCTCTGGTAGTAAGGAAACGAGTCCACAAAAAGCAAGTGGGTTAGTTTTGTCCATGGATTTGTATCATGAATTGTGTATCTTCCCTCAGGAGTCCTTCCCCACCCTGGGTCTTGGCCAAGGAGCACCACCACTTGGTGCAGCACGAGGTCTTTGGCATTTTGAGTAAAAGCTCCCTGCTGTCTTAACATCTATGGGATGCAAAATGCTCTGAGATTGCCACAAAGTGCAGGGGAAGTGCAGAAGTTGATGAATCAGTTCCCACGAGAGACTGTAGAGCTGCTCTTTTAGCTTTTGTTGAGCAGAAAGTGGCATGTTTGGATGCAGTCGTGCCAAGGAGCGGTGGAGAACCCAGCTTAGGTCCTTCCTCCCTAGCAGCCTGTGTCCTCTGGATGTTGAGCATCAGCCAGGGAGGGATGCTGCTGAGTGCTTTTCCGCTGACTGCAGGTGGTGAAGAGTTGAAAGGCACCAGCGCTGCTTGCTGACAGCTCCAGCTCTACAGGGTGCGTGGGGTTTCCCTGGAGCAGCCCCGGGTGGTGGACCCAGGGCGCTGCTGGTGGTGCTCACCCTGGGACATGTGCAGCAAACCCTCACTGTGCCCTGGGGAGGGTGTACCAGGCATCTCCTGCAACTTGTTATGTAGAAGGGAGAGATACTGTGCAGTTATTCCTCCCTCTCTGATCTCTAACACGCCACTGCAGTAATTAAGATGGTTTTGCATATTAAGAGGATCGTTCTGGGAGGGCTGAGCTCAAGACCTGAGCCTCTAGGCTTCCTGTTAGGTCACATAAATCTAAGAGTTTAAACAACTGTGGGGAACAAAGCAGTCACCTGCCATAACAGAAACCCTGTGGCCGTGCTGGTTTCCTTCCTGCCACGGCTGTCCCCTTGTCCCTCTGCTGTGCCCAGCTCATCCCTGGCTCCAGGGTGCTAGTCCTCTGCTAACCAGGTCCTGGCAGTGCATGGCTCTGAAGCCCCTGGCCAAGCTGGTGGGTCAGTCAGTGTGGGTCCAGCAGCAGTAGGGTGGCCTTGGTGCCCCTCTTGTCATACTCTACTTGCTGTTCCTCGGTCTGGTGTCCCCTGCATGTTGACCATCCAACCTGGGCCACCTGCACTGAGTGTGGAGCAACATTAGCTCCTGCAGCCCAACCCTGGTCCTCCTCCCTGGTCCAGAGTGGCATCCAGATGCCCCAGAACCTCCACCACATTGAGAAAAAGGATGAGATAGCCTGTGAGATGTGGACAAGGGCTGGAAGGGAGTAACCTGGTGGTGCTTGCCTTCTCCACCAGCAGCTGCAAGCCTTGGTGTCCCCATGGTGTGAGCCCAGCCAGCATGGCCTCAAGGCTTCTCCTGAGGCAGCGTTGGTATAATAACACTGATGAAAAGCTGATTAATCCTTGTAAGCGAGCGGCGATAGCTTCCCTCTAGAACTGAAGAGATTACCACTGATTTGTCATCCTGATTGTTTCAAAGAGAGGTGCAATTAGTTGCTCTAATTTAGCTTCACTTCTTGCTGAGTGGCGTGACAACCGAGATGTAATCAGTAGATCTGCACTCGCGCGGTGGCAGCCACCGATGGGTGCAGCTGCGCCCGCCACCATTTCATGGGCGGGGGGCGGCCACCAAGATTAAAGTTCCCTTCAGATGGTGGAACCACCAAGATGGTGGAGCACCATGAGCTTGGGTTGGAGGGGAGAAGTCCCCTTGGTGCCACCTGGCCACGGGATGGTGAGGCAGCAAGTGCTAGCCTGAGACCTCATGGATGGGTTGCATTGGATTTGGGCATGATGTTATACTTTTATTTTAAAAAAATTTAAGAAAGGTGGAAGGAAATCTTGTATTTCTGCCTCCCCCAGCCCTTGTCCCTCTTCTTTGTCGGGTATGATCAAATCAACCCCAGGTAGAGGAGAGGGTGGGTGTTTTGGGTGAGGCTCCCCTCTTTCTGAGGACTCTTCTTCCCCTGGGGAAAGGTCCAAAGCTGCTGTGGAAAGTGAGGAGCTTGTGGCGTGTCCACCCTCGGGCTGGTGGAGCCCTGCAGTTGCTGCGCTGGGTCAGCAGCCAGCCCCCCCGCGGGCAGAGAGGAGGGAACACATGGTATTTCAAAATGTGTCCGTTTCCAGTGAAACAAATCACATAAAAATTCAATTTAAAACGAACAAAATAAAAATGCTTTAAAAACAAAACCTGCCTGTGGCTATTTCTTGGTTGAAACTGTCTCTTTTTTTCCTTTTTTTTTCTTTTTTTTCTTTTTTTTTTCCCTCATTCCTCAGGAAGGCATTTTGTTTTCAGAGCGCTCTGGCCGTGCTGCCTGGGGAGGGTCTTTGTGGGGTGGCTCGGAGCTGCTCCGTGTGCTGGCCACCGGCTGCCCGTGCCCCTCGGCCACCAGCCAAGTGCGGCGCAGCTGCAGGGCTCATGTTCCCCGGCCACCCCACGGCCCCATGGCACGGCACTCCCCGTGTCACTGCAAGGTCGTGCTTCTCCCTGCCTCTGTGGCCCCCGGCCCCTCCGTCTTGGCCATCAGCTGTCACCCCCGTGGTGCCCCAGGGACCCCATGCTGGCCATGGGGATCCCATCATGGGCTGCTTCAGCCCCAGGGCCACACGTTGCCTTGGGGTTGAGGGGGGACTGTGCAGAGCTGGACCTGTCCCCCCATGGCTCAGACCCTTCACTCTGCAAACCCCCAGGCCAACAGTTGGGGTTCAGCATGGGGGTTCACCTAAAAACCCCTTGGAAGGGTTTTTTGGTTGGTTGCTCATCACATCTCAGCTTCTGCCACTGCCCTCATGGACATCCCCTGCCTAGGGCCGATGAGCCACGTAGAATCCTAGAATCACAGAATGGTTTGGGTTGGAAGGGACGCTAGAGCCCATCCAGTGTCACCCCCTGCCCTGGGCAGGGACACCTCCCACCACACCAGGTTGCTGCAAGCCCCATCCAGCCTGGCCTTGAACCCCTCCAAGGATGGGACAGCCACAGCTTCTCTGGGCAACCTGTTCCATGGTCTCACCACCCTCACAGCAAAGAATTCCTTCCTGAGCTCTCATCTAAATCTTCCTTCTTTCAGTTTAAAACTGTTACCACTCATCCTGTCTCTCCACTCCGTGATAGAGTGTCCCTCCCCATGGCGAGCTCAGTGCGTGGCGTATGGTGTGGCAACGTGTTGGTGCTGGAGCTGGCCAACTCAGGAGGACTCAGCATCTGAAACACCGATGTGGAGGTAAGCCCACCTGTCCTGCCACCCATGTCCCCATCCCATCTTTCCTTGTGTGCAGCGAGCCCAGCCTAGTGCTTCCCAGCTCTCCCCCAGCCACGGGCAATAGCTCCTGCACCCACCACATGGCTGTCAGTTGATCCGAAGGGCAGCCGGGGTCTCAGTGGTGCCAGGTGGGACCAAGTCGGACAAGTGCCATCAGCCTGGACACGTTCCCCTTGCTTTTCCTGGCTCCAGTCAAGGTTGGCCTCCATGAACCGGCCAAGGGACCGTCTGGCACAGGGAGAACCAGCAGGACATTTTCAAGTGTTCCTGCTCCTCTCATCTAAATATAAGCCCCAGTAGGAAGCCTACCTCTTGCTGGTTTTATGTTTCTTGCCTCTGCCTCTGTGCTTCCTAAACCTGGCAGCAGGCCCAGCTGTCTCCAAGTCTAAGATGAAAATACCCTTGCAAATCCTACTCATAAAAATACCTGCTGTATTCCCAAAACATGCCTGAGATAGCTTCCAGAGAGGATGGGGAGCTAAAATAAGATGCATGAGCTCAGAGCCCCATTTTCCACTGGCCCCCCGGTTCCCCTTGCTGCAGCGCACCGTGCTATGGACTGAAATGGAAGTGCTGGAGTGCGGGGTGGCTTGGAGCTGGGAAGCTCTCGTGGAGCTGCAGCTCTCCTTGGAGCAGAAACTTCAGGTGTCTCAGCCAAACCTCACTCCCCGGCTGGTCATGCACAACCTGGACCATCGCCCTCAGCAGCAACGTTGGCCTCAGTAGAGGAAACCTGAGCCTGAGAGCAGGGTATGGAGATGTGGGGTGGTGTTTGGTCCCCAGACTTCATGTAAAGGAAAGACCCTGTGAACAGCAGAGGCCCACGTGGCTGGGATGCAGGAGTGGTGGCATCTACCACGCTTTGCTGAAGACCTTGAACCCTTCCTGTGTCTCTCCTTGGGGAGGTGTCAGCAGCAGGGACTGAAGGGGAGACGCAAATCACGGCAGCTGGGTACCAGAAGGAGCAGGAGCCACAGCTTTGCCCCTGCCTGCTGGGCAGCCCCTGGGTGAAGGGACAAGCCCTTGGAGAGGTGGCACAAGACAGCTGTGCAGGTGGAACAGGGTTGGTCAGGCTACCTGGGAACCTAAACCTCAGCTGTGTCTTCTGCTGCTGCAGTCTGTGAATGTAGCCCAGATCTTTTTGTGCTCATGTGTGGGGTTTTTTTTGGTGAGGTCTTTTTTTTTTGGGTGGTTTAATTTTTTTTTTTCCTTTTTAACAACACACTGCTTCTATTTTGACTCCAGAACATTTCCTGGATCAGACACAGATGTCCCCACAGTCACGTCCTGCCATTGTCTCTGCTCGGCTACTCCAAACTGCCCGCTGAGGTGGAGGCAGACGTGCCCGCTGGTTTTCCCCCTAGCTGTGGGCAGGAATGTGGTGGCCAGGAACAGTGTCCGCCCATGAGGAGCAAGGTCTGGGGCCAGTGGTGGAGCCACCATCTGCTCCAGGTGCCCAGGTTGGGAATGGAGTGGTCACAGGGACAGAAACCCCTTGCTGGCCATCAAACATGTGCTGCTGCACCTCTGTGACACATCCCTGAGCACAGGTCTCATCAGAGACCCCTTCTTGTCCTTGCTGGGCTCTGTGTTAAACCAACTGGGGTCTCCTTTTGCCCTGAGGGCTCTTTGGGGTGGGCTGCTCTGTGCTGAAGGTCTGAGAGGTTTTTTTGTTCCCCAAGGAGGATCAACTCAACTTCAGCAGTGAACTCCGTGGGGAGGAAAACCCTCTCAGGCTCATTGATGATGTTAATGGGTCCCAGGTGGCCTTTGTGTCCCCGCCGGGCACCACGGTGGTGACCAAGCAGTGTGGGCAGCACTTGGGTCCTCCAGTCCCAACACCTTTGTGATGATGTTATTGCTGGGAGGGGGCTTTCATGGATGCTCTGAGCTGAGCTTTATTTGGCAGGGCAAAAGCTGTCCCCTCTCTTTGGACAATTACTTCCCAAATATCATTTAACACCAGGCTGGATGGCAATATTCAAAGTTAACCACTCCGCTCGCATTGCCTTATATGTCAGCGAGTGCTACTTAATGATCTGTGAATGGAGGGAATGCTGGGAATGGGACGGGCCGCGTGTGAAATATCTATCCAGAGTCTATAAATAATGCAGCCTCTTTATGCTCCGTGCAGTTCGGAGCTTCATGGGAGGAGCATCATCTCCCCGCTCTGACTGGAAGAGCCTGTAAGTGATTTGGGAGTGAAACAAAGGCGATGAGAAGGGACCTTTCAGTTTCTGGAATATCCTGCCAACGTGCCTCTGCCACTTCGGTGCTGCGCTGCCACCAGCGCTTCAGGTGCACCAGGAGGTGGCCCCTTGACACCCACCCTGCACAAACTGACCACAGAATCATCTCCAGGAGTGGGGTCCCTGCTTCTGCCACTCAGTAATGATGGTGGCGCTAGGTCTGCCCGGTGGCACTGGCACCCATTGCCATCACCAAGAGAGTGGCGGTGCCGGCGCTCCCCAACCTTGGCTGCTCCTGCCACAATGGATTTTTGACTAATCCCTTTGCCCACTGAGGAGAAAGACCTGGCAGTAGGGAAATAAAGGCGGGTTTCTGTTAGAGAGGCTTTGTGCCTGGTAGGTTTTCTAAGGCAGCGTGTGGGATTTCCAAAATCTGCATGTTTGGAAGCCAACAGTTTTTGTCAGAGATGCCAGGTGGAGGTGGGCAGTGCCATGGAGAGGGTGTTCAGCAACCTTTGCTGGACACACCAAGGTGGTCTTCTCCCAGATGCACCAACCATGCATCTGGCAGATGGACCAGCCATGCAGCCAAGGAAAACCACGGCCATCACATTGGTTTTAAATTGGAAGAGGGGAGATTTAGATGAGATATTAGGAAGAAGTTCTTTGCTGTGAGGGTGGTGAGGCACTGGAACAGGTTGCCCAGGGAAGTTGTTGATGCCTCATCCCTGGAAGTGTTTAAGGCCAGGTTGGATGGGGCTTGGAGTAACCTGCTCTAGGGAGAGGTGTCCCTGCCCATGGCAGGGGGGTTGGAACTTGATGATCTTTAAGGTCCCTTCCAACTCTGACCATTCTATGATTCTATGATTCTATGCAGGCGAGGGGTCCTTTTCCCCTTTTCTACCTACCAGTAAAGCCAACCAGCCCCTACTGGGCTGGGGTCACATCCAGCCACCTTGCCAGGGCCACCACAGTGTGGCTTTCGGTGCACGGAGGGTCCTCTCAGCCTGGGTCGCATCAATTTGATTAATTAGGCGATATGTTTGTGTCATAAACAAACATTCTGCCGTGGCTCTGCATCTCTGTGAAATTTACTGTGCGGGGCACTGGCAATGACACCCGTGTAATTAATAACTGCGGAGCGGGGACGGGCTGGGGCTGCAGCGGCACGGCGGTGATTAGGAGAAGCCGAAGCCTGTCTCCGGTGCAGCCCCGGTGTTATCTGCTGCCGAGCAGGTGGAGCAGCCCCAGCGCCGGGGCTGGCTGCCGGGGCTGTGCCTGGCTTTTATTTTTAACACTCTGCTCCCAGGCGGTGACAAGCCTTCGCTAAGTGAGGTAATAGCCAATTGATTTTGTTCCGTTTTGCAGTGGGCAGTCATAAATCACAGGGCTTGTCAGGGGGGTGTTTCATGTTTTCAGTGAGAGTGTGCCAGCAATTAACCATCAGAAAGCTCTTGTGGCTCCGCTCTTGAAGACGTGGCTGCGGCCTGGAACTCAGGAATGCGCAGCCCTCCTCGGCCACCAAAACACAGCGGCTGCGGCGGAGATTTACAAGGAGGTTTTATTTCCAGGCTCTGAAGTGACCAGAGCAGGGATTGATGGATGAGCGGGAGGAGCAGCCGCCCCATTCAGGGGTGGGGCTGCCTGTGAGGGGATGTGGGAAGGGTGGAGCTGTGGGATGTCTCCGTCCCCATCTCCTTCCATCCATCCCCATCTCCTTCCTGATCCCCATTTATTTCCATCCCCCATCTCTTTCCCCATCCCCTTCCATCCCCATCTCCTTGATCCCCATCTATTTCCATCCCCATCTCCTTCCCCATCTCCTTTCATCCCCATCCCCTTCCCCATCTCCTTCCATCCCCATCCCCTTCTGCATCCCCTTCCTGATCCCCATTTCTTTCCTTCCCCATCCCCATCCATCCTCATCTCCTTCCCCATCCCCTTCCTGATCCCCATCTCCTTCCCCATCCCCTTCCTGATCCCCATCTCCTTCCATCCCCATCTCCTTCCTGATCCCCATCTCTTTCCATCCCCATCTCCTTCCCCATCTCCTTCCCCATCCATCCCCATCCTAATCCATCCCACACCTGTCCCCCTCCCCACCCTCATCCCCATCCATCCCCTCATCTCCAGCCCTGTCCCCACCATTCCCAGTCCCCACTGTGCCCAGGGAACCCCTGGCATTGGGGCCAGTGACCTGGGGAAGCAAGTCTGTTGGTTGCCAGGTCTGCAGCTGCACTGACAATGGACTGTGTGGTGTGGACAGGACGAGATGGAGCTGGTGGCCACCTTCTATCCCTGAGGTAGCCATGGCCATAAGCTGCTATCCCAGGCTGTCTGTGCTCGGCTCTGGGTGCAAGGAGGCAAGTGGCACTTCCCTCCAGCTCTGCTAAGAAAGATGCTGGGTGTCCTGCAGTCAGCACCCCTCATGCCATTGTCCCCATGGGTGTCACTGCTGCTGGGTCCCTGCCCCTTTGCCAACCCCGGGGGGTTTGGCTGGGCTGTGGCACGCAGGGGTGATGGGCCAAGGGGGGGGGTCAGCCCCACTCTCTGTAGCAGCTCCTTCCCCTCTGGGCTCCCGCTTGATGATTCCCAGATGGCAGTGGCTCTGCTTTTATTTCCCGTAACCTTTGTTGCTCCGGGAATGTGGAGCGCGGGGGTCGGAGATAGAGGCTGGGGTGAGGGACGTGGCGGGGAGGGTCGGGACCCCGGGGAATAATAGTGGTTTCAAAGCAAAGCCTTTCACAGACCTCATTTGCATTTGGAAATAAGGAGCCACTGCTTCGCATTCAGAGCTGGAGGCCACCGGGGGAACAAAGGGGAGCAAGTGGTCAATTGATCCCTGATCAGAATAAGGAAATTATCTTTGGGGTTACTGCTCCGGGGGCTCCGGTGACAAAAGACAACCCTCTTCCTTCTCTCCTGCAGGTTGTCCATGGGAGCTGGGGTTCGGTTTGATTTCCTTTCTCGTTGCAGAGCTAGGGATAAAACATCCTGAAGCACTGAAAAAGGTGGGGGTGCAGAGGAGCAGCACCCCCAACCACCGTGTCACTCCTGGTTACATCAGAGCTGCCTCCTCCCAGGGCCACGGCTTCCCAGGATGCTGCTGGAGATGACATGCTAAAGCTCCAGTGGCTGTTTTAGGGAAAATAATATATAAATTTAAAAAAAAAAGCAAGATGGCTCTGCAATGGGTGAGATGAGTGTGTCCAGGCCCTCCTGCTGCTGCCCAACGGTGCTCCTCACCCAGGCCAGGACCTGGGGCCACGTCCTGACCACCCTGAAGGACAACCCCGCTCTTTTCTCCAGAGTTTGCACAGAAAAGAGTCTCTCCATGGAACTGTGTGCAGGAACTTTTTGAAGGCTTAGCTCACCTTTGTGTCTTCTGCCACCTCCACCGGGCACCAGGTGTTTCTCCAGGTGCTCTCTACCTGCAGTTCTAAGTGGCTTGAGATATAATACACAGGTGAATATTTTCTTTTGTTATCAAAACTTTGTTTTTTTTTTTTTTCCTGAATCGATTGCAAGAGTGATTTTAAAGGAAGAAAATGAATTACTGCAAGTTTTGTTCCCTAATTTTTACATGGCCATCTGCGGTGTAGTCTCACACTCTGTGATTTCATGCCAAAATTCTTCCTCCTCAGTGTGAGAGGATGATCTGCAGAGCGGCATCACCCCACTGCAGGGTCTCTGCCCTGGTTCAGGGTCTCTGCCCATCTCCCACAGTGGGACTGCATGGATGGAAAGTGTTTCCCACCTCATGGCTCACCTCTGTGCTGGCGTGAATTAGAAATAATTATTCTATGGATGAAGGAACCAACATGTGTGCATGTGATACAGCTGGAAAAGCTCTTTGGGAAGGCTCCTGAGTGGTGGGAAGGGCAGTGCCACTTGTACTTCCCTCCCTGGGACCTGACTGCCCAGTAAGACCAGTTTCCCCACTGGCATCAGTCACTACAACCCTGTGACTCCACTGGAAGTGCTGTCACCAAGGCACTGGCATCCCTCAGCGTGAGCCCAGGCATCTCTAGGAAAGGGGCTGGATGTTTTCATGGAAATGCAGCTGAGATTTCATGGGTTTGTTATGAGTTAACATTCCAGATTTGAAGTTTTTGTCATGGGGCTTTGGCCAGTGAAAGCCGTGGAGAAACCCCAGCAAGCACACGCTGGGTGCCTGCTCCTGCCCAAGCTGGGCTCATCTTGTGTGTGTGGCGGACTTCATCCTGCTTTTTTGGGGTCCTCCATCCCACTTTCTTGGGATCCTCCATTAAAAAACAGGCTCCTAACCCTTACCATGGGGTCCCCAGTACTGCTGCCCTGTGGGGTGAATGCTGATGGCCCTGCACAGCTGGAGCAGGACCTGTCCTGTGGCTGCCGTGCAGCGGATCACACACGGACAGGACAGTTGTTTAAAAACCTCCTCCACGGGAGGCAACGAATGGATGAGGAAGGCGGTCCTTCCTCACACACCCCTCCCTCCCTGCCCTGGCCCCCAACATTTTTGTGATTTCATGGGAACTGGTAGGAAAAGAGTATGTGTTTCCTGCAGCTCTGGGAAGAGGAGCACGGTTCAGAGGGTTTGATGGGAGAGTGGGATTTCAGGGGGCCCCTGGGCGTACAATGAGCCAGGTTCTGCTCCTGCTCCTGCTCCTGCTCCTGCAGAGATACCTGCTGTGCATGGGTCTGGGGGGTGGAAATTTGGCTTGTTACGAAGATACTAGAGAAAAGGACATGCTGCATGTGTTGGGGTGAGGATGAAGAAGTCCTTTTAGAGCTGTGTTGGAGTGATAGCATCTCTGGGACCCTGACCCACAGCTGGCTGCCAAAGCAAGGAGTGAGCCAGGGGAAACCTCACTGGTACCCTGGATCTCTCTATTCAGAGCCAGAGAGCCATAGGACCTTAGGGCAAGCTGCAGGGCCAGCAGAGCCAACCTGAGCCATGGCTCAGGGCTGAGGGCTCACATGCCAGCTGACCCCCATGTCTCTGGATGAAAAAATCAAGGGAAATGGGAATTTGAAGCTTGTTTTGATGGCTGGCTTTGCTGGATGTTGAGGCAGTGTGATCGAGCCTGATTACACATCTCCCTCACACCCTCCCTGGGCTTTTTTTTCACCTGCACCCCGCTCCCAGTTTATTTTTTCCATCCTTGCTTTTATTTCCTTCTCATCCCAAGTGACTTCTTTGTTATGTGATTCATTTCTGTTGTGACTCTACAGCCTGGAGTTTTCCACGTTGCCGGGAGCTGCACGGGAGCCAAGGGCAGGTGATGCTCCGTCTCTGACTCCAGCAGCCCTTTTCTCTCCCTTTTCTCTCCCAGACTTCGGGGCGGAAAAAAATTCCATCTCCACTCGGACTCTCTTTATCGCCACAGCGTGAGACTGATTGGGGGTGACACAGCTCACACGAGTCCAGGTAATGCCTCATACGGTAGCAAGTGACCCAGAAACATCCTGGAAAAGTGCAGCCGAGGAAATAGCCCCTTGGAGTAAGGCTGGGTGTTTGCAGGCATGAGCTGTCTCTCGAGTCTCGGTGCCCGCTGTGATGGGGGAGGAGGGGATTCCTTCCCCGGCAGTTTGGTCTTGGGCAACATCAGCTGCTGAGAAGTCTGGTCAGGGGCAGCCTCGTGGAGCAGATCTGTTGAAAACTCTAAAAAATAATAATAATAAAAAAGTGGTTTTCTTTTCTATCTGCAAAAAGCTGGCATTTTGTTGTTTGGTTGTTTCACAAATATCTAAATGATGGTGCCTGGGTTTTCCACTGGCTTTCACACACATCCTCAGGGTGTGTGTGCAGGGGATGGTTGACAAGGAGCCTGCTCAGGAGCAGGAGGTGTCTGCAAAGAGGTGCTGCTGCCTGGAGGTATCCTTCTGGAGGTACCTGCTGCCTGCAGACCTGCTCCTCCAGCAGAAAGAGGAAACTGCAGGAGAAAAGACTTCCTATTTTCATCAGAATGGGGCTTTTCCCCTCCTTTTGGTAAACTTGCCAATTGGTTGCCTGTGGAGAGCACTCCTTACCTTTCACATCCCATCAGCAGGGCTTTACAGCCCCCATCCTTCAGTTCCTTTTCCCCAGGCGGTGTAGATGACTTATTTTTCAGACAGACCCTGCTGCTCCTTGGATCCAGGGAAACTTTATCTTGTTCCCTGGGTGGGGGGCTGATGCAGAGGTATTTGGGCCATTTAATTTCCCAGTGCAGGATGTCCTCATACAATGTAAAGACACAAGTGGACTTTCTAGAGGCAGTGTGTGCTGGCCATGGTGGCATTTGGCTCAGAAATCAGCACGGATGTAATCAACGACATATTTTTAAGAAACAAAGCAAAACTGTAGGGTAGTGCCCATCCAGAGCAACACAATCATGTGTCAGATGGGTTGACGTGTTTTGGCCATCACTGAGGAGCACCACAACACCCTCAGGAAACACCTCCAGGAACAGGGCTGCTGGCCACATCCAGCAAAACAAGAGCCAAGACCCAGAGTGGCTCCTCATCCATGGCCCCCCGAGGGCTTCAAGAGAGGAGGGGTCTGCAGAAGATGGCTGTTTAGCTTGGGGGAACTGGTACAAAGCAGTGCTGGCAATCTTTCGAGCTCCATTTCTGAATCATCACTGCACATGTCTTGTTTCTATAAAAAGAAACCAAGGACAGATTTGAAATCGTCAATGTCTTCTTTGCCCGGCTAAAAATCAAAGATTTTTTTTCCATTCCTTACTGCCTGTGCCATAGAGGAGGAACGTGTGGGGTTCCTAATGACTAGACCTGGATTGTTTTTTCTTCTCCATGCAATACAATGTAAAATTAGATCATGGTATGTACCAGACACCTTAAATAGGAGAGACATTTATATGCATGAGGGAAAGCGTGGCTATGAGAACTGCCCCAGTGCTGCCCACCCAAACTCCTTCAGCTTTGGGTTAACGCTGTGTCTGAAGCACAGCTTTCTTTCCCTGGAATCCCACCTTCTCTTCCCTTCTGAAGCACATGTGGACCCTCCTAATGAGACCCTGTGTAAGGCAAGGACTTACAGCCGGATTTCCCAGTGTGTGACCCAGAAGCATGAGTCTCATTTATATTCATGAGCCTTGGGCACTTCTGAAAATCCCACCTGAACCCATTCATCTGTGTGTGGGAATAAGACATTAGTTGACACTAGGAAGGACCTCTCGCTTCAGCTGAGGCTTCCAGTGAAGAGAACGTGGCACCAGGGTTGTTCTACAAGGGGTGGCTGGGAACCCATTTGCTTTCCCACTTGGGTGGTAACAGCAAAGTGACCTCGAGGAGGGCGAGAAGAGAGGAGGATGAGGTGGGCAGGTGGTGATGCTCAGCTCCATCTCCTTCCTCTGAAGGATTCCAGTGAGGAGAGAGCTGAGGATGCCCCAGATCAACCCTGCCAGGGGCTGCCCGTGCCCATGGACCCCTGGCACAGTGCGAATCTTCTTGGCTCCCTCCTCCCTTTCCCTTAATGTTGAGCTTTTTTCAGCATCCTCTGGATGCAGAAACCAGGACAAGAGACCTGTGCCTGGTGCTGCCTGTTGGACTGGGGATGGTGTCACACACATCCTGAGCCAGCTCAGGGTGTCCCAGACATCCACCCAGGCTGCACCTCCTGGCACTGCCCTGCTCGGGTGGCTCAGAGAAGTCAAAAATCAGTCCGGCCACTTTGGGAAAAGTACACAGGAGCACTTCCCAGGGTGGTGGGATTTATAAAAGGGGAAGAAAAGGGAACACTTTGTACGTGGAAGTGTTTATTTCCTTTCTTTCTCTGTCCCTCGCTGGCACTCATGGTGTGGCAGCAGCAGCAGGTCCCAGACAGGTCTTGGTGCAGGAAGCCAGGCAGATCCGAGCAGTGGCTTCAAACCTCCTTTCCCGTTACAAATTCCGTGGGCCAAATCAACATCTTCCCATTAGGAAGTGATGACAAACCAGTCCATTTGGGGGTGATTAATTGACATCTTAAATTAATCACGAGCACTCGTCCTTAATGCTGTGACTCAAGATATTAACTGTTCCACCAGCCGCATGAGAAAGAGCAGAGACCATTACAAAGCGCATTTGTCAAACAGTCACTTCCACAGCCATTGTGGTGGCTGAAAAAAGGTCAAGTGACTTTGTTATTGTTAAGTAGAGAGCAGACCCAAACTCCTAATTCCTTACTATGTGTTTAATGTGCCAGTTAAGTAGTGGTAATTGGCAGCAGCTGTGCCCTGGAACCAATGGGTTCTTACTGGAGTGGGAAGCCCTAATGTGCTAAATGGTGCAGTGTTGCNCAAAAAGAAAGAAGGAAAAAAAAGAAGAGGCAAATCCCGAGGAGGTGGAGGTGCTGGAGGCAGCAGGTAAGACCGTGGTTTGCGCTGATTTGCAAATTTGCGAAGTCACTTGGGCAAGTCAAGGCTGTGATTTTTTTGTGGAGGTGATGAACTGGTGGGGATGAGTGTGGGTGTTGCTGGTACCACCACTGCTGATGCTGGGTGGCTAGGGGTGAGCGGTGGGGGAGCACTGGCTGTGTCTGGGGGTGCTGGGCTCTCTCCCCGGGGCTGGTGAAGGAGGGTCCCCCCTAGAGGGGGACGCACTGATGGAGCTGAGGGTGCAGAGACCTGTCTCTGGGGGTGCAGGAGGCCCTTTGGCTCTGGGGATAGATCCTGCCCCTCTGCTCGGAGTGATTTAGAGGGGAAAGGAGACCAAGGTAGCAGAAATACTGCATCTCCGGGTGAAATTTGGTGTATCTGACTACAAACCAGCATTTCTCGTCTACTGGTTGCAAACTGGGAAGAGGGGGTGGTTGCATCTTCCTCCTGGCTGTGCAAGAGCTTTGCAGTGAGGAGCTATTTGCAAGAGCTGATGCAGTAAAGTGTCGGATGGGTCATCAGAGGGTTAAACCTGGGTCTCCTGCAGCTTCTTCTCCTTGGGTGGAGGCTGTGCAGGCTGGAGGTGTTAATCACTCTGGGATTCCCCTTCTCCAGCCTCTGGGGGGTGGTCTCCTGGCTGTGCTGGAGGACAGAAGTGCCAGCTCAGCATCCATCTGTGTCTCTCTGGAGGCAGAGGGATGCTCTCGGCCTAGGGAGATCTGCTCCTGCCCTTGTCCCAGTTTTTTATGCCCTCCTTGCTCTGGTTGGAGCCACGCGAGCATTAAACTGCTGGGAGCTGTGGTGTCAGGCTGTTTTCTGGCTCAGACGGGTGGTTGCATCAGGGTTTCAGCCCTGTTTTTCCAAGGCCTGCAAAGTTTGCACAGCTTTGGGTAAACAACTGATCTTTAAGGTGTAAACGTAGCCTGAGCAACATCTCCTGCTTCAGACTGGAGCCTGGGAGCGAGATGCAGAGTGGAGATAAGGTCTGCTGGAGGCAGGTCAGGAATTTGGGGCAAGCTGGGAACATCAGCCTGTAAAGGCACAGACTGGAGATGTTCTTGCCCGTCCCAAGTTGCCTGAACAACTTGCTTGGAGCCTGGGCCACCTCTGGCAGGCTTGTGGGGGTATCCCGGCATGGGGCTGTGGCTGGAACCTCTTCCCTTGGAGGATACCACTCCATGTCCAGCCTCATCCCAGGAAGGAGCTGGTGCTTGTGCCCTGATAGAGAGTGTCATCTGTGCAGGTGGGACCATGGGCAGAACTCATGCTGGGGACCCTCCCCTGCAAGGAGCAGCTCTGCCCTGGTGGGTACAGCACCTTTGCTGAGGAAAAATGAGTCAAAGCTGCCACAGCAGCACCAAGTGAGTGGTTGTGAAGCAGAATTAGTCAAGAGTCCCCTCCTGCAGCTGCCTGGAAACCTCTGCCTCGTACCCTGGAGTTGTCTTTTTCCCTCTGTGAATCTGGAGTCTTCATATTTGAGTGCTTGAAATATTTATTTTTTCGTGTTGCTTACTGACACCAGGAAGGGGAAATGAGTAAATCTTTATGCACTTTTAATCACCTGTTAGCAGAGGAACTGCAGGGCACTGCTGCTTTACGTCGGGAGATAAAAAATAGAGGATGGGTTTGCCAGGGAGAGGTGGCTGGCACTGGTCCTGTGCAGATGCTAGTGGACAAGGTGTTGAGCAGCATCTTGGGTGAGAGAGACCCATCAGCCAAGAGCCATTTGGTGGAATTATGACAAGGAGAGGATGATAAATCAGCTTTCTCCCTGGTCTGGAAGGGGTGATGATGCCCCTGGCCTCCCTGGCAGCAAGGATGGAGGCTGCTTTGGTCTGGCCCTGCTGGAAAGGCTCCCTGGGCATCCCACACTGCCTTTGAGCTCCCTTGCAGCTCAGGGGCAATCATGTGGTGTTGGTCACATCCCTGCTGGTTCCCTCCTGGTGTAACCCACACCAAAAACTTCTTTCCTATCCCTGCCCAGGGTGATGTGCGTGGGGAGCTGGGCCAGAGAGGCCATTGAGTGTCAGAGGTGTTGGGGACACCCAACAGTGGTCCATCATGAAGAGATGGTGATGGCTGAAGCTTCTGGGGCTGCTGTGCTCCCACCTGGCTCTGGCTGTGACCTTGAACAGCACAGACAGCACCCTTGTACCACCATTGCTCCCTCTTTAAAATGGGTGAACTTCAGGAAAAGGAAGGGTCTTCCAGGGGGAGCTGTGTTTAATCAACGTCCTTGAAGGCCTTAGCTGAGGGTCTTAAAGTGTTGTGGTGTTATCCTTAATAAGGACAGCATTTAAAGTGGGACAGCTGACAGGCACAATAGAATAGCAGCCACTTTGATATTCTCCATTTCACTCTGTGCTTAAAATCCCTGCCAGTCTCCAGTGAGGAACAAGGAGAATTTATGATGAAAAATCAAAGGTGTCCATGAAAATCAAGGATGAGATCAGTGGGCTGATGGATGACTGGCACACGAGTGCCCATCGCCGCCGAGGCACTCCTGGCAGGGGATGGGAACGATGGTTTCCTGTGCAGAATCCCAAAGTCTCTCCCTCCCTCCCTGCTTTTCTTTAAATATGGGTTTGTACTGGGGGACTTTTCTCCTTGAGTATTTTGGGGAGGGTGCAGCCTTCTCCACCATCCTGTCCCTCACAAGCTGGCCCATGAAAAGGGGTGGGATGTGCTGGAACATCCCTTCACCCTTGTGCTGGCCTTCACTGCCTCTAGAAACCAGGTACCACTTGTCCCAGGAGGGGAAGCAGAGCTGTGCTGGCTCCTTGGCATCTTCCTCCACCAGCTGGTGGCCCTGGGGATGCTCCAGATGCTCCGGTGGTCACTGGAGGTGTCTCAGCCTCACTCACCACCCCTGGATGGCTGTGGATCCAAGTGACCTGGAGTAACCATCAGCCCTTGGCTTCACTCCCTGACCCTGGGGGCTGATGGGGTCCCTTGAGCATGGAGCAGCCCCAGTGTCCCCCAGCCCCTGGGGACAACTGGAACCAGCAGTAATTAAGGTGTTTATGGTAAGGCTAATGCTGTTCCACTTAATGGTGTAGGAGATAAATGCCCAGTGCACAAAGGGAGTGCCTCATAGCCCAATTCCAAAGAAGATTTCTTTTAAGTAATCTAATAACGACAGTGATAAATCTGCAGGAGCCCAGCCTGGGGGAGACTGAGCTTGTGTGGCAGCCCCTGGCTTGGGGACACCGGGGTGGCCCTGGGATGGGGGCTGATCACCCCCTGTGCCATGAGGGTCTCCTGTTCTTGGGCAGTGGGGACCAACACTGTGGTACCCACCGGCAGTGGTGATGCCGATGCTGGGGGACGTGTGCTCGCAGCTAATTAGCAGCCCCGCAAAGTTCATCAATAATAGATCTGGTGGAGCAGCTGATTGCCGGCTCGCAGCGGGTGGGCACGGGGTGGTAAATCAGCCTGATTGATTGTTGACCACTCCAGTTTTTCCAGCAGTAATTTAAAGCAATTAAAACGCCTCCCTCCGAAATTAACAAGGTAAATAATGCCCCCGCTGAGCTGCAAGTGGTGGAGATTCCCCCCCTGAGAGATGGAGCTTGGTGGGAGAGTACCAGGGATGCTGGCCATCCCTGTTGTCCTCCTGGGCACTGGGCAGGAGCCCAGGGATGCGGGTGAGAGTCTGGGCTGGGCATCAGAGTGTGGTACCCAGAGCTTGCCACGCACACACACTTCATCTGCATCCTTGTCTGCTAAAAAAACTGGCACTGGGTGGGAAATGAGGCAGAAAACCACAGTTTTTCTTGGTGCTGGGAGCAGCTCTGGGGATCCCAAGGTGTTTGCTGGAACTCCCTGAATGCTGGTGGCTGAGGGAGATGTGTGGGTACAGGGCTCTGCAGGATGGCAGGACCTCATTTTTAGTCCATCAGCAGCGCTGGGATCGAACCCCAGCAGGGAACCTCCTGCCACAGCTAAAGTTTGGGATTAAATCTTTGATGCTTCAACTTTTACCCAAAGGATAAAAATGCCTAAATACTGGATTTTTCCCTTTAAAAGGAATTGTGCCCAGCCCTTCTGCTGCGGCTCCTGTTTTAATTGCACAGTCTATCAATCCTTCTGCTGCTGTGGTATAAATAGAGGCTACTTCACCCATGAAGGGTGATTATCTTTTATGAGTGTGAAAGATCCATAACTCACGAGGTGCAATGGGAAGAAAGTGAGGAGAGAAGGGGAGTCACCGCATGGATCGGTCTGTTTAGTGTATGGGAAAGGCTCTCCTTAATTAAAACCCGGGACTCTTTGGAAGTGAAAAGGAGATAAAGATGCATTTTTCACCTATTGCCAAAGCTTCCCCTGAGACCCTGGTGCACCCCGCAGATGTTCTTGGGCTGTTCCTCTTGGCTGGTGGTTCGTGGAGGGGTGAGTCACAACCACGGGTCAAGATGTTAAGGCACAGTGGGTGGTTCTGGACGCCCAGATGCAAGGTCTGAACTTCTCTAGGCACCATGCACCTTCCAGCCTGGTTTAAATCCCTCTGGCTCACTACTACATGCTGCTAACTACTTTGGGTGCTATTTGTGCCTGATAGAGACACCTCTCACTGCTCCCTTGGAGATTACCCTGGCTGTTTTGCTGTGCCACGTGCCCAGCCCTCGGAGCTCTGCGTGTTCTAGCACCCCTGGAGCAGGGCATGTAAAGTCAAGTGGGACCTGGCAGCCTTGTTTGTGCCAGCCCTGTGTCCCTGGCACCCATCAGCAGTTAAATGAGCTCGTGCCCTAACAGGGCAGTGGTGAGCAGGGCAGGGGTGCTAGGACTAGACACAATTTGCCATCTGGGCCCTTTCCTGTGCCTGGGGTTTGCTTTGCAGCCCTAACTCCACCAGCAGTCAGGGTTTTGTGTTTCTTTTTTTCTGTTTTTGACCCCCTCCAGTAAAACTTTATAGCTTTGAAAGAGCCCAGCAGGAGGGCTGCCAGCAGATCCTTTTGGAAAACTCACAGCAGTCTCTTTTCCCCAAACACCTTGCTGATTTTTCTCCTGAAGTTCTCACTGGTGGGATGCTCACCCAGTGCTGGGGCTGGGCTGGGTTTGCTGGTGGGTCCTGCTGCTGCTCGCTGCCTGTCAGTGTTCAGACCGGGGTGAGAAATGTTTGGTCTATTTTGTGTCAAAAGCCGTGTTTGTTTATCTCTGGCTCTTTGGCAATATTTATGTGGATGTAAATGATTAGCTTGTGTGCTGGCAACCACCTCCTCAGCCAAAGGCATCCCTGTCTTGAGGGCTGCTGGGAGCTGGACGTGCCAGTGGGGCAGCCAACTGGTTTGTAAATGTGCCTGTTCCTTGACAGCACCTCAGTTCTTCTTCCCTCTGGACATCACTGATCCTTGGTGCTGTGCTAGATGAAAGCTTTGAAGAGATTTTTGATTTGAAGGCTGCTAAAGTTACATGAGGGCTGATCTCCCCAACATCTCCATTTATCTCCTATAAAGTGTCCTGATGCCCTGCAAAGAGTGCCAGAAAACAGCAGGAAGACGTCCCCAGCCACGGGTAGAAGTAGTGGTTACCTACCCTGAGATGTGGTGGTGGTTGCAGGACTCAGGAGCTGGAAAATGTTAAAAGTTCAATTTTTATTGAAAGTAGCTTACCCTGCAGACAGCCTGTGCTGTACTGGTGTCTAACTGGGAAGAGGTGGGAGAGCTAAACCAGCAAATGGTGGTGGAATGTTTAGGATGTTTGAAATGTGCATGTATCAGTGATACCTCTGCAGCCACACTTAAAATCTGGGAAGTGATTATAAATTCTTTGAGGGGTGATGGGTGGCCTGTCCCCTTCCCTTGCCTTCTCTGCCCCCGTGAATGCCAGCCTGCTGCTTATGGCATAGCAGAGCCTTCTGCCAGTTTCCAGCCTGGACTTGCTTGGGAAAGATGGGCTTCCAGCCTCATCTCAGCTATAACCTTTGCATAACACAGGGGAATGTGCTCGGAATGGGCTCCTCGTGTTATAAACCTGCCAAGGGTTTGTGCTGTGGGAGCTCGGGGTGATTTAGAAACTACACCACGGTGTTTTGCTGCCAGACAGTTGGGACCAGCAGATGCTGTTCTTGAACCTGTGTGACTGGGGGCAACCTGCTGTGTCACCGCTCTAGTGCTGCTGAGGCTTGATGGTGTCACCTCTGCGTACCTGGCCACCAGATGGAGGGATGGATGCTCATTGTACCGAGCCCCTGGCAAGGGGCATGAGGTGACAGGGGACATCCTGGATGTTCTGGTACGTGCAGTTGTGGTCTAGAAAAATGTTTCTGAATAGAGGAGACTGCCTTTCTTTGTGGCCACAGCATGGGGCGCATCTTCATCCATCCCTGCTGGCTCCTGTGCCATCTGTCTTGGGTGACCAGAAGGGGTTTGGTGATGCTCTAACAGCTAAATCTGACATTTGGATGTTTTAAAGGAGCTGGCTGTTCCTTACCATCTCCTGGTGCTGTATTTTGGGATGATGTCACTTACCACTCTGCTGTAGTGACACTGGGTCTGGAAGTATCCTGAACTCCTTGCAAGCAGACACGCTTCAGGTGGCAGTGTTTGGTGAAGCCAGGTCATTTCTTACAGCTTTCCTTTTGATTTAGCTCACCCACAGTGTGCTCCTCTTCACCTGGAAGAGCTTTGGGATGGGAGGTGACATGGACACATACACACTATCTCTGAGCCAACCAGGGCATCTGGTGGCTCCTCTGACCAGGATTCTGCAGTCCAGTCCCACTGGAGCACGCCAATGCCCGTTAGTGTTCTTTTTTTGCTTTTATTTGGTGTGCATTTCTACTTAGAAAGAATCTTGGAAGTGAAGCCAATCCTCTACCCAGTGGAAGAGGGGGTTCATGGGATGCCATTTATTTTGAATAATCTACAGAAAGTTAAAGGGAGTTGTATGCTGAGGGTAATTTCATGAATTTAAGATGTGGTGTCCCATCTGCTTTAGTTTGGATGCTGAATAGAAAGGAATGAAGCATAATTTGTCAGGCTCTTGTGTAACTGCTGTGTTGCCATTAAAAGAATATGATCTTACAAAAGAGGTAGGATGCTAAATCCAGCAGAGTAATTAAGCTACTCATCTAATTGAAAGTTCTATGATTTATTGAGCAATAAACCCCAATTCTTTCCACTTACTGACCAGGACCTACGATATATGCCGTTGCCTGATGGATTCTCATTTCCAGCTGGGCAATATGCGCCTTAAAAACAGTGTTAAAAATGTCACCAAGGAAGGCATCCTTCATACGAGGCAAGTGATTTAGCCCCATCTGAAGCCTGCAGCACGCTGGAGTTATTCCTGCAAAGGGCCACAGGATCCTGTGATGGATGGGTGTGCTGGGACCTGTGGGAGCAGAGCTCCTTGGGGTAGGAGGTAGAGGCCAGAGGGTGGTGATGGAGATGCTCAGCAGATGGTTTATAGAGACCATAGAGGAGGTGAAGGTGCAACTACCCGCTCACACAGCAATTGGCAAGCTACAGATGTTTCTGCTGGCCACCAAAGCTTAGCATCACACTAGTGGGACATAGATAGCTTGTTCCCAGAGGAGTGGATGGTACAGCTGTCCAGACTTGGGACACTGGTGACAGAAGTGGTCCTGGTCCCTACCACCCTCTGCCCCAGCACTCAGGCTGAGTTGCACCAGGAGCTTATCCAACACCATGGAGTGACCTTGAAATGTTGCCCTGCCAGCATGAGGGACAGCTTTGCTCTCCTCCCTGGAGCTGTGACTACTGTCCATGGGCTCCAGAGAAGTCCCGGAGACCTTGGGTGCTCCTGGGAGCATTTGTGGGACCCTGGTTGCACCATCACTGGGAACATCCAGCTCCCCAGCTTTTCCTCACATCTTGACTGGGAATGGTGAGGATATCTCTCCTCAGTGCTACCTTCACCTCCTTGTCCTTGCTTTTTTGACTCTTTGGCCCTCATCCCTTTGTTCCCTGGTGCCTCTGCAGCTTCTGGTTCCTTCAACAGGCTCTTGGTCTGCATGACATGGGTTGATGAGGGTCCCCAAGGGAGGACCAATGAGAGCAGTGGCCAGAAGAAGCCTGTGACAGGCAAAGCAGGACCTGCATGAGTGGAGGTGTTTGATGTCTGAGGGTATTTCCAGCCTCCAAAGACTTTTTTAGCTTGGGGGTTTCCTGAGCTGGGTGTGTCTGGAATTGTAAGGTGAGAGGTGGTGTGCTGTTGTAGGTTGCTTTNAGACTGGGTGGGGGGAATGGAAATAGAAGAAAATTAAAGCAGTGGAGAATCGAGTGATGATATGGAATATCCTTCTTGAGCCGTTCATCTGGAGAGCAAAAGCCTCTGGAGATCTGTTCCTCCTGGTCAGAAGCACAATGAACTCATGGAACCTCACAGCATCCTCGCTCTCTCTGGTTAACGCGGTGCTTCTGGAAGACTCTGCTCTGTATTCCTCCTTCCACCCCCACCCCCCTGTCAATTAGGAATTTTAGGCCATCTTTTCTTTAACCTGTACCAATTGCCTTAATTGACTTCCGCCTTAATTGGTAACAAATCATTTCCACAGAGCCCTTGTAATTCTTTTAAATCAATCGCTTCAGCCTTCCTGGGGGACCGTGCGTGAGCTGCCAAGCGGGGCTGTAGGAGCTGGGCAAAAGGTGCTGGTGCTGTCCCAGTTGGGTCTGTCCCAGCTCCTGTGCTGTCCCCACAGATGGGCAGGGGTGATGGTGTGAGCATCACACAAACCTGTGGCTGCTTGTGTGGTGTGTGAGCTTAGAAATACTCTATGTGATGGGCACACAGTCCTGCCTCGGTCTTCTGCCATCTCTTGCTTTGCACTTCGGTTTCTTCAAACCAAGATGAATGGTTCTCTGAAAGGTGTCTTGACCAAAGAAGCTGTCTGGCTCAATGCAGGGCAAACTGGTTAAAAAAGAAAAGCCTGTGCTATGTTGAAAATGAGACAGTATGATCTACTGATGCCTTCTGGCATAGATTTCTAGGAACCTATGAAAGCGCATCTCACATCAGCATTCAAAACCATTAGCTGTGGCCTCCAGTTGGTGCCACGTAGGTGGCTTGGTTCACCCTTGTCATTGTTTTTCCCCAGACACTGAAGTCACACCCTGTGCAGGATACCTTTGAATAATGGCAAGGAGAAGATAATGATATCAGCAAATGATAAAGTTGGGCTTGAAATTCCAATGCACGCTGTAAATCAGGGGGAAAAAGGGAGTGGTGGTGTTCCAAGATCCTGTGATGTACTTGCGAGGTGTGTAATTAGCTGTAACCAGAGTATTATTTGATATTCAATGCTGAAAATCACAATTTGTTTTCCTCTGTGTACATATGAATATACTTACAGCATTTCTTTGTGCTAGTATTTTGTTTTTTCCTGAATGTGACAGCTGACCCCACCGAGAACACCCAGACAAAGGAAAAACCTGGGGCTGAAATGGAAAGGTCTTTTATTCCCAGAGAAGTTGGGAGCTGGGTTTTTGCAGGTAATGGGGATGTCTGACCCCAGCCTGCTCTGGGTCTGTGGCAGACAGACCTGTCCCCATGGAGCAGCTTAGCCCTTTGGGGTGCTCCTGAGCTGGGCATCATGTTTTGAGCAAGCACAAGGGTTTCTCCCCTCGGAGATCTGTGAACCTCACCTGGTGGGTGAGCAAGAAAACTCTTGCTTGTGATGTTGCTTCTCCCAAAGAGGGATGAAATCCTATCACTGGCCAAACTGGTAGTCCCTGGGAGAGCTTCCTTGGTGGCCACAGTGGGTGGGATGGTGTGTTTCAGCAGAGAGAAGCCCAGCCCCAGCCTGTGTATCCCCCTTGGTGTGTCTGAACAACCAGCTGGAGGGCGAATCATTACGGGTAACAAGGTTAGCCGTCCTGTGAGATGGGCTGGTGGTGTTTTCCTCGTGCCTGGTGCCGTTGGCTTCTTTGTTGCTTCCTTATTTATCCCGTTTCTGGAGCAATTACACCAAATCAGCGTGTTTGCACTGGCTGGGTGCTGGCGGCGCCTTCCCCCTCCTTGTGTCGGGGTGTACGTGGGACGGGCTGGGTTACCAGCGGCTGTGCCGAGTTAGTCACACTCCTCCAGCCCTGCCAGGCGTGTTGTGGCTGGATGTTCTCCTCCCAGCCCCTTAACTCTTTACTTGGCAGGGAACCGGGGAGGTGCTGGCAGGTCAGGAACCACCTGGTCTCCTCCTGCCCCCGCGGGGCCAGGGTGAAGGCAGCAGGATGGTGTGTACACCCTGTGTCCTGGGAGGTGGGGGGACGTGCTGTGACCTGGATGAGGAGACTCCTGGGATCCTGTGGAGGGGGTCCCGAGCACGAGAACCCCAAGATACAGTGGGGTGGCTTGCCCAGGCTGTGTGGCTCTGGGGGTTGAGTGCTTATAGCCATCTCCAGCCCCCTTCTCCATCCTGTCCATGCTAAGTGGAGCAAGAGCTGGAAACTTGGCATAATATGAAACTTCTTTCCTTGTCTCAAAGTCCTTAAGCCTTTACCCTATAATGTGGATATTATCATAGAGTAATGGGTACAATACTTAAGTATTACTCCTGTATCCACTCCTGAGCTCCATGGCTGTCCAGGAGAGCATGGACAAGGACAATCCCTGGTGCTGCCTCCTGTTTGCCACCCACTGGGCTGTCTGAGCCCGGAGCTTGGGTGGCAGCAGGGTTCTCTGAGCAGTTCTCCAGCCGCTGGGGGGGTTTGTAGGTGGAATTTCACCTGTGATGGTGATGAAACACTTGGGGCTTGGAGCTGAAAGTGTTCTCAACTCTTCTAGGCTTGTCTGCGCCTTCTGGGCAGAGCTGAATCACTGGAAGGGAATTTGCTAGGAGGGCAAGAAATGTCCGACACCTATCTTGTGGAGCTCCCCGCCTCCAAAGCCAGCGAAACGCCTGGTGCGAGTCATCCAGACGGCTGCCAGTGCATCCAGTTTCCTTGGAAAATGCTTTGAAAAGGAGTCAGGAAGGACCTCCCTGATTAGAGGAGCAACCTTCGAACCAGCTTTCCATGAGGTCTTGCTCTGGCGCCCAGAAAACCTCCCAACAAAGCGTGGATATCCTTTGAAAGGGAAGGGAGGCCTCTCCCACCCCGTCGCAGGAGTGACTGGCGGTATCAAAATAACTGGAAATAGAAAAGATTTGAGAAAACAAACCCCTCCGAAGTATTTTCTCCACCACAGCTGGAGCCGTCCCCGGCAGGAGCCTCCTCTCTCCCTCTCTCTCTCTCAGGAGTCAAAGGCAGGGGCAGGGGCCAGACTGGAAGCTGCGTTCCTGGCCAGCAATAATAGAGATGGAAATGCCAAGAACAGCTTTGCAGTCCTGCCGCCACGAGGTGTGACGGAGAGGCCGGAAAGATGAATAATCACCTCTTCAAGGACCACAGAAGCAAACTGGAGGAGATGCAACCCCTGAGTGCTGACAGCCAGCCCCGCTGGGGTTGTCCTGCCCTCCCTGGAGTGATTTCCTGGGGCTCAAGGGGCTGTGAGCAGGTACTTCAGGAGACCCCTGAGGGACTCTCAATTAGCAGAGGTGACAGATGAGCTTTCTACCGGGTGCCGATCACCGCTCTGTGACCTTTGATGACAGCCATGTATTGCATCCTGCAATGTCCTGTCCAAAGCCGAGGAGGAAAGCCCAGCACCTTTCTGTTTGCGAGGCAATTGCTGCGTGTGCTCTTAAAAAGCTTTCCTGCTTCAGCAGCACTTTAAAGCTGAGAGACAATCAGGGTTTGACTTGGCTGAGTTACAAGGACCATTTCCTTCCTGATTAGCCCCGTTGTTGCTCAGCTTCCCTTCCTTTCCATCCGTATCTGTGGTCAGGGAAGTCTCCATCTGAGACTGTTGGGGGTTTTTTGTGTGTGAATTGTAGAAACGTGGTAGATGGACACAGAACCTGAGCAATAATTCATGTTTGTTGTCATCATTCTTTTAAATACTTCGCAGGTTTCAAAGACCTGTCATGTTTGTCTTGGCGTGGGGGAAAATGCTCTCCAATAGACTTGCCCAAAGATCAGGGTGCTCAGATGCAGCTTCTGAGGACCAGGGTGATTGGGTGCTACCATGGATGAAAATTTGGAATTGGTCCTCAGCTGAAGCTTTGAGGCAGCCGGCTCTGTCTGCCAGTGCTGCTTTGCTGTAGTTGGTTTGCATTTGTTGGATATTAGGACCATTTCCAGTATAAAATCAGATGGGACACTTGCAAGATGAGATGTTCTTACAATTCCTCTGCCATCCCCTAGCCTGCATGGCGTACTCCTGCTCTGGCCTTGCAAAAGCCAGAAAGGAACCAATGAATCTGCATTTGTTTGCACATTGAGCTCACTTGGTGGTCCCACAGCTTAGGCATGATCACCATTGTCAGGTCAGCACCTTGCGCTGGATGGGGACCAGGCTGTAGGCATCTGCCTTGCTCCTGAGAGGACATCCAGAAGTGGGCAAGTCCCTGCTGCTCCGTACGTGGGTGTGTGATGGGTGTCCTGGGGAGGAGTCACATCTCCTCAGGCTCTGGCTGTAGGCAGTGAGGGCAGATGGACTTGTCCAGAGTAGTGTCCAAACCCAGCCTTGCTCTATATGGGTCTGTTGACTCCTCCATGTCCACGGGCAGTGAGATGCTCCTTGCCGTGCCGGGCACCCCACAGAAAACTGTGTGATGGAGGAAGCATGGTGTGAGCCAGGGGCATGGGACAGCTTGGGACTGAGGATGATGCAGGAGCAAGTGTAGACAGTGGGGCTTGGCTTGGGTTCACACTTGCCATTCTCATCTTTTTGCCACAGGACAGCGGGGAAGGGACATCTGGGACTCATGGGGCTTTTCTTTCCCTGCTGCCCCTCTACAGCACAGCCCAGCTTGCAGAGCAGAGTGCTTGGCAGGCAGAGGCCTGGGAGGAAAGAAGAGTAACTAATGTGAAAAGCTGGAGGGATGCATGAACTGAAGGAGCCCTCTGCTTTAGTCCTTCCTCTTTTTTTCCCTTTTTTGAGCATTGTCCCAGCTGATGGATAAAAGGGCAGGCCTGGAAACCTGGAAACATCCCCTAGCTCTGAGCAGGAGATGTACTGCTGAAGTGCAGAACTGTAGAGTGTTTTTCATAGGATCATAGAATGGTTAGAATTAGAAGAAACCATAAAGATCATAGACTTCCAACCCCCCTGCCCTGGGCAGGGACACCTCTCCCTACAGCAGGTTGCTCCAAGCCCCATCCAGCCTGGCCTTGAACCTCTCCAGGGATGGGGCAGCCACAGCTTCTCTGGGCAACCTGTTCTAGTGCCTCACCATTCTCACACCGAAGAATTTATTGCTAATACCTAATCTAAATCTCCCCTCTTCCAATTTAAAACCATTACCTCTTGTCCTACTCTACATTCCCTGACAAAGAGTCCCTCTTTTTTTGCAGAACTGTTTGGTTTTCCAAAGCACTGCAGCTATTCCTGTCTTAAGAAGGTAAATGGCAATTTGGGAGCTGGGGAGAGTCTTAGAGGGCTCAAGAGCAAGTTCTTGATGAAATGTTCAGTTTTTTCCTATTCTCATGCCCTGGAAGGAGTGGGTTTGTGGGTTGTTTCCCCTCCAGCTGTGTAGATTGATGTTGCTGGCTCAAGTGGTGAGGAGGGAAAGAGCTCCTGTGCTGGTCCTGTCATGGAAACTGCCTGAAGATGCTCCAAACTTTGATGCAGGGTGGCAAAGGGTGCTGTGGCACACTGTGGGGTGGCAAATTTATTGTAGGGCTCATGGGACCCCCAGCGTGGGGTTGTGGCTCAGCCTGGGGGATGCTGCAGGAGCAGGACGGTGGAAACTGTTGATGGTATCAGGGCTGGGAAGGAACAATTCGTGATAAGGCAAGTCCTGAGCTGAACTTGTGCCCAACGCTTTCAGTGAGCCGGCAGCAAACCTGCTCGGCGGTGTGAGAACCCTCGGCGAACTTCCTTGTTTAGTTTTCCCACAGCCCTGTGCTTCCTGCTTGCCCCAGCGCTGGAAGTACCCAAGATAGCATCGAGGAGGGGGGCCGTGCTGGTGGGATTTCGGTCCAAGCAGGAGCAGGACATGCCAACCATCCCCTGGGGCGCCCAATGGGGGCCGGGGTGGCTCTGCGAGCATGGGAAGGGCTTTGGGGAGGTTGCTCTGGAGCCGGGGAGGTGACCCCCTGCTCCCTGGTGGTGATGTTCAGGATCAGATCCCATCCAGATGATAAACCCGAGGGAGGGGGCATGGGATACCTGGGGAGGGCTGCTGCTCTGGATATAGGAGTTAATTTTCAGGAGGATGCTCCCTGCCCGGTGGGGAGGGTGCACGGTGCCTCTGAGGACTAGAGATTCCTGGAGGGGAAAAGGGTGGGACACAAAGTCTGGCTCTTCCTCCCCTCCCCAGGTCACGGGCTGTAAATTGGCCCAGCCTTTCTGGGCATAAGGAAAAATACCAGTAGCCTGCCAAGCAAAACAATAGGTCTTTCCACTGTTGAGCCACGTCCAGACAGTCTGGGCCGGTGTCCAGCTCCGGGCTGGCGCTCGGCTCAGCCTCCCCTTGCTGGAGCTTTAATAGGAGGGAAAGGAGAAGCAGCAGAGAGTAATGAAACGGAGGAATGTCTGTGACATTTTTCTAAAAAGGAAAAATGTGGAGTTTCCAGTCAAACCGAAAGACTTATTGGGTTCGCTGGGAGGCTAAGTCCAGCTCCTTAGGACAAACTGCTAGATAAGGAAAACAATTTAGTCCCAAGTAATATTCACTTCAGGATGGCGCAGGCTCCGCCGGAATCTGTTTTGACTGCACTGTGTTCATTGATTTTTTTTCTTCCCAGCTCTTCAGCAAATGTGGTCCTGCTGGTCCTCTTGGGGAGAGCCAGGATGGGGAGGGCACCTGCATCCCACACCATGGCAATGGGACCTCCAGAAGATGCTGCACGTGGTTCCATCTGTAACCTGGCCCTGCCCCAATCACAGGGAACACCCCAGAACCCATCCTGACAGTGCATACATTCCCTGATGGTGCAAAAGCAGGGACAGATATCTCCTGATGGGGGAAAAACAGATGAATATTATGATCAAATTGTGGGCCTGGTGAGGAAGTGTGAGGCAGTTGGTGCTGTGTATTTCAGGGTGTTTTTTTTTTTTTTTTAAGGTGTTTGACATTTTGCCCAGCAAACCTGTAGGTAATAGCACATATTATGTGGATTAAAAAATTGGCTTAATGACAGATTTCAAAGTATGGTCATTAATGGCAGTGTTGAGTCCTGCAGAGTTCCTAAGGGGCGTTCTGACATGATTTAATGTGCGATTTAACAACAGTAATAGTGAAAACCTTTGCTGGTAGTGTCTGCAGATGACATGGAAATGGGTATTTTTGTAAGCAGCGAGGGCAGAGCTGTGCATCTCCTGGTTCAATGGTCAAAACTCAATGTGATGTGTCACCAAGGAGCTAAATGAGAAGAGATAACCCTCCAGAAAGTGAGATGGGCATCTGCAGCTCCTGGGGACAGGGTACTCCAGCAAAGCTTTGTGTCACCCAAAAGGTGGGCAGGGGCTCAGTGGTGCTGGGACACTGCCCCAGCTCTGTGCTGGGTCCAGTTGCCGTTGATGTGGTCTCAAACTGGACCCTGTTATTGCTGTTGTGGGGGCCAGGTGCTGCCCACCTCTGCTGTCACTCTTGGAGGACATTGCTGCTTGTTTTTGGCGTGCTGGGTGTCTCCAAGGAGCTGGGGGCCAGTATCTGGCCTCTTGGGCATCCATTTCAAACTGGAAGGGGGGCCTCAAAATGAGCAGCCCTTTCTCCAGCCTGGCTGGGGCTATGGGCTCCCATGGGACCCAGTTCTGGCTACTAGATCTGTGGGGAGCAAGGCAGGAGGGGCAGGTTTAGGCTGAGGATGTGTCTGAGGAGATTCTGTGTCTTCATTTGTTATCCCTTTTGTTCCTGCTTCCTTCTCACCAGCGCTTGTATTTGCAAATCATTTTCTGGCTGACAAATGAATGCCCGTCACCAACACCCTGCGGACAAGACACGGATGGAGATAAGAGCCCGTCCCCTGTGCAGAGACACTGATACCCTGATACCGGTTTCTCCCAGCGTCAGACCCCATCCTTTTCACAAGGCAATCACTCAAGCTGATGATCACTCCATCCACATCACTCCTTCCCACATCAGCACTGGTTTTGGGAGAAAATCCAGCGAGAAATGTGGTACCTGTAGCAGAAGAGGAGCTGAATGGGGTAGTGGTGGCATCTCAGGCTTCAGTCTCCATGAATACTGGTGGTGTGGGGGCTATGCCCGGGCTAAATCTGACTCTGGGTGGTTTGTTTTATCCACTGTCCCACTATTCCCATTCATCTTTCCCTGTCTCATGCTATTCTGTGGATCTGTACAGTATTTAGATGAAGCTTCCCAACATCTGGTTGAATTTTGGAATTTATTCTCTAAATCTGACCATTCGTCATTTGTTTGCCAGCCAGGGAAGGCAAAATTTTCTGTATTTCCAAAAGCCTGGACTGCGTGCATGGGGAAAAACATTGGCTTTTTCATGAGTTCCCTAGCGCATGGGGAAGGGCTCTCCATGCCTTCCACCCCTGGCCCTCAGGTGGAGAAGAATCAAACTGGGTCCCTTTCTCCATCCATAGAGTCCCTCGCTGTCTGCAGCAGAATGGAGCAGGGCTGGTTTCACAGCTGGGAGGCTGGAGAGGAAGATCTAAGTGTGACAATAATCCCCCTGAGGGCAATTAGTCTCAACAGGCAACAGCTACAGCGTGGATTCTGGCACCTCGGACCCTGCTCTTCCTCCCCGAGTCGCTTGGATAGTTTGTGTGAAGCAGAAACTGAACTCCCTTGCTGGAAGCCCATGTAGCCTCAGTGATAGCTACAGGGATCTCATCAAGCAGGAATTTCTTGGCAGGGGATAGGACCTGTCTGCCATATGGTTTCCATGTTCAGAGCAGAAGGTGATCTGTGGAAGTGGAAGGGGGGGGGGAATAATAATAAAAAAAATCTGAACTTCTGTAGTTGATTTTTCACTGGAGAATAATTGTTCAGTGCTGCTCCAGGGAGGGACCAGGGACAGGTCTGACCCTCAGACAACTGCAACTCCCAGGGCACTTCACGCAGGGATGCCTTAGGACCTCCTCTGCCTGGTATTTTTATCGTCAGGAGATTTTCTATTTTGACAGCTCTGCTATCTGTTTGAAGGGCCAGACAAAAAAGTAAAACTCTCTGGAGCGTAGAATGTACAAATAATTGTCTCGTCCTGCCCGGCTCCAGCATCCCGCTGCCCTCCCTGCCCACACCGTCTGCAGGAGAAGCTCATCCATGGGCAAAGTGTCATTTAAAGGGACTTTATGGTTGTTGGTGGGATGTTGTCTTCAGTGCTGCATCAATCTCTGAAAAACCTGTTTTTTTTCCCCTCCTTCTCTGTCTTTCTAGCATCCCATTCTCCAGCCTGAGGAGATAGAATATGTGCGGTGACCGTATCAGAGGATTTTCACACTCTCTCACCTTTCATAGAATCTTCATGTTTGGAAAGGACCTCTGAGATCGAGGCCAACCATACACACACAAAACCCCCTGTATGATCTCAGCCACTAGAGCATGCCCTGAAGTGCCACATCTACATGTTTCTGAAATACCTCCAGGAATGGTGACTCTACCACCTCCGTGGGCAGGCTGTTCCAGGGCCTGACCACTCTTTTAGTAAAGTCATTCCTCAATATCTAGTCTGAATTTCTCCTGTTGCAACTTCAGACCTTTTCCTCTGGTCCTGTCATCATTCCCTCAGGAGAAGAGGCCACCACCCGCCTCTCTACACCCTGCTTTCAGGGAGCTGTAGAGGGCAAGGAGGTCTCCCCTCAGCCTCCTCCAAACTAAGCATGCCCAGTTTCTCCTTGACCTGGTGATAAGCTGCTAGAGCATGTTCCTAGGAACACTTTTGAATGCTATGACTATCTAACTAAATAGATGTGCAGATCTGAGCTACCTCCCTTAACTGTTTTCAGGGTGAGATGCCCCTTTAATTAAAAATTGAGCCAGGAGTGGAGCTTATATTATAGGCTCAAAATGCTGGAAGGATGGAAATCGCTCTGCTGAGACGCCAGGAGGGTTCTGCTCCATTGTCGGCGCAGGGGAATGGTTTTGGGAAGAGGGAGCAGAGCCTCTGCTCACAGCTCTCTGGAGAGGGCACAGTACCCAGGCTGGGAGTGTGACCCTAACCTTGCCATCACGGTATGTTGGGGGAGAGAGGGGTGAGCATGTATTGTAAAACCAGGTCTGAGAGCTCGGGCTTGGTCTCAGCAGCACTCTCCTCCGCCTGAATTAAAATTCATTCTGCTCTGGGAGGGCCTGGTTTGCAAACTGCAGCTTCCAACTGGCAGCAACAAAGACGTATAAATGGCTAAGCAGAGGCAGAAGAAAAGTCTCTCTGTGCCTGACAGACAAAGACACTCACTACTCTTGAACAAATATTTAGGGCATTTCTCTTGCCAAAATCATCACAAGTGTCCAGGACACATGTTTGCAACGGAGCCATGACCCACGGTGTCCTCAGATCTGAAGTCCTTGGAAGGGTGGCTCAAAGCCTGGCTGGGGCCAGAGGACCATCTGAGCTGTGAGCCCCATGGGGAGGGAATACAGAGCCCTGGGTGGGAGTGGTGGCACTGGAATCCATTTGGATAAGATTTTATGGGTGAAAAAGATGGTGGGGGGCTGCTGTTGGTCTCCTACCATTTGGTGGAGTGAAAATTGCACTTGTATCTTTGAACCTCCTCGGGTAAGGAGGGGTTCTGCATCTCTTTTCCCTCACATCCCACAAGCCAGTGACAACTGCTCTGTGTCTTCTATGGAAAAGGAGTCACCATTCGGTTGGGAAGTTCACGCTTGTGCTTGTTCTCACAAACAAAACGTGTTGGTGCAGTTGTTGGGGGGACCTGCATCCAACCTGGGGGGCAGAGGGAAGCCCCAGCTGGAAGCTGCCATCCTTCCATGGGAGGAAAAGAGCTCTCCTGTCCTTCGTGTCACAAGCAAAGTGGCATCATGTGCCTGTCTTTAGACATCTCATCCCCGTTCTGATGAAAATGCTGCTAATCAGAGATAACTAAGGAGAGCCAAATAAAGAGCAGTTGGTGTATTCGAATTCTTTCGACGGCTTTGCAGTGTTTCTGTACAGGCAGGGAGTGTTTTAAAACATGAAATGTAACATCAAAACAGTGAAAGTAGATCAGAATGTTCTGTCTGGAGTTTCAAACAATGCCCTGGAAATTTCCAAGTCTTTCCTGTTTGTCCCACTGCTCGCTGGACTCCTCTGCCTGCCATCCTTCTGCTGTTTACCATGGCGAAGCTGTTTGATTTTTCCTACTTGCAGGCATTGATCTGGAGGCACTTAAGCATATTTTGCTAAAATAACCTCTCTCCCAAAGTTTCCTAACACGCTCCGGCAAAGTGGAAACATTCTGGTGGCTTCAGTCGGCTGCCTCTGCCCCGGCGGGGGCAGGAACCCCCCCTTTTTGCTCCCTTGTCCCCTCCTGGGGGGCTGGGAGATGGAGGGGGGCAGAACCCATCTGGGTTCTTCTCCGGAGGAGCTCTGGGTTCCTGCCAGAGCTCAGCTTCAGTAGTTCAAGCCGGGGACCCAGAACCTCTCATGACTCGAGGTCAGACAAAAGCAGGGCTCCTTCCCTCCCTCCCTCCCTTTTTCCCTCCCTCCCTCCTCCTGCTCTAGTTCTGGCAGGCCAATTCCCTCACCGCACAAATATTTTTGGCAATGGGCAATAATGGGAAAGGAAACGCGGAATCGTCCAGTCCGTCAGGAATTCTCTCTAAACTAGGACGATCTGAGCCGAACCGAGCCGGGGCAGGGCTGGCTTTGACTCTCGCCATCCCTGTGGTGGTGGCTTTTTTTTCTTTTCCCCGTGGTGGTGGCATTTTTTCCCCATGCCATCCCGCAGAAAGCCCCGCTGCCGGGTGTTTATGGCCTCGGAAGTGCAGCAGCGTGTGATTTGTAACAACGGGGCTGCTCTTTATGGAAGTGTTTTATGCTCTTAAGTGGTTACAGCAGTGTGGGATGGTGTGTGTATTTTGGTATCTATAAACAAAGCAGCTCAAGAATGCCTTGATACCAAAGGTTGTTTTTGGCTTTCGATCAAATACTTGATGTCTAGTTTGTTGCCTTTTATTTATTTATTTATTTATTTTTAAAGAGAGGGAGGGGAAAAAAAAAGAAAAAGGGGAAAAAAAAGAAAAAAGAAAAAAAGAGTTCAGCTGCTGAAAGCGAGTAAAAGAAAAGAAAACTGTGAAGCTTCTCAATCGTGTGGTTCCGTGGAGTCAAGAGGAATAATTTCCAGGTCTTTTAGAAGCAGTGAGGCTGGCAGCTCAAAGAGGTGGGGGGAACTTGCACCCCAGATGGGGGCTGTGAAGAAAAGCAGCCCCCACCCTGGATGCAAGGAGAGCTTGAGCTCCCTGTGAGCACCCACCTGTGGTGGGGTTCCTCTGGAGCTGGGACAGTTTCAGAGCAAAGCCCCCAGGACCACCAGTCTGAGGGTTGTTGATGCATCCTGGGGGTGGCAGGGAAGGGGGGGTGACACCCTGGGCACCACAGGGTTCCTCCCTGGGGAGCAGGGACAGCCTGAACCCCCCCACCCAGCAATCAGGGTCATCCCCAGTGGTGCTTGGTTGGTCTCTTGGAGTGGCTCTTGTGACAGCGCACAATAACTATCCATTTCCTTGGTTTGAGGAGCTGGATTATTGTGTTTTGTGCTATTTTGGTATTCATTTCAGTTTTTATCATTTTAAGGTTCATGCGTTTCTAATTGTTATGAATACCATGCTAAAATTAATAGTTCTATGGTTGGTTTATTACATTTAGTAAAATTATGTGCATGTAATGTTTGCCAAGAAAAGACGCAGCAGAGACTTTAATCATGTAAAGATGATAATTTAGTTGTTACACTTGTTGAAATGATGGGATTAATTTTTTTAAAGTTTGCAAACTGGAGGATAAATGTAAAACATTAATTTAGTTAGACAAGCAAGCCAGCAAGTGACTGATCCTCCCAGGCCAGCGGAGGAACACTGCTGTCACAACGGGGGGCTGGGGGAAAGTGGCACTGGTCAGTTTTGTAATTGTGGGAGTTTTTTGTTTGTTATTCAGGCTGGATACTCGCTGACTTTCTCTGAAGAACTCAGAAAACTTTAAAACCACAGCACACTTTGTGTCTCACTCCTGTCTCTGTGGCTTCATGGGTTTACCTTTTGGAGGGAGAACAAAAAATGATCCACAAATCAGAGATTTCCTCATCTATAGTAAATGCTTTTGGGATGAAAAAGAACCCAGTTGACACCCTAATCTCAGCCCTTAGTCCCCAGGCTGGATGCCTGGGGCTGTCCCAGTGCCTGGAGAGGCAGATGTGTGCTGGGGGTTGTGGGTGACAGGCAGGACGTGGGGACACTGTCGATGCCACCTTCACA
Source organism: Thinocorus orbignyianus (assembly GCA_013400375.1). Taxonomy (NCBI): domain Eukaryota; kingdom Metazoa; phylum Chordata; class Aves; order Ciconiiformes; family Thinocoridae; genus Thinocorus; species Thinocorus orbignyianus. Next base: position 398,621 of record VXBW01000365.1, on the reverse strand, counting down.
GGGTGACGTTTCACAATGCTTAGACACCTCCCCTGAAACACACCCAGATTTTTCTCTCCTGAAAGCACATCTGCCCTTCTGAGGTGGGAATCAAAGCCCTCAGCGGATCAGCTGTGGGTGTTTGGGCTGGGAATTGGGGCTCCCACGGGTGGGTGCTTGAGCTTTCCTGGCTGGAGACACCGGCTGATCTGCTCCTCCGTGGTTCTGGTGGCTCTGCTGACTCAGCAAGGAGAGATTTGCTCGCCGGGGTGAAGCAGGGTGCTGCTGAGAATAATTGCTGATGATTACAGAAACTGGGAGAGCCAGCCCCCAGCAGGACCTGCCACCCTGACAGAGAACCCCAGGAAACCCAGACTTTGGCTGTACAGAATCCTGAATTTCTCTTTTAATTCCCAGGTTATCCTTCTCTGTGTTATAGAGAAACCCCTGTTTTCCTGGAGTTGTCCCTGCCGGTGAGGTCCTCTCCTTCCCTCCAAGCCTTCAGACCTTTGTGCTTGGACCAGCTGGTGGTTTTTTTGAGGGAGAAGGAGAGGCATGGAGCGGACACAGGGAACCTCGTGCAGGTTCTTGCAGCAGAGCTCAAACTTGTGGCTGTGGACCAGTTTGCCTTTAGCATACTGGGTAGAGCTACTATTTCACACTCGCTGGAGGAAATCTGCTTATAACTCCAGCATTAATTCTGCAGAGCGTTTTGCAGCAGATTGTCAGGGAAGAAAAGAGAAATGTAAAATAAGTCTTGTTTACTACGGATGATGATGTGGCAAAATAACTCAACAGCCAGTTCTCAGGAGTTTATGACAATAATCATGAATATGTTTTATAAATGTGTAGCAATGTGAGTGGACTCAATTCTGGCTGAATTTAAATAATACGGCTTTGTGCAGCAAAGCCTAAATCAAATGGCTATAATTTATGCTGAAATGTACTACAGGATGCATTTATTCACAAGTATGTGCTGATTGTAGCATTGTGCCTGATTTATGGTGTTTTACTTTTTCATACGAAAATCCCTACCAAAAATAATATTTAGAGTCTCCTTTTATTTACTGAGCCCCGGCAGCTTTCTTTCTGTAGGCACCGCCGCAGAGGGTCGCTTATCTTTCTCCTCTGGTTCCTCGGCAGCGGGTCTGGGGCCGATGGCTGGATGTGGATTGTGGTGCAAGGGTGACCACAAAATGAGAGGAGGGATGCTCTGGAGCCTGCATCACCCTCCTGCTTTGATCCAGGGCCACCACATTCAGAGCTTGATTAAGATTAGTAAGAGCAAAGTGAATTAAAACTGTTCCCCTTCCATCTCTGGACGTGAGTGATCACTCACTCCATCTCTGGAGTGATCCTCCCATCGCTCATCAGGGAGTGATGGTGGATATTGAAAGTAGGTTGTGGAGAGTGGACTTTATCCCTCACCCCTGTGATTTGGTTGGCAACTGATGGTAATTTGGATGCGGGAAGGCGTATGGGTGCGTTTAGGCTGTGGAGCTGTAAACTGGAAGGATTCGCATCTGCGAGCTCTTTTCTGACACGCGAGCGGGCTGAGATCCGATTGCCTCTGACATCTTTGCCCGTCTCCCATGCGGCAGACTGGCCAGCGATCCCGCCGGGCCATCGTGCTGCTCCTGCAGCTTTCAGATCTCATTAAACTGGACCCTTCACATGGCTCCTGCCGCAGGCTCGGGGCTGGTCCCAGAGATGGTGTCCATCATGACCACGCTCCTGCCTTCCTCCCAGACTGCTGTGGTGTGTGGTTCCCTGCTGGTGGGACCTCCCTGAGGGTCTCCGTGGTGGGCAGGAGGGTCTCCAGGGGAAGGCAGGCAAATGTGAAGAGTAAAACTCTCTTTTGAGGAGAACCCAGGGCCTGTGTTTCCTCTGGTGAGGGACCAAAGGCTGAACCATAACCTCAGAATGCACACGTGGGTGGGTGGTGGCCTCTTCTCCCAAGTAAATAATGCCAGGACCAGAGGAAATGGTCTGAAGTTGTGGCAGGGGAGGTTCAGATGAGATATTAGGAAGAATTACTTCACTGAGAGGGTGGTGGAGTCACCATCCCTGGAGGTATTTAAGAAGTGCGTAGATGTGGCACCTCAGGGCACACTCTAGTGGCTGAGATTGTTGGGTTGGGTGAGTTGTTTTGCAGGGTTCATTTTTCTGTGGTGTGCTTTTTGGTTTTTGGGGTTTTTTTTTGGGTGTCCTGGTTTCCAGCAGGGACGGGGTTGATTCTCCCCTGTCTCTATGCAGCACAGCTATTCCACCCCATGCCTGCCAGGCCCAGGGGCAGCAGGGACCCAGCCGCGGAGGGGAGGGGCCACAGCCGGGAGTGGGCGTGGTGACGTCACGGCGTAGGCATATATAAGGGCGGGCGGCGCCGGGGCGCTCTCAGTGGCGTCGGTGGCGGTCGGATGGGGTCCGTGCGGAGCGGGATGCGGTCGGTATTGTGCTCATGTTTGTCTCCTCCATCTGTGTTACTGTTTCCCTGCAATATCTGCTGCTCTGGTAAACAGTTTTTATCTCAACCCACGAGTCTGCCTTTTCTTTCTCATCCTCTCCACACCGCTGGGGGGCGGAGCCAAGAGGCTGCCACGTGGCGCTTTTGTTGCCGGCTGAGGCTATACCGTGACAGTCCTTTTTGGCGCCCTCGGAGGGTTGAGACAGCGACCAAAATCCGACCGGGCTTTCTTAAACGAAACTCGCCGTTTGCCTCTGTTGTGTCAGT
>VXBW01000365.1:260376-395688 GCA_013400375.1 Thinocorus orbignyianus | reverse complement strand
CAACTCACTGCTCTGTGCTGGGCCCTGGCCAGCATCTACCAGATGCTACTCAATACTGTAAAGCATCCCCAGGAGAAAGAGAGGGGGACCAGGCCCACAGGCAGCGTGGCTACTGCCACTTCCATGGCAAGTGCTGCAGCTTCTCCAGCCCCAGGGGTGGACACTGGAGCGGGTATTGCAGCCACCCCAACCCCGTGGGTGGACACTGGAGCGAGTGTTGCAGCCACCCCAACCCCAGGGGTGGACACTGGAGCGAGTGTTGCGGCTACTCCAACCCCAGGGGTGGATACTGCAGCAGGTGCTGCAGCTAGTCCAAGCCCGGAGGTGGACACAGTAGCCGATACCACGACCATCCCGACCCCAGTAATAGATACTGAAGCCAAATCCAAGATCCAGCCCGTGCCCATATCAGTTGCCCCTATCCAGAAGAAGTAGTACACCAAGAAATCAGTTCGCTTAGTAAAGGATGATGATGAACCAGGGCCATCACGAGGACAGGAGGAGGAGGTGGAACCAGAGATAGTCACCTGATCCCTATCCCTGAGTGAGCTGCAGGATATGCGAGAAGATTTCAGCCGACTTCCAGGTCCATTAGCCGCTGAAGCTAAGCCATGACATTGGGGTATGTGTATGGTTGGACCCAATGATCTCAGAGGTCCCTTCCAGCCATGAAAATTCTTTGATTCTGTGATGCTCCCCAGGTGTCTTAGGTCAGTGCTGGGCACTGAAGACCATGGCAGTTGCCACCTCCATGCCCTGGCTTGTCACCCCACTGGCCAACTTGCCCTTTCTAAGGTCTTTGGTAGCCCTTGGTTAATAATGCCAGGCCCGTGTACAAACCCATCTCCCATGTCTCATGTTGGGTGTGAGGCATAGTTAAGTTGAGAAACTTCATTTATCCATGCTACCAAAAAAATTAAGACTGGAAAAGGGTGCCCTAGGGTGAATGTCAGCTCCTGAGCACCCTTTTCCGGGCTTAATTTTTTTGGAAGTTGCAGGAGAGGTTTCTGAACTCAGGCAAATGGAAGGGTTTGGGTAATCCTGGCCTTGTAGAATTACCTCGAGAAAGCACCGTATCTCTGGCACTGGTAGAAAAAAAAAATAAAACATCCATAATTCAGAGACTAAAAAGAAAGATTTTAGTTAAAGCATTTGAAATCCCGAAATAAATCATTTCATCTCATAATAGGTCCCAAAACCATCCCGGGAGTGTGCACATCCATTAGGGAGGGGAGTTGAGCTCCAGCAGTACTTCTTTCCTGGGTTAAAATTAGTTGTGCTGAAAGTTTATCAGTGATTTATTCCGCATAAGTGACTGCATTGGTAATTCTCCTTCCTGAAAGTTTCAGCACCATTGTTTTTCATGATAAGAGCTTGTTGTAGCAACCTCTGTCCCTAAACACTTGGAACTCCTTGTTTAAATAAACATGCGACTTTGCAAGCAACATGCATGCAGCTTCAATGTGTATCTTATTAAAAGCTGGCAGGAGCGAAGCCTCCCAGTTTTCTTGCCAATGTTTGGAATACAGTAGCATTTTTACTCCGTAGTAATAAATTTCTGTAGAACGGAGGGCCGCCTTCGCTGTTTTTCGGGGAAAACTCTGCTTGCTTAGGTGGAGGGATGGAAAGTATTCCTAATAAATAGGCTGCAGAAGGAAGCAGGTAAATATTTAGGCCGTTAGCGTTGCGTCTGCCATACACAGGGCTACATTTTCCACCCTTATTTTGGAGGAGGGAAGGAGACATTTCCCAGCATTTCCAAAGAGAGGCCTCGTGGTGCGTCCTCCAGAAAGGACCTAATTTTAAAGTTGCTCAAAACTGAGATTTTCCTCTCGCCCCTTGGCTGGCTTTGGGAGGGTGTCCCTGGGCTGGTGACAGGATGACCCTCATCTTCTGTGTGTGTCCTGCCAATGTCACCTCCATTTCCATGCCTTCTACACTTGGCTCTTGGCTGCCCTGCTCTCACCGGCCTTCCATTACAAAAAGAACTTCTACTGCTGTCTCTAAGTTAGCGTTTTCTAATTAGTTCACTATTAATTAAGGGGTTCTGATGTTATGATGTGAAAATTAGCTGGCAAACCAGCCTGCCATTACCCAGAATTTGCGGAATTAAACTCTGAATTCCAAAATAACTTCTTCATTAATAATTTTGATTTTCCAGACATTACACAGAAACACTGGTGATTAGCGGAAGTGTGATGTGTTCTCATTCATAGTGTCCCTAATTAGCAGTAATTTAGTTATTAACTCTTCGGTGTAAATGAGCAGCGATGGGATTGGGGAGTAGCGACTTCTCTTTGCGTGGGAATGTTTTGCTTGGAGCTTTTAGGTTTGGTGCCCCGGGGAACCTTCTTCTGCCCAAACCCTCGCTTGGGTTGTGGCATTTTATGGGAAAACTCCTCTCCTTCTGCAGGTGTGGGGGCAGAAGGACAAGGTGATGGGGGGAAATCCCACATGGGGCTCCCCCCGACACCTCCCAACACATTCCTGGGGAGCACGGGGAAGGTTGAAACTCTGGACTCGGTCGTTGCCGTTCGTTAGCTCCAGCCCAGCAATTTGGGCTGAGGCATTACCTGCTTCATTCATAACTCAGCCAGAGTTCAAGTGGGCAGGAAGCTGGCCCTCTGCCTGGGAGAATTTGTCACAAGATTAAAGAATTAATGAGAAAATACAATATATTAAAGAATGAGAGGTTTTGCTAACCTCTTACCTTGTCTTAGCCTTAATTGCCTTTAAAAATCACAGGATACAATGAATTATAATTGATTTTTCTCAATACCTTTTATTTCTGCAGAAGTCAGATAAATTGCAGCAAGAGGTGATGGTTCAAAGGGACCCGGGAGATCTATGGGGTGGGCAGGATCACTGCTGTAACCCCGGGGTCCCTCTGTGATGCTGCAGAGCGTGTGGTGGAGCTTTGTCACTCCTCTCTGCCTGCCCCAGCACTCGCCTGGACCTGCTCCCGTGGCGTTTGGCACTCAGCAGTCATGGTGGCACCTCGCTGGTGGCCCACAGGCTGTCACCACCATGGTCTGGGGTGATGGCAGCGCAGGGGGCCAAGGATGCTGCCTGCCAGGCAGATTTACATCTCCTTCTCGTCTCCCTAGGGCAGTGATTTCTGCTTAAAGCACATTGTCTCGGCTTCATTTTGGATCCTAAATCTGATACTTTGGGCAATATGACTTCTTCTGGAGTTGGTGGAGGACAGAGCTGGAAGCTCTGCATTACCTCCACACGCCGTGTGCTGTTACCTTGGTTTATGCGACACAGAATTGATTTATCTTTCAGTAATTTTACTGTTCTTCAAACCACAACACCCATGCACCTCCACAGGAGGGGAACCTGCACCCATGGCCCAGCCTGGGCTCCTACAAGACCAGAAAGCTGCTGAACATAGGGATCCCCCCATGTTCTGGCTACCATAAGACCAGGGGAACAGGGCTGGGAGGTCAGGGCCATCTTGGCTGGCCAGGTTGCCTGATTGCCTCTGTTGTCCCCATCACCATGATGATGGTGATGTCCCCATCACCACCCCAGGATGGTTTTCTGTGGCCAAACCTCAGGGGATGATGTGGGGATGACACGTGGGGACAGCATGGGGATGGCATGGGGACAAGATGTGCTGTTCCGGCTTGGATGTGGCAGAGCAGGGGATCGGGCAGGTCCAGGTCTGTGATGGGGTCCTGGTGCCAGCTCCCATCAAACATCATCCCTATCCCCACTCTGGGGTTTGGTTTTATCGATCCAGAAAGGAACAACGCTGCTATGGCAATGCAGTTGTCATCCCAGCGTTTTCCATTTGTGGCTGATGATAAGTCCCCCAGCTGTGGGGATCCATCCTCTACTCTCCAGAGCATCCCTTCCATGTGGGGCCTGAGCCACAGACACCCCAAACCCCACACCCCATGACACCTGAAAACATGGGACCTGTCTGGAGCTGCTCCCCTCCAAACCAGCACCAAGACGTGGGCCACCCAGCTGGGCATGGTGGCCCCCTGGTTTGGGTATGAGGTGATGGGGCTCAGTGCTGTCACACTGAGACTGAGATTTCTTTGAGCCACTGGTCCACGCTAAGAAATTTTTATTCCAAGTTCACCTTAGGAGCAGGTGGTGTTGGAAAATTCAGTGGGGCAGGTCCAGATGGATGGAGAGCATGAAAGATTTATCAGGCCTTTTTGGTGGCAATCGATACTGCTTCTTATTATGGTCGCGTCCTTCTAAACTCTTCCTTGTTCATTTTTCTAACTCTGCTAATTTGACTGAAATTTAATGGGTGAAGTACCAGGGAGGGTCCTGGATATTTTAAAGATGCTGTGCCCCATTTCAAGGGCTGAACCTGGTAATTCTTCTTTTCATCTGATTCCTTCTGCTTGTGGTGGAATTTTGTTGCTGAAACAGTGGTGACGAGGAGTATCAGTATTAATTTGTATTGTTCGTGCACCTGCAGACCATGACCATGGGTCGTAGCCCACCTAGCACTTCAGTGGTCCTCCTTCGGAGAGCTGATGTTGTAGGGACAAGGGATGTGTAGTGGGAATGACAGAGAGAGCATGGAAAGTGCAAGGAAGCATGGGAATACGGGTCATGGTGTCATGTATGCTCAACCTCTGCTGTTAGGCTTCTTGTGGATCTCACCATAAAAAAAAAAAAGAAAGATATTGCAGAAATCAAAGAAGAATGTTCCCATGGCTTTTTCCAGCAGTAACGAGGAGGTTCTTGCCTGCAGGAAAAACAGCATGGGAAAATGCAGGCAGGCATTTGCAAACACACCAAGCGGCGAGAAGAGCTGGCACCGCCGGCTCCTGGGGGGCGAGTGGAGATCTTGCAGAGAGAGATCATTTGGCTGTGAACAGCCTTGGAAGTGCTCAGGAAACGTTTCTCATTTTCACTGGAGTTCTGCAAACTATTTCATTACCATACAGCCCGAAATGCAACCTGGCTGAGGAGGATGTTCACTGACAGACCTTGGAAAGGCCACCGAGGCTGGACCTTTAAAGAGCCAGCTAATATATGCACTCGAGCATATTAAAAAAAGGAGGATGAGATCCTTCCTGGAGTCTTAACGGCAACTTTGCATACTATTTGGTGTGCTGAGGATATTCCAGAGGAGAAAAGTTTGGGCAAGAATTTGCAAAAGATGAGGAGGGAGGGTGAGCTGGACTGCGAGGGGTTTGTCAGCGGAGGGTCTCGGATGAAATTATTGACAGGCTGAATGAAAGGCTTTAAAAAAAGACTCTTGAGAAAACAGCCTGAGCTCCATTCCTCACTGAGGGTTTATGTCTGGTTGGTACACCATCGTGGTGGTGGAAAAAGGGGGCAGGAATGTGACTGCTGGGGTGGAAACTGAGCAGGATGGAAGGTGGCTGGTGTCCACACATCGAGAGGCTGTGGGAAGCCCAGCAGGGTCCACAGGAGAGGCGCTGGGTTGAATTCAGGCTGCGGCAGATGTGTGCAGTGAGGAGAGATGTCAGCAGCTCTGTCTTGTTAGATTATTCAGAAAAAGGCGTGCAGGGGCAGGTGAGGAGTCTCCAGGTTGCTTCCTGGGGAACAGAGCCCTTATCACAGAGGAGTCCTGTCGAAACTACAAGCACAGACACGGGATTTGTATCAGGAACCGACACAGAAAAGCCCTCAGGTCTGATCTCCTGCTTAACACAGGCCAGATGAGCGTGAGGATCCCCCTGGCCTGAAATGTATGATCTGCTATTAGAAAACACCTGGCAGCTTGACTGGCATCACTGGGAAGGGACAGGGGCAGGAGCATTTCTGAACTGAAGCTCTGCTCCCAGTGCCGCGCACAGGGGTAGCCTCAGGCAAAGACTAACCTCTGAGTTTACTCACCTCACAGACAGAGGCAGACCCAGCAGAGCTTTTCGAGCGATGAATAGCAACGGAGTAAAGCTCACATTTTTGGTTCCAGCCAGCAGGAACTTGTGGGCTGCCCACCTGATGGCTTACCCATCTTCCAAACTGGGAAATCTGGTGGTGGCATGATTGGGCAGCCATCAAGGTGGGACCCCTCTCCTCCAGGGGCTAGCAACATCTTCAGAATCCAGCCTCTCTGGGCTGTGTGTGGCCCTCCCCGCAGCAGAGATCCTGCTAGATATTCATGGTGGTTGCTTGGAAAGCCTCGGTTGTAATGGGATCATTTTCCTGCAAGCTGTTTCCGAAGACATCATCCAGCCAGTCATATTTCTGTGCAGCATCTGTCAGGCTTCTGCACTTCAGCAAGCTTCAGACAGGACCATTTATAGTTTCAATAATGCTTTATTCGGAGACAGGTTATGATAACTTCCATCTCTCTGTTTTGCAGATATGATGTAATTTGAACATGTCTATGGAAGTTTGAATGAAGGAATTGTCTTGTGTGTATGATGAATATTCTAATTGAGAATAATATTCAATAAAGGCCAAGGCAGGTGCTTTCTCCTTCTTGGGATTCCTAATTGCTGGTGTGTGACCAGAATTTGTATGTCCTCTTAAACATCGTTCCAGTGGTTTCCCAGATTTATTACTGTTCCATACTACTGCACATTTGCATAAAAAGAATTTAAATTAGCCTTTGCATTGGTATTTGATATAAGGTGAATCTCGCTGCATGCAAATTCCACATGCAAGAAAGGCAGCAGTCAAAAGGCAACTTAAATTTTACTCTGGCTTTGGAAATATCTCTGTTCCCTGCATCTGAGTGGCTCATAGTTGTCCTGATGTAGTGGTTACTTCTAAACTTTTCTGGCTTGCTCAGATGATAGGACTGTTGCAGAGATCCGTCTGTGGTCACCAGAAGCAAGTGAAAGTGTTTTGGAGTGGAAAAAGAAGATTCAGGGACCTGGCTAATGGTGCTGTCTGCCTCAGATGCTGGAGAAGAGGCAGACCCCGCTTCAACTTCCATCCTCAGAAGCGTTGACCCAAAAACTTGTCCCGAAAACATCTATCACCACATTGAAACAGCTGGAAAAGGGCAATTGATTTTAGCAGGCTGGATTTTGCCTGCCTGCGACTCTCTTTCCCCTCAGCTTTTCAACCTTTTCTGCAAACCTCTGTTCTTTGGGAAATGTCGCTGTGAAAAGACAGCAGAGAGTGAGATGAAAGTAACCCTGACCCTTTTGTCCTCCCCATGGCTCCATCCCATCACACATTTTCCTCTGTGCTGCTACTTGCTTGAGTTATGTGAAAGCATGGACTGGAGCCTCTTGTTCTCCTGGCTTCTTGGCCTTCTTTCTCTCCATCCTCTTGGTTTCCCACGTGTTTCTGGCTGTTTTCTTCATTTGTGAGCCTCAGTTTTGTAGGTTTTTTTCCCCAGCGCTCTTCCCAGTCCACCCGGCAGTTCTGCTGACTCTGCAGGCAAGCTCAGGTCTCCCAGCAGACCACCTGGGAAACAGGAAACGCTCTGAAACTCTGGATTAACTGAAAGACCATACTTAGTTCCCCCTTGACTTCTCCGTTTCCATCTCCTGGTCTGATTTCGGGCCGTTAGTCTCCAGAAGTCATAATCATGCGTGCACATGAAAGTGGCTCCAGGCGAGCTGGAGGGCTCTGCACGCCAAAGAGTAAGTGTATCTTCCTCTGGAAAAGCCTGGGATGTACGTTCAGGCTCTCAAACAAATCTTCCCACTTTGCTGACATCTGATTTGGCAGAATCTTGGGTTTCTGAGGCCCTGGTGGTGCTCATGAGGCAGCTCCCCAGTGGCCTCAAACCTGCTGTGGCACTGGCAGCATCTGGCCCCTGGTTCCTCTGTCACGAGCATCTTCTCTGTTTGACTCACAATGTTCTGCTGAGATGGAGGAAGAGTAAACTCCTGCACAAGCAGAAGCAGTGTGGATGTAGACCTGGGAAAGTCTCCCAAGTGAGGAATGGAGATTACATCAGCATCCTCTTCACAGAACCATAGAATGGTTTGGGTTGGAAGAGACCTTAAAGATCTTCCAGTTCCAACACCTTGCCCTGGGCAGGGACACCTCCCACCAGACCAGGTTGTTCAAAGCCCCATCCAACATGGTCTTTGACATTTCCAGGGATGGAAGCAATCAAAATATAAACCCTGGATTTTGCACATGTTGAGGATCTGACAAAACACTTCTGGTGCCACATCCTTCTGAGGAGAGGAGTCTCTGGCCCGAGAGACAGACATTGTGGGCACCAGCCACCAGCCTGTGGGACCTCTCTGGAGCTGCTCATTCTCTGTGCTGAGCTGGCATCTCATTGCTTGATGCTGTGCATCCCCATCCCTGGCATGTGTGTCCCCTCTGTCACAACTGCTGGTGACAACCCCTTCCCCTGTCTGGCTGAAAGGTGTCAGGGAGTCACCTTTGTCCCTGCAGCACGGAGCTGGCCGTGCTGCTTTTGAAATCCTACCCTCCCTGAGCAGTGGCTGGAAGGGCACAGTTCCAGCCTGCCAGCAGCGTACAAAATGAAGTGTAATTTAAACTAAAAGCGAGGGACAGGGAGGAATGCATGGGCTGGACACAGCCACCTCGGCGCTAACAGCAGCCTTAAGGCTCTGGATGTGATCCTGCCAAATATCTGCCCCCTCTGTTTTCCTATTTTCTCCTTTCTCAGCCCCGTTTCTGTCCCTGGCCAGCAGCGCTTGGTTGCAAAGCACCCAGGCGTGGGGTGGAAGTGGCCCTGGGACTGTCCCAGACACTCAGGAGGTCCAGCTCAGTGACTGCAGGATTTCACGGAGAAGTGGATCGCTCAGAAAGTGCATCCAATAATAGCTCTTGGGAATAAATACCCCTCTCCCCCTGACCTCCTGATTCCTTGGCTCAGCTGAGTCCTCTCCTCAGAGTTTTGGATCTGTGCCTTGTGACCTCCACAGCCATTGCTGCCTGCACCCAGCCTTCCTGCCCTCTTCCATCTAACTGCCAGACCTGGCAAGAAAGGCAAAGACTCAAACACACACAGATAAGGGTTTCTGGCTGAGATGGGGAAAAAATTCAAGCTGTAGGAGGGGGAGAAAAGGGGTGAGATGCCTGCAGCTCCCACTGTGGCACACATTCTCTTGGGTGTACATCACCGATGTGTTTCTGCTGATGGTTATGTGATGGAGCTGGCTGCTGCCACGAGTTGCCAAGGCTTTGGGAGACTCTAGTTATGGTGCTGTGCCTTGGTGGGCACAAGGGGGACAAGGGAACCAGGAATTAAGGTCATGATGATCGGACTTGGATGTTCCAGCTCCCAGACATCCCCTTGGCCAGTGGTGGGGAGGATGGTGTGCCCAGGACAGTGTCACCGCTCAGCCAGGGTGGGAAACCTGTAGTTTTAAGTCAAAATCAAGAGACTTTTTCCAAGAACAAGCTCCAGCTTGGAGTTTGTGGCAGGAAGGAACGGGGGAGCACGTGCCCAGGGTGCCCCTGCTGAGGGATGCAGACTGGGCATCACGGGCACAGCCCAGCCGGGCCGGGGTGCCTGCTCCCTCCCGTGGCCCCAGAAACAAGTTAATGAGCCGTAATTAGAGCATTCAAAGGAGTAGGATTTCTTGATCGTACGGGCATTAGAGGGAAATGAAGCAGAGCACAAATCAAATCAAACATGTTGCCGTCCTACAAGAAGTGTGCGAGGGCTAAAGGGTGCCGAGGCGCCGGCTCCGGTGAGAGGAGATGGCCCTCTTTCCCATTCATGTATTTTGTATTATAAAATGACTGCGGTTGTCATAGCAACATAAAGGGAGCAGATCTCATTACTGAGGCCTGGCCACATTATTTTCTCCAAGGAATTTCTTCTTTTCATTATTTTTCTCCAAAGGTCAGTTATCCTCTGAGGCAGGGCGGGAGATTCTGTGAAAGGTGAAGCATATTCATGGCAGAATTCCCCTGGTGGAATTTACAATCATTTTGCTTTTTTATACTTGTAGAAAGATTTCTTTTAGTATAACATTTTCTTTTAACCCTTTCTGTGTGAAGCCTGGCTGCTCAGCACATCAAACCGGGCTGGTGACTAAGAAGCTTTGCACAGGGATTTTCTGCAGAAAGTGGAGAATTAATGTCAAATCATGCTTTTATTATAATATAAACCAAAGTGTGTCATACTGAACGCGAGCGTTTCTCTGCCTTTTTGTTTGCCATTAGCAGCTGCACAAACTGTAAGAACTGTTTCAAACTTTGTTCCCAATATGGTTTTTTTTCCCTTCTTNTTATATTATATAATATAATATAAAAATATAATATAATATGGGGTCCCCCCCCAGAGACCAAGCAGGCACCCCACACACCTGGCAGCAAGGGACTGAGTGGTGGTTGCCCTCTGTCACCCTCTGGTTGCTGTTGTCACCTGTAGTAAAGTGACCCCTGACATCAAGAGCATTGCTGCAGTTTTGTAGGCAAAGGACCCGTTTTGCTGCTTTTCATCAGTTCCCAAATTTCACACAAACACCCCCAGCTCCTTTTCAAAGAAACACGGCCCGTTACCTTGTTATTAAACGCTTTTTAAACAAGAATTCCGAGTCTAACTGCCAAGGCATATTTTTCTAAATATAAACTGAAAGAGGAATGATAATACCTAGCCAAAGAGAGAGGAATGCAAATTGTACCTCCGTGGTGTTATATCCATGAGGTAAAAGACCTCTCTGGCCCTCTAATGTGTTGCTCATGGGGTTGCCAGGGATAAAGAAAGTTTTTCCAGGTTTGCAGAGATTTTAAGGATCGCTTGTCCTGAGGCAGGAGAGAGAATCAGACACACTAAAGAAGAGAGTAGTTTTGTGTTTTCTTATGGGATGCAGAGACCTGCAATGTCTCAAAAAGTTTTGTAAAAGGATGTATGTATTTTCATACATATGAGATTGAGATGAGATCTCAGGAAGAACTTCTTTGCTGTGAGGATGGTGAGACCCTGGCTCAGGTTGCCCAAAGAATCTGTGGCTGCCCCATTCCTGGAGGGGTTCAAGGCCAGGCTGGATGGGGCTTGGAGCAACCTGGTGTGGTGGGAGGTGTCCCTGCCNACGCGAGCGTTTCTCTGCCTTTTTGTTTGCCATTAGCAGCTGCACAAACTGTAAGAACTGTTTCAAACTTTGTTCCCAATATGGTTTTTTTTCCCTTCTTTTTGTTTTTTTTTGGGTTGTTTTTTTGCAAAGCTGTGGCTGTCGGCTGTGATCCAGGCTCTGCCTGTCGCTCTGCTCCATCTCTTTGAATATTCGGGTNTAATACCTAGCCAAAGAGAGAGGAATGCAAATTGTACCTCCGTGGTGTTATATCCATGAGGTAAAAGACCTCTCTGGCCCTCTAATGTGTTGCTCATGGGGTTGCCAGGGATAAAGAAAGTTTTTCCAGGTTTGCAGAGATTTTAAGGATCGCTTGTCCTGAGGCAGGAGAGAGAATCAGACACACTAAAGAAGAGAGTAGTTTTGTGTTTTCTTATGGGATGCAGAGACCTGCAATGTCTCAAAAAGTTTTGTAAAAGGATGTATGTATTTTCATACATATGAGATTGAGATGAGATCTCAGGAAGAACTTCTTTGCTGTGAGGATGGTGAGACCCTGGCTCAGGTTGCCCAAAGAATCTGTGGCTGCCCCATTCCTGGAGGGGTTCAAGGCCAGGCTGGATGGGGCTTGGAGCAACCTGGTGTGGTGGGAGGTGTCCCTGCCCAGGGCAGGGGGTGGCACTTTAGGCTTTAAGGTCCCTCCCAACCCAAACCATTCTGTAATTCTATGATGTGAAGGGTCTTAAATTCCACTCACACCTGCATCACGTGCACTTTGTTAATGCCCTGTAGTTGGAGGGAAGGGCTCTCTGGTCTCCAGCATGCAGGAGCCTGGCCCATCAGCTCTACAGCATAGTCTTAAAGAAGTAATTAAGTTTGATATCCTACTGTTATTTTTAATTTCTTTGATTTAAAGTGGGTAAGCTTAACAGTCCTAATACAGTACTGAAACAGCACAGAAATTCATCATGTCTTTTCCCCATTACGGAGAAGAAAGTGGAAGGAACTAGCAATGAGCAGGAGAGGCTGTGGAGAGCATATGGTCGTCAAGTCTTTACTCATTAGTGGAAATCTGCCTGAAAATGGGATCACTTTTTTGCTATAAACCTCAGTCATGCCAAAAGCCAGGATTTCCCAGAATGACTTCTTTGTGTGTAGCAGAGCAGCCGAGCGCGTGTTCAGCAGGCTGCCAAGGAGTTAAGCAGGAGATGAGATCTGGGAAGGCAGGAAAACCTCATGGTGGAGGTGTGGGATGAACAGAACTCTCTTCCCGGAGCACAGGCTGGACATGACCCAGGTGTTGGTGGGACAATTCACTGGTGCTTGGGGCAAGAAATCTTCCTTGGGTTCGAAGGGTTCATCTTTGGCCTGTTTGATGTCTTCATGAAGACTTGGACTAGATGAGCTCTAGAGGTCCCTTCCAACTCTGACAATTCCCTGATTCCGTGCTCAGTGCTTCCCAGCCCCCCTGACCCACAGGACAAGGCTGGCATGGCCACACCAATGCTGTCATCCTGGTGACATCTGGGATGTCACCCACAGTGAGAGGGACCGTGGGTGATGCCGTGCCTCGGGCTCCATCATGCTCAGGGAGTCTTTGCCAAACACATCAACTCTTGGAAGCTCCCAGGGTCTCTCAGGAAGTCAGTGTTAGAGATACTGTCCTCGTGATCCTCTTAAAAGGTATCCTTGGCATCGCTCTGAGAAGGTTGGATTGTTGGGAATCGGCTTTTCAAGGGAAGGGGGGGGACATTTCCCACTCCTCACAGCCTCTCTCCCTCCACAGTGTCAGGCGGGCTGCACGTCCTGCTGTACAGAGGGCAGAGTTAATAGCACTGACCCACTCCAAAGGTGTCTTTTAACAATTAATGAGTGCTAATGAATCCCCTTGGCTGTAAAAATAATAATAATAATAATGCCTGGCCATTTTACAGCACTTTTCATCAACAGGGCTCATCATAATTTAGTGGATATGTCAATATTATCTGCAGCAGTGGCAGAGCCATTACCACAGCCAGCGCTAGCACACGCGCCGCGACTTCGATTTAGATGTCCGTTTTCTGTAAATCACATTTTGCATGCAAAACGAGTAATTTGCATATGCAAACGAGCAGGCATCTAAGTGGCCATGTGCGCCTGCTAATATCTGCTTTGCATGTTGGCTTTCTGGTAACTCCGCCTGGTGAACAAGAGCATGTGGATTTGTGTGTAATGACCATGAAGGCAGAAAAAACAGCCCGAGCGATTCAAAATCAAATGTGCCTTGATTTTAAAATGATTTAGGAAGCTTTTGGGGTATTCTTTTAGAGAAAGTAAAAAAAAAAGCTCAGCTGAGATCTGTACAAGCTTTGGTTAGGGCGTGTGAGCTCAGTGCCCCATCAGAAATCCCGGCAAAGGCAGGATTTGTAGGGAAACGTGTAGATTGTTCAGTCTTGAGGAAGAGGAGACTGAGGGGAGACCTTATTGCTCTCTACAACTACCTGAAAGGAGNGGTCCCTTCCAACCTAGGTGATTCTGTGATTCTGTGATTCTGATTCCAGCTGAACTCCGGCACTGCGGATGTGGTGACAATTAGGGGGATGTGCCAGGTGATTTTGCTGCACAGCATTTCGCTGCCCCAGCCTGCCTCTTAATTTTAATTGCATGCTGCAGCAGGTAGATGGTGTCATATCACATGCACTTCTGAGCGAGGCAGAACGCCTGGAATAGATTATGAACACGGGTTATTATAGGGCTTTTAACTGTGCATTTAGCAGGGGTAGATGTAAAGCTTTTAGCTCACGCTCCTGTTTATTAATTAATAAGGGGCTCTGTTCTGACATTACTTAACGTCCCCCCCCGTGCCTCCCGTTTTAGATGCTGGTCTCATTTAAAATGATAAGTAGCCCCATGCACTTCTCCTGAAATTCACTTAAAGCTGGCGGCCGTCCCTTCAGACCCGTGCCAGGATTCACGCTGCCATCTCCTCTTTGGCAGCCTCTCCTCCAGGACCCCTTGTCACCTCAACTTCTGCACTTGGCAGAGGCTGGGAGGGACGCCGTGCCACGGGCAGTCGGGCAAAGCCACAGCCCTGTTCTGGCACGCAACAAGCCCTTCTCTCAAGGACTGACCTGTGGCCAGCATGGCTGGGGTTCCTCTGAGCGGTCCCTACTCCTCTTCTTTGTGGTAGCTCCACCTTCCTGGTGAGGGGGAAGATTTAAAGCTGGTACAGAGCAGCCTGCAGCCATATGGCACAGGGGACACGTGCCAAAGAGGGACACGCGTTGGAGGTGGCCATGAGAGCAGGGGCAAGGAGGTTGAGCATCATGCTGGGGCAGAGCCGGCCCCCAACCCTGTGGTCCCAAATCCCCTGCGTGGGAGAAGAGCAGGAGGGTAAAGACAGCAGGAAAAGAGGAGAATCCCTGATTTCTGGGCAAAGTGCTGCCACATCCCAACTCGTTTAGTGGTGTTATTTTCATTTGTGATTTCCTACCCCATCTGTGCCCACCACCGTTGGTCTCACCTGTCCCTTGAGGACTCTGCTTTGGGACCGCAGCATCTCTTGATGTTGAGGATGGACCTCTGTGCCTTGTTGATGTTGGGTTCCGCAGGGTCTGGCCCCAAGGACGTGGCAGGGAAGGCGTCTTTGGCAGATGCTGGCCCCAGCGCTGTACTTTGTCCCTTGCCAGATTTTCAACATGCCCTCAGTTCGTGGTGTTGGGATCTGGAGTTTTGGGTCCTCCCTCATGGCAAGAGGTGCCTCTTCGCATCTCCTTCGGCAGCAGAGTCCTCTTTGACGGCTGTGGTTGGAACTTGGCTCTGACTTGCTTTAGGCACAGGCTGCTCTGGTGCCTGTCTCCTTCACAGCCTTTTTCCTTTGAATTTTTTTTTCCACCTGCTGGCTCATGGTGGGCCAATAACACGCAGCAGCAAACAGCTTATTCTGATTAGGATCTGCTCAGGTATTTTTGTATCTTTAGCTCTAATTTGGATGACAAATCCCCAATAGCTGTGATAGCGGGAAGGGAAATGTGTACCGATGGTTAAGGCAGACTAAAGCGGTGTGATGATGTGGTGTTTGTGCTTATTGCAAACATGTGCTGAATGGAGAGAACCTCTTTGCCTCCGAGCAACCCCAGGCTCCTCTCCCCTCCTCTTGCTGCCAGGATTTCCAAGCAGGCGAGGGGCAAACCCAGCCGGAGCCTGAGCTGTCACGCCAGCACAGTGCCCTGTCCCCTTTGCATGGAAAAGCCTGGGGGTGCATTTTCTTTTTAAAAAAACAAGAATTGCAGGAAAAAAACTGCATCTCCGCTGCTCCAGACTGCAGGACCTTGAGGGAACTTGGAGGCCAGCGTGTTCCTGACCCCCCCGGTGCTGGTTTGGGGCATCACCAGGGATCCCTCTGTCCCTGCCATCGCCAGAGCAGAGCTTCAGGTATAGGCAGCACCCCACATGGAGAAGGTTGGACCAGGGCAGAACAACGATGCTCTCAGCTTCAGCCTCTTTCCCTTCCTCTTCTCTGGTTGCTGCTGCTCCAACTTGTGCAGGAAAATGCCCGGCACATTATCCCCAGTCCTGGAATCAGTGGCTCAACCTCATTTGGCTGCTTCTGCGTCGCTCCGGCCCAGGATTAGCATTCTTCCAAGGTGCAGCAAACGTTAAGCAGATGTATCAATAGTAAGAATATTTTTTTTCATGGATGTTGAAGGTTTGTTTTCATTAAGTATTCTGGAAACGTTACTCTCTGTGCCTGAGT
This sequence comes from Thinocorus orbignyianus, assembly GCA_013400375.1. Lineage (NCBI taxonomy): Eukaryota > Metazoa > Chordata > Aves > Ciconiiformes > Thinocoridae > Thinocorus > Thinocorus orbignyianus. The sequence goes on along the minus strand of VXBW01000365.1, from coordinate 380,037 downwards.
ATTTGGGTTATGGAGCATACTGCAAGCTCTGAAATTTGCTTTTTTTATTTAAGGTTTTTTTCTGACTTGAAAGGCTGGTTTTTATAACAGGTCAATTTCAGACCATTTGATATTGATATATGAAGATCCTTAGGGATTATTGTAATGCATTTTTCATCCTGCTGCGATAGTATCATATAAGGAAAATGGGACTGACTGTTAAGTACAAATTGAAAAAGACATGGTCATTTAAGATAACTCCTTATCTGTATACAAGGAAATGGTATCAGGGAAATAGACCACCAGTTGACAGAAATAAATTTTGCCTCAGGCTCCTCCTTCTCTTCGCCGGCTGCTCAGGCTTTTCTCCCCTTCCCTTCCCTTCCCTGCCCTTCGGACCCCCTGGTGTGGCTTCAGACCGTGTCACTCCAGCCTCTCCGTGCCCTGGTGGCACCGCTGGAGCCGACGGGCTCCACCAGTGTTCTTGGGATGAGCTCCTAAAAGAGACACCCGGAATTTATTTGCCTGTGTCTGGATGCGGTGGAGCAAGTGGAGGAACTTAATGAATGATTTCTTTAGTCAAGTGAGAGCTGTTTGTTTTTATAGCCCTTATAAAAAGATAGGAAACAAACTCAATAAGCCAAGCCACGCTCAATCCAGTCATATTTTTTTTTATTCCTGGCATTTTATCTCAGCTCACTCTATTTTAATAAGCTGTAAATCAGGGCTTATTATGATGGTGTGAAGAGTGTCAACGGGCCCTCGCGGCGCTCCCAGGACCGACGCCACGCTGCCAGTCCCCTTGCTGCAGATGGGCTGGCGTTGTGCTGCCTGGTGGTAGAGTTTTGTTGGAGAGTCTTCCTCGCAGAGAGCTGCAAAACCCATCTGATTTTATGATCGTTTTGGAGCCCGAACAGGAAAAGTGTGTTTTTCCAGATCCTGTGAGGTAATCACAGCGCGATGACATATGTTGCAGTTCTCTATACGCTGCCACACGCTATGCCGAGCGCAATCTCTGAAGTGCACTCACTCCTCCTCGGTGATTATTATACCCCGTTTGGACTCTGAGCGTTTTGACCATTAGGAGAATGAGGGTGATTACAATTTGGCATAAGGCATTGCAGTCAGAAGCCAATGTTTAGAGACAGCGGTATAAGAGAAGTCCCATAATTGGAGCTGGAGGGCTGAGTTTGCCAGAGTATCTATTGCTGGCACCGAATCCTTCTTGGCGCCGCACCTATTGTATGTAGCTGCACTTTGGCCCACACCTTCTTTTCATACTGAGCCTGCAGTTAAAGTACAATCGCTTGTCCCTCTCCAGCCCCTGGGTAGCAGTTGTGCAGCCCAGATTCCCGTACGTGCCCCAACGGCATCCGAGGCGTCTGTGGTTTTGACACCCCGCGCTGGCTGCCGAGGACTCACGTACGAATTCAGAGGAGAACTTCTCAAACCTTGGTTTAATGTCAAGGGCAGTCTCGAAGCAAAATCCCTCTACTGCCACATGGCATTCCTGCCTAATCTCCCAGGACTTTGGGACTTCGTCTGCAGCTCTCGTGTTCCCTTGACGTTATCCCTGACCACTCTGTGTCTATTGCATTGAGCAACGACAATTTTATTTATTGATTTTATTGATTATTTCCTTGTTGAGTTTGTATTTCCATGTTCTATTTCCCAGTAGTGATACTGAGGGACACAGCAGCCTTGCAGTGTGCTGCTCAGCTCTTCTTGTCTGAGGTGTCACAAGCAATTGCTGGTGCTTGTGGAAAGACTATGAGAGGCACGCATGGTGGTACTCAGGAAGGAAGGAAGGATGGATGGATGGATGGATGGATGGATGGATGGATGGATGGCACAGAGGAGAGGAGGAATCAGGGATGTAGGAGGTATCCCAGCAGCTGGAAAAGTCTTCAGAAAATTCCAGCCAAACACAGCTTGCCTCCAGAAGGTCTGTGGATTCTTCAGCTGCTCTTTGCCCAAGAGACTCTGTCTCTGCACATCCTCCCCTGCCGTGTCTCATGGGCTTTCTCAAAAGATGTAAGGTGCTGTTTCTGTTGGGAAAAGCTTTATTCTGGGGCAGAAATGGTGGGACCGTGTCTGGAGTGGGCAGGGCATCACAGCCAGCAGCAGTGGGGCAGCTCCACGTTGGGCTGTGGGGAGGAGACCCTTTGCTTTTTGGAGAAACATCACCCCAGGATCCCATTTAGAGCCCACACCTGGTGGCATGGGGCTTTTCACTGAATTGGCCACTTCACATCACCAGCTCAACAGCATGCTTTATAATTAAAATATTATAGCTGGAAATGTTGACTATCTTCCAATTATGCCAGGAGGCTTCTGTTTGCACGGCTTGAAGCACAAGCTGGCAGTGAAGACGGGTGTGGAGCAAAGACAAATGCATTTATGTTGGGCTGCATCCTCTCTCCTGCTCTAACATCTCACTCACACAGTGGTGCTGTTGCTTGCGTAGCCCATAACTCCCTTCACACCTAATCAAACTTTGTTTTAAAGTCTTTTGTCTGACTGATGTCCACAGAGTGCTCTAATGTGGGCTCTTAGACCCTTTTCCTGTTGGTGCCTGGGAGGGCAGAGTGGTAACTTGAAATCCCTTTTCCTCTGGAACAACTAGGATCAAAGCCTGAATCCTGCAGAAATCATGTCCCACAGCACCTGCCATGGGTCCTACGGGGCCATGCTTCAGCCTAGTCCCATGGAGGTCCTCTGGAAGCCACCGGTGGTCCCAGCTGGTGCCTGGTGGTGGCCACATTCCCACCACACATGTGCTTGGGGTTGCTTGAGGATGGGTGCCCGGTGCAGGGGTGGGTGCTTTAGGTGGGGTCCCCTGTGCTGTCACCCTGTCCCTCTGCTGTGACCCAAACATCAACTGGAAATGCAAGTGTCTGCAAGGGAACAGCCTCTCTCTTTCTTCAGGGGCTGCTTAAGACTGTACAAGGAGATAAGCAAATTATATGGCCTTAAATATCTGTGGGATCTGTGATTCTCAAGACAGCCATCAAGGCAGGGCTAACAAGGGCACTTTAAACACCGAGTCAGGCATTTCTATTGCAGCGATCCTTGTCTCAGCCTTTCCCCTGGGAGAAGAGCAGACAGCAGGTTTGTTAAAAGAACAGGGATTTTTTATTTATTTATTTTTTCAGGTAAGTTTTTCAAAGTGAAATTCTTGAGTGAGTTTTTTTTCTTTTCTTTTTCTTTTTTTTTCCTGCCATTGCTAAGGAAACTGAACATTTTGTCCTCGCTGGCCCCTGAGCTCCAGCTCTTATTGCTGGGGTGGAAAAGGCTCCACACGCACGGCTCAGTGTTGGCACAGGAGGTCAGGGATGCTGACAAATGCACTCTGGGTCACAGCTCGTGGCACGTACTGGGGACATGGGGACAGCCCTGCAGACACCTGGGGTCACAAGAGCTCCTGTGGGGCATGGGAAAGGGTGACATGCAAATTGGTGGTGAAAAGAAAAAATAATAAGCCAAGCATCCTCTCCTGTACATGGGAAAAGAGGTGGGATGCCCGAGTGTGGTGCTGGGTGATGCTTTGCCAGCCTGGCACGTTGGATTTCAGGAGCTGGCTGGGATGAGGAGGATCTGGCCAAGCAAGGCGGTGAGGATGGCAGGATTTGCATCCAGTTCTGGGCTCCCCAGTTCAAGAGAGACAGGGAACTGCAGGAGAGAGTCCAGCGTAGGGCAACAGAGATGCTGGAGGGATTGGAGCATCTCCCTGAGGAGGAAAGGATGAGAGAGCTGGGACTCTGGAGCCTGGAGAAGAGAAGGCTGAGGGGAGACCTTCATACTCACAAGTATCTGAAGGGTGGGTTAAAGGAGGATGGAGATGGGATTCTTCTCAGTGGTTCCCAGTGCCAGAGCCCTGGAACAAGCTGCCCAGGAGACCTCTGGAGGTCTCCAAGCCCTGCTTGGATGCAGTCCTGAGTGCTGTGCTCTGGACAATCCTGCTTTAGCAGGGGAGTTGGGCTGGGTGATCTCTAGAGGTCCCTGCCAACTCTGAGAATTCCCTGATTTCTGTGATCTCTGTCCTCCACCCCATCTACCTGCCGGGGTGGGGAGGGGACACACACTGGTCATGCCTCTCCCCACCACCATTGCCACACACCTCGCTGGGACCCACAGAGCAGGGAGATGGGGAGGAGGAGTTGCTGGTATGATGGGTCTATTGATTTATCAGCTCTTCCTTGGGGCTGGCAGGAAGGATAATCCTCATTAACACACCCATTATTGCTGCGGCTCCTTGGGAAAGAGTTCTGATTTAATTCTGGCTGTTGAAAAGAAAAGTGCTTTTGAATTAGTAATGTTTATTTAACGCAGAAAACTCCAGGTCACCTGGGATAGTTCACAAGTGGTGTCTTGTGTTTTGGAGGAAAGGGGAAAAAAAGGCTGTTTTTAAGAGGCAAAACCTTCCCCTGAGCTGGGCTGGATGCTACAGAGCTGTGTGGTGGGCAGGGATCTTATAAATTGCAAGCAGGGATTTTTCTGAACACGTGGGCAGTTAATGTGGCAGGAGATGCCCTAAGCAGCAGCCAGAGATGAGAGTAGCCCTGGGAGGGGGATGTCTGGGGGCAGCTCCCTGCTCATTCCCCACTCGGGCTGGGGTCCGTGGCTGAAGCCTGGTGTCCCACCGCTGAGGTTGTGGATGTGGGTGGTCCTACAGGTGGGCAGACCTGGCTTCCAGCCCAACCTAGGGTTGGCCACATGGCCACAACATCTCCAGCCACTGTTGCCTGCTGGGGTGGGTTGCTGAGGTTGCCCTGAATCACCTCTCACGGAGGATGTTGTGGAGAAGCAAAAGCAGCAGGTGATGCTCTGGGTACCAGTCCTGGGGAAGTGATTTGGGATCCTGCCGGGATCCCTCGGAGGTGATGGCAGTGTGTGCTGGGGCACAGCCCCAGTGATGTGTAGGGCACCGACCCCCACTGGGGGGGCTTATCCTGCCCCTCTCCAGCCCCACAAGCACTTGTACCAGTCTGGCACCCTCTGCTCCCAGTTGTCCCTCTCCTCCTCGCTGTGGTGGCTGTTTTAGCAGGATCTTGGTCTTTCTCCGGGTGATTTTCAGAGGGCTGAAGGATATTATTCTCTCTGGCAGATTCATCAATACTTTTAATTAGCCCCCCCCCCCCGCTTCCATTCCCTTCATAGATATCAGCCTCTTAACAGATTTGAGTATGTTTTGAACTGCCATACTCAATGCCATTTAAATCACTTCTCAAGGGCACTGGGCCAGGGATGTGCAGTGGCAGTTTAAAAGGATTAGAGCCCTTTTGTTTTTTCACAAGTGGTTCAATTTACAAAAGATCAGGGTTCAAGACCTGCACACTATAAAGTGACTTAAAGCCATGAAATCTATTTCTCACTAATTCTAGATTACTCTCTACTTAGGAGCCCAGGGTGCCAAAAAAATGGTGGTTTTTGTTAAAATGATATGAAATCCTAATGCGAGCCCCTTTTAACGGCTATTGCAGAGCGTACAGTGTCATGCAAATTCCCGACCTATGCCAGCAATTATGTCCCAATGAACGTGATCATTTCGATTAAACCAACACGTGTTTCCCAAGATTTTTATTTGAAGCAGATAACCGTAAAACTTTGTCACTTCTTCTTCTCCTCTGGGGCATACGCACAATGCCTTAAACACCCCACGTATCTCTTTTGTAAAGTCTGAGCATTAATTGCCCCACTGCTCATTCAGGCAAAGCCCCCATTGAGGGAAATGGGATTTGGGCTGAATAAAGACTGCAAAATTGGACCTCTTGTCTGTAGAGGAGAGATAGGAGACCTAGTTGTATTTTTTTAGGGCTCTCCCGCTGCAAAATCGGAGCGTTGAGGAAGATGGGCTTTCTGTTATTAAAAAGAAAGTAAAAAAAAGTTTTATCTTACTCAGCATCGTACTGGTAATTTGAAATGGAGAGAACCGGTGGCCCACGCGATCATGAATAAAGAACAGTGGGAGAAACTGGGTCAGGCTGGCAAGAAGGTAGGAGCTGCCCTGATTGTTTTTCTCCCAGCCATTAGCTTCACAAGAGAATCCTTTTTCTCACTGGACGACTGTACTTTATTTTTCTAAAGCAGTATCCCTCTGACAACCCAAAAGGAATACTGCATCTGCAAATGAATGGTGCCTGCAAAGAGACAACATGAAATTTTTAAAAAGCATGGTAATAAACGCTATTCAAAAAAACACAATCTCTGAAAAACACGGCCTATTGAAATGACAAGCCGAAAATCATTTGCTAAGCACTGAAATGGCCCCTTTTGTCACCCCAATCCTTCTGTTGACAGTTACCTTTCAATCCTACAATTGTGCAGTAAGTACTGATTTTTATTCAATGTTCTATTCACCCTGCGTATTAATGAAAAGAAAAAAAACTTGTAAGAATAGCCTTTAATAGGCTGATAGACAAGGCTCCCCTATTCTCCTGCTAGAGCTCCTCTTATCAGCTTCTCACAGTATTGCTTGCTTGCTCAATTCTTTCCCTTTTCTAAACTTTGCTCACCCATCTGGGCCTTTTCTCAACTGAGATGGAAACATTTTTATTTCAAAAGTCTCACTGACCTTTTCTTCTCCTCAAGACGGCGTGTTAGGTTAAGCGCTAACCTCAGACCAGCCTTTTTTTTTAGGCTCAAAGGCTACCAGGAGCAGATCTGGTCTCAGCTCATCCCAAACCAGTGCTGATCTGAAGGGCCAGGCCAGAGGAGACCTTCTCCTGAGACTTTGGAAGTCTCCAGGGCCAAGGGATGAAGGACAGCATCTGGAATAATGCCCAAAACACTGTTCCTGGAGAGCAGGACTGGAGCTCGCTCTTGCTCTTGCTGCCTTTCCTGGTGTTGTGCCCCTGGGACACATGGTCCCAGTTTGGGGGTGGCTGTTCCTGGGGCAGGGAAGGGTTTGTCACAGCTGCCCAGGTGTCACCATCAGCTCAACCATTCCCATCCCTTGGCCAAAGCGAAATTTTATGTGGCTGTTGCAATTAGAAAGTGTTTAATGAAAACTGGAGGGTGTTACCATTGTGGACAATAATTCTCCAAAAGTTCCTGAAGCAGTAATGAGTAGCTTTGCCCAAATCTAGCAATTATACTTATTACAATTAAAAATCAACTTTGTAGCCCATGTTGACTGCAGATGCATCCTGCTGCACAACAGAGCTGGTGGTCACAGTGGTGGGTTTTCGTGTGGGGCTTTGCGGGGTCCAGCACCGGGGCACCCCTGGACACCTTGGTCCAGCTCCAGGGGCACAGCAGCCTTGGGCTGACCCTGGTGAGATGCTCTGGAGTGTGGTTGGGATGAGGGTCTCAGCTCTGCCCTGGGCAAGCATCCCACTTCTGTATGTCTGCCAAGGTGGCATCATCTGCCCCGTGGTGAGCTCCAGCCTCTTTGGCAGGGCATGGACAGCCAGAAGTCTTGAGCAGTCCCAACACCCAGGCTGGTCAGTGTGACCACCACGGGCTGCAGACCTCCTTGACCAAGCAAAGACATGAGGAACATCTCAGCCAGTGGGCAGTGAGGGTGTGTGTCTGCTCCCAAGCCCACTCCCAGATGTGATGCATCCCCCCCTTGCCTTTCTCCGGAGGGGAGAAGCCTCCTCCTTCTCCGCATTCCCGGCTCATGCAGTTTTTCTTTCCAGTAGGGAAATTCAGCGCATAACTATCCAGGATTCCAAAAATGTAAACAGTCTGTGTTACATGTCTTCAAATTACAGCCCCGCTGCTCTACACATGTGCAGATAATAGAAGCCCTCTGCTAGAGAAGGCCCCCGGCCAGAGACTGCCCAGTGCTCCCTACACCCGGGGCACTCCCATCCCCAGCTCTACTCCAGGTCTCCCCCATCACCAACGTGTCCCCCAACCACCCCACCACCACCTCTGCTCATGGCCAAGGGCAGCCCAGAGCTGGCCCAGCCACCCGGTGAATATTAAATAGGAGAAGTCTACTTAGAGGTTGTTTGAATAGAGGAAATTGTTTTACATTGTGATGCAATATTTCCACACCGGGGTCTCATTTATGCGGCGTATTAAAGTCAACACACTGCACATCTATCTCCATAAGGAGCCGGGCCCATTATCCCCAGTTACTTTTAAGCAGTCTTTGGCTCAGTTCTGACGTGCCTGCCAGTGCCATATATCATGGGGAATGCAGTTCTTTAAACTGCAGTTGGTGATTGATAGTTTAACCTTTTTCTCTGAGGTTAATTCGATATATGCTGGTGTAAACTATAAACCAAAGCTCCAGCCTGTCGGGAGGAGGTAATCTACATGGCACTCTTTATGAGATCTCAGGTGCTGCGGTAATTACACCATCTCCTCCTCCTTCTCCTCCCTCTGCTACTTCTCCTTCCTGGTGAGAGGAGGAGGAGGAGGAAGGCTCGCCTGCCAGCACCTGAGGAGTCCAACACTGGCTTTGCCATTGTAGAATGCTGGTGGCCAGCTTGAGGAACCACTTGAGGTTCCTGCTCTTGCCCTTGTGCTAAGGTGTTCCCCAGCCAGGGTGGGATTTCGGCCTGGATGGGCCCTTAGGCTGCTCCTCAGTGTGTTCCTTCCTGAAATCATACTGTTGCTCCTGGAAATGGAGGTGGAAGTGACGAGGTGGTGAGAGCCTGTCTTGGCACACTGTGGTCCTTTCATGGAGCTGGAAGGGATGTGAGGACACACTGGACACACAGATGCTCCTTGTCCCACTACGTCTTTGTAGGGTGTTTCTAAGCCCTTATCTCCTCGCTGCTCCCACAAATCACAACCAGTCATCATGGATGGTGCTAGTTCACATCAAGGTGTCATCAGTGCCTGCGCCCAAGCTTCTCCCATCCCAACCTCCTCTCCAGGAGAGGACCTAGATCCGTAGATCTCAAACCTTCTCCTCTCCTCTCCTCTCCTCTCCTCTCCTCTCCTCTCCTCTCCTCTCCTCTCCTCCACTGTCCTGGGCAGAGATGTGTCAGGAATGGGGGATATTCACCTCTCCAAGCCCAAATGGGGCCTTTGTCTTGAGGAGGAACATTAAGGAGATGGCAGGCTTCCCTTGGAGCTGTGAGAATCCCACTGGATCCATAGACTGGAAGGGAAGAAATGGATGGACCAGGAGGGATGAGGGGACAGGGGACAGCTGTGGGACTATGGAAGGGCCCTTGTTCCAGGCAGAGCACCAGAACTTATATTTGCAATTTTTCATGATGCAGCATCTTTATAAATGAAAGTGGGGGATACCTGTTCCAGGGAGCCTCGTGCTGTGGCCTGTTAATAGCAGAAATTTACAGATGGCAGCTCTTCCCAAGAACACTTTCCTCTAGATTTGGGATCTCTTTACGGATGTAGCCCGCAGCTGGGAGACCACCCATCTCAGCTGCCCTCGCAGGGATGCTGGAGCAAATCCCCTGGAGAGCCTGCTCTTTGCTGATGGGACTCGGGGAAACCCTGTCACTCCCCTGAGCTGGAGTGGGGTTTGGTGGCCACAGGGTCTGCAGAGGGTTTGCCATCAACCTCAAACCCTTCTTGGCGTGGAGGACCTCAGTGCTGCTTGTCCACAACTTGTCCACTTGCTGCTTGTAGCACAGCTCTAACCTGATAGCACTCAAGATTCATGCATCTTTTTGGCCTCTGTCCCCAAAGGGTCATTATTTCCATAGGAAACAACTATTTCTCCTTGAGATCAATAAGATTTGTTTTTAATTTTTTTTTTTTGGTGGAGAAAAAGGAAGAATTTTAAAGGCTTGGTTTAATGTAATCTATTTCTTTGCAGGACGCTCCCTTTGGTAACAATAGGAATTCGATTCTTGCCAGAGCAGACTCCTTAATTAGACCCCACAAAATGAACAGTAACGTGTCTCTGGGCTGAAATTCTCCCTTTCTGGAGCTTGCAGAAGGGAGGGAGTTTCTAACTCATAATTGCATCTGAATGCAAATGGCTGTGCCAATGTGAATATATTAAAAGCAGCAGCGTCAGCAATCACTGTGAAAAAAAAAATACATACAAATGAGGCACTAGCTTATTGCTCCATTTGGATGCTGTGAAATGGCACCTTATTGTGTTATTATAAGATTTCTTGCTTAGTTAACAGAAAACGCTTACAATTAAGTCTGAACTCATTTAGCGCTCAGACTAATTCACATTAGAAGAAGGATGTGACCTCGGCTCCACGTCCCTTTTCCGTGGCTCTTTGCTGTACATGGAGGTGGTGTGGCTGGTGGTGGTGGGGTTTGGGGGTCAGCAGGGGTGGCTCTACTGTGTCCCCTGTCCTGACAGTGGCTGGCACAAGGTGCCAGCCATTCCCTGTGCCATGCAAGGCATTTGCTTGCCCCCCACCAGCCTCCCAGCCTATGTCCTGGGCTGCCCGTGCTGGATGAGCAGGGTGAGCGGAAGAAAAAGCCGGATTAGGGCAGGAGAGTGTCGTTTCTTCCAGAGTCTGGGGCTGGGAGATGCCCAGCAAACTTAGGTCCTGTTGCATTGTCCCCACCTGGTCCCACTCTCTGGGCTGAGGCCACCCAAGAAGGCAGCTACTGCCCATGGGAACCTGGCTTTGCTTCCCAGACGGCACATAAGGATGAAACAAGAGGATAATGGCAACAGAAAGGGAGCGGGTGATGTTTTGGGGGTGCAGCACGTCTCAGGAGATGTGGCTTCTGGCCCATCATGGGAGGTGGGCTGGGATGTGACTGCCGGGGGCTCACAGTGAATGGCCAAAGTCAACCCAGATCCACCCTTTGATCGTGAGTAAAAAGGATGCTGTGAATCCTCAGTGTTTGGAAAAAAACAGGCGCTACTTACTAGATATCCAAAATTAGTGGAAACGGCTGAATTTAATCTTCCTGCATCTCTGCCCTTTTTTCGTGACGTTGTGAAATATCATCCCTGGTACCTTGTGAGAAGGCTCTGAGATAAATGAAGATACGTTTGTGTGTTTATCAGAACGCTGTGATGATGTGCCTTGTAGAAAAGCCTCCCTGGCGCATCAAATCAGCGCTCTGGCTTCCAGGCGCAGTTTTAAAGGCGGTGACTCTGGCAGGGGCCACGTGTGGAAGAATGAGACTAAGATAAAATATTGAAAAAGAGTTGCACTGCAGAAAGTTCAGGATGCATCACGCAGTTAAGGGCTCTGAGCAAAATGAACGGCATAAAGATTGCAACGGCCACCTTGTTTTTAATATTTCCCAACTTCGGCTGCTTGGCTTTGAACCAATAACATTATTTAATGGTGTGGCTGGTGTGATTTTTAGTGATGCTGCTTTTTATGCATTTCAAAGGGACGGTTTCTCAGCGGCTTTTGCCCAGGAGGGCCAGGGAAAAATGAGCACCCAGTGATTTTTGACACCGTGCCGCTCGCCCCAGGACACTGACCTGGGCTGGAGGAGTTGGAAGGGAGCCTGGAGCAAACCGATGTGAAGGAGGTGTCTATGGCAGGCAAAAAACTGCTCAACACGTCTCCATCCAGTCATCAAAGCTGGTTCCAAACCCTCTTCCCAAGGGATTTGACTGATCCCTATGCCTCAGGACTAGGGAGATGTGACTCAGACCCAAAGCCGGGTGGCGGGCTCTGTTCTGGAATGGTATCGTACACGGCACAGGGAAGGGAACTGCCACGCAGTGGCTCTTCCCATGAAGAAATACAAGTGTGCACAATCCAGCCATGTCTGTGCACGTGGGGTGAGCAGGGAGAAGCTCTGGACCTCTGGCCAGGCAAATCTTGAAGTAAAGAGGCCCAGGACATGGGCAGTTTTTGGGTACCTATCCATCCTCTGTGGCTGCTGGTGGCTCTCAGGAGCTGAGCTGGAGGTGCCTGTGCGACCTGGGGAGTCACAGGTTCCTGGAGGATGATAGGTGGGAATTTTGGGACCCTAAAAGTGGCTTCAGCAGGCAGTGCTGGTGACACGGGTTGAGCCAAGCTGGTTTAATGGGCTGCAGAACACAGTGGCATATGGGTTACAGGGGGATAATTTCCCATTCCAGATCCCCCTGGGGCATTATCTCCCATCTAGTCTCTTGTTGACTGTTGAATTCTCATTATGGCACTGAGGAATCTAAGATGCCCACTTATGCCAGTGATTAAGTAATTAATTATAAAGGGATGTCAGACAGGCTCCTAGAGATTGACACATGGAGTATGCTGCAGTTCGGGTGTCCAACTGACCTGAGGTCATGGAGAAGTACCTCACCAAACCCCAACAAGGAGAACTTTTTCTCTAACGTGGTCTGCAAAGCCTGTTCCTGGGTTTTGGTGCAGTTTTGCCCCTGCCTGGCAGCTCTGCCACAGCCAGAGACACAGAGCCTGGACCCCATCAACAGCACGTTTAGCTGGACAAATCGTGTAGATCACTGTGCTTTTCTCCTGGCAAAGTTCATGTGTTGAGATTATCCCAAGGAAACAACCGTGCTCCTAACTTTCTCTTAGGTGCCTGACTCTGCTGCGGGACTCCTCACCCAGCCACCCAAGTATTGACTCTTTTTTTTTCTTGTACAAATAGTAATTGTAGAAAGAGGCCTGTGGATAAATTATTATCCTGACCCTCTTTCTGCTGTGAAAAACTTTCTCCGGCCGCTGAGCGAAAAGTCAAAATTTGCATTTAAATAGAAAACGGTTCGGCGGGGTGTGACACACCAGGACCTGTGTGTGGCAGGGGTCTCTGGGCTGTGGTGAAAACACCAGCGCTGGCCACGCTGGGGTGTTGGGATACAGACCTCTGAGGAGCAAGATGGACTGCGCTGGAGCATCATCTGCTGGGCTGCAGCAGCCACCCAACGCCTCTGCTCAACGCAGTGGGACTCCCAGGCCACCTCTGCCCCTCTTTGCCTTGTAACAGAGCCCTGAATTACACCCCAAGAGTTTTAACAGCCCATCCCAGACATCCCAGCACTGGCTGCGCTTTGTTGGACCCCGTGTCTGCCACATTTTGTGTTTAATTATAGAATCATAGAATGGTTCGGGAAGGGACTTTAAAGACCATCCCCTGCCCTGGGCAGGGACACCTCCCACCACACCAGGTTGCTCCAAGCCCCATCCAGCCTGGCCTTGAACCCCTCCAGGGATGGGGCAGCCACAGCTTCTCGGGGCAACCTGTTCCAGGGTCTCACCACCCTCTCAGCAAAGAATTTCTTTGCAATATCTGATCGAAATCTCCCCTCTTTCAGTTGAAAACCATTCCCCCTCATCCTATGGCTACACCAATTAATACCCTCTTCCAAGAGCAGTGCTCCGGGGGCTGTGCAGGAGACTGGCCAAGACAGCAAGGACCATGCACCAGAGGGAGAAGTGCAAAGCATTTTAGGAGTTATATAAATGAATTAAGACCCTTTTAAAGGTTAACAAGGTCCACTCTGTCTGTCATTAAAGTAACTTCATGCATTTAAATTTTAACAGTCAAACCAATTAGCAATAAAAATCTTGTATGAACTCCATTTTATTGGATTCTGGTCAAGTCAGAACTGGTTAAATGTATGATGTCTAATAGATTTCTCCCCCCCCTCCACCCTCATCCTTTTTTTCCCTTAATTTTAAAAACAACTTGTTTTTCCTAGTCCTGCTGGTGGCCAGTTGGTCCAGTAAGTCACAGCAGCACTTGTGAGCTCGGGAGTTGGAACAGTGGCAGGAAATCTCTTGGGACTCTTGGGGATGCCTTTCTTCTGCAGGGCCCCCTCGGAGCCCCTTCCCACCTAAAAGAGCAGTAGAGGAGAATCATCTGCACCGAGGACCCAAAAAGCTGATGCAGCAAGTTCCAGGCCTCGGCAAAAATTACAGGATTACGGCACATCTTGTGCCCGTAATAAGGACCATGTGAAGGGGGATGTTTGCATAATTGCAGGCTGTCGGATGGCCAGGCAGCCATGGGAGCGTTCTGCAAAGGAGTCAGTTCAGAGGAGATGTAGATGGTACCTGATTAGGTAAATTGCCAGCACCTGTTCCTCTTTTATTGCAAACATAAACACCAACAGTTTCAAACGACCGGAGAAGCGCGTCCAGCGTTCTCCAGTCTGGGGTTGATAACTGCCAGTGGTGGGAGAGGGAGCAGACCTCGGACCTGCTCTTGTCTTACTTCTGGAGAAACCCAAGGAGAAGTATCACGTCCAACTGTGCAGACACTTCAGGAGACTTCCTTTGGAAGGAGGGTGGAAACAGAAAGTGGTGGGAGGAGTAAACAAGATGCTCTGATGAGAAATCTGCATCTGGCTTGGCGTGACAGGTCGGTCCAGATGGGAAGACTCAGTAGAAGGGTGGTGGTTAAATTCTGTGTATGGACATGGAAGAATTCGTTGTCCCCAGAGCCCTACAGCCAGCAGGTACTCCGAAAATGGAATTTGAAATGGCAAATGGGGATGATAAAAGGGTACCAGGACAGAGCCCGGACGAAGGGTGTTCACTGAAGGATGGGGTAGATGCGGTTCCTCTGAAAGGCCAGTGCTCTCTCTCTCTCTGCTGCCAGAATACCTGGGATGAGCCTGTCAGGAATGGTGCATTGTGGAATTAAACCCTGTTTGAGGCCAATCACGAATCAAAATGAAAAATTATGGGGTGGGGGGGAAGGAGGGAGCGGAGGTTAATTCTCAGCAGAGCTGCTCCGAGGGTCTGCACGCCGAAGCTGCGGCTCCGAGCATCCCCGAGAGTGGTTGTGGAAACCAGATGTTGAGGAGCAAGTCAGGAGGGGGAGGGAGAGCGAGGGGCTGGGTATCTGTTCATAATTACTCTTGATTTTGTGCGATGACATTGAGATTGTAGGCAAACATGAAAGAACACTTGTGGGGACAGCACCGCTCACGCCGGCCAATGGATTAATAAAGCATGACTGACGTGCAGGGAGCGGGAAGGCGCACATGGAAGTGTTTTGTTGGGGGTTTTGATGTTCCACAGGCCCAAGGAGACCCTGGCCGATGCTGCTGATCGCCCTCCCCCTCACCCAGCACCACACTTGGAAAGCACCCAACCTCAGACACCTACGTGTGACCAGCAAATACTTGCTTTGCTATGCTGAGGGGGGGTGGGTGGGTTGTCCTTGGGCCATGGAAGAAGCGTGGTTTGGGAATAAGCACTCGGTTGCCAACTTGCCTCTGCCAAAGGCATGGTAGCCCTACAGCAGAGCAAATCAAGTGGGACTGGGAGGTTGCAGGGATGGGACCAGCACCCACCAAGGCCAGGCATCCCCTCAGCAATGCAATGATGTTGATGAGAAGTTGCAGCATCTTCTGGTAGCTTCTCCAGTTTGAGCGGGATGCAGAACTCAGGCTTGGCTTGGTGCTGGTTGGCCAGGACAGTGGCTTCGGGTGGCACAAGGGTCACAGCAGAGCTGGCATTGGCCAGTTCAGCAGCTGGAGGCCACAGCCACGCAAAGCACAGAGTGGACATCACCGCCGTGGAAGTCTGGTCTTGACACCTTTTTGCCCTTGGACATGAAGAAAACTGTGACTCATTGCTCTGAGCAATTACCCAGGTCTGTCAGGAGCAGGGGAGACTCCCACAGGCTCCAGCAGCAACGTTAAAAATTAGTTTAAATCAAGTTTCTTCACTCTTTGAGGAAGCAATAAAGATAAAGGGTGATCATACAAGTACTGCACTTCCCAGTTTCAGTAACAGCATCATGTGTCAGCAGCTGGAATACATTCTTTGTAGAAAATTATCCCCCCCGCCCCTCCCTTTGTTTTTTCCCCTCCCAAAAAGTGGTTTGTACAAACAGCCCAGTATAAAGCTGCCGCCAGCACTGGTCCATGAATAACGTGGTAAATGTTTGTTCAGAGTCTGAACTTGAAGGTGGTGAATTCCACCAGGCCCAGCATCAATGTGGGAGAAGATTATTTTCCTCTGGGCTTTGTTCATGCTGGTTCAGGGAGGCAGCATCCAGGAAAGCTGAGTGAGCCCCCTGTGAAAGCAAATCACCGGCTCAGTAACAGCCTACCAATGGTTAAAATGTGAAGGTTACCCACTTCCAGTTAAATTGGAGCAATTAACAAGTAATCAGATTAACAAAGTACTGTATTCTGGATAAAAGGATTTTTCCTTTAGTAATTGCCCTGTGGCCTGCACAAAGCCTGTGATTTAGGAAATGGGATCAGAACCGAAGGCTGGTGAGGGGGGTGCTCACCCTGGCCAGCCCGGGTAGTGCCTGTCACCAGCACCCTCACGCATGGCCCCAGCATCATCTCTGCAACCTTTGGAGTTTGAAGTGATTGATCCTTCCTTTCTTTGGAGAGGTACCGGACTGCTGTCAGGTCTCTGATGGATCCTGGGATCCAAATATGACCTGTTCTGAAGAAGGAAAATCTAGACCAGCCTTGAATCCTATGCTTAGCAAGTTCTTCCATGCTCTTAGAAAAATACAACCTTCCACAGGCAATGCATTTGGGCTGGGGGAGAGATGCGGGAAGCACAATCCAGGCTCTGTTTGGAGCAAAGGGGAATCACTTCAGCCACCATCCACCTCCATGCACTTGCTTCAAACCTGGGGAGAAGGTGTTACAATCTTTAATTTGTAAAAGTGACGAGAGGAGGAGGGTGTGAATGGGGAGACCAGAAGAGCAGATGGGCAGCAGGGGCTGCCCAGCTTCACAGGCAAATTCCAGGCGCTTCTGGGATTCCTTGCCCCAGCAGGGTTTGTTTTGTTAGTGGTTTGGCATCCTTCCTTTCTTAACCTTCATGTTTCGTAGGAGCAGCTTCACTGGGTGCGTGGCTGGGAAAGCAAAGAGCACTTCACATCTCCCCAGCAGCTGCTGGGCTCTCTGAAACGCTCTCCAGTTATTCCCCTCCTTCCTCTGTGTTCAAACCACTACCAGCAGCCCTGTTCTTAATCACTGCAGGTCAAACCAAGCCAAAGCCTGTGGTTTGTTTAACTTCATATGGCTGAGAAAGGGTCACCGCTCTTCACAAGCTGGGGCAGAGCTGCCCTGCAGGACCTGGTTGGGCAGCCAGCCACCACAGGGTGCTCGCTGCCTCATCCTCTGCTGCTAGGAAATATCCAGGCTCTGCCTCGCTGCCCACCAAGGCAGGAAAAATCTCTGCTGCAGTTTCTGCAGAACTGTGTTTGGTCCTGCAAACCCATCTCAGCACCTTTCCCACTGGCCACAGTGGCTTGTGTTGGTGATTCAGTGCCTAGGTGTCATGGGTGCACACAGTGCTGCATTACACAAAGGAAAACCCAGGATAAACCATCAGCAAATCCAGGATCCAGAAGAAACCTGCTGCCAGTTGA
Source organism: Thinocorus orbignyianus (assembly GCA_013400375.1). NCBI lineage: Eukaryota > Metazoa > Chordata > Aves > Ciconiiformes > Thinocoridae > Thinocorus > Thinocorus orbignyianus. The sequence goes on along the minus strand of VXBW01000365.1, from coordinate 362,883 downwards.
GCAGGTAGATGTCTCTGAGATACCTCCTGTCCCCAGGAGGTACACAGACAGGAGCACCAGTATTTAGGCCTTGCAAGAAGAGCCTTTTCCCGTTGCATTTAAGATGAAATGATACCAGGAAGGGCAGAGCTCCAGCAAGTCTGGAGGAATACGCAGCTGATGAGCAAACAGCAAGGTGGAAACCCTCTGGCAAAGCCACCAGGATGGCCTAGCCAGCAACAGGACTGGCTGGGCAGAGCCAGGTCTCACAGGCTGGCAGCAGAGCATTGCTGAAGGCAAACTGAAATGATGTGGCACTCATAATCCCTGCCAACACCCAAGGAGATAAAGAGGTGCTCCTTCACCAGGTCTCAGGACAGCTCTCTGCCAACTGCTCAGCAGGGACCACCGTGCTGGTCCCCAGAACCAAACGGAACCATGAAGTTCCTGGCATCCCTATGAAGAGGAGCTCCACTCCTCCTGCCAGTTTTAGCGCTGCAGCTGAGGATCTCTCTGTTGGATGCTCTTTAGTCCCAGGTCAAACAAGCTCCAAGCACACAGAGATGTCCAATTCACACCTCTGCAATGAGTCTGGCCACCAGCTGTGCTGCACAAGCAAGGGGAGTGACACAGGAGGCTCAGGTCTCCCAGTAGCAGCATCCTGTGCTCTCCCAGGGAGCCTGGGCTGGCTGCCCCACCAGTGAGGACAGAGAAACCTCCAGAGGCATTGAGAAGCACTGCATCTCGGATTCCAGACTCATCACTGCTTGCCCTGAGCCTCAGGAACTGGGAGCTTTCCAGGAGGAATAAATAAAATCCTCAGCAGCTCCTGAGGACTTTCACTTTATACCCTGGTCTTTGCTCCTAACAACCTTGCCTTTGAGTGACAGCCCTAAAGGAGGTGGTTTGTGCCTGAAAGGTCTTGCAGTGGAGATATTAGCTTCTAGGGACACATCTACAGGTGATGATCAACATCCTCCTCANCCAGGTCCAGGTCCAGGTCCAGGTCCCCCACTCAGCAAGAGAGCTGAGCTCTACCTAATCCCACCTCAGCCACTCCAGAGCTTTTATCCCCAGCAACTGGGTCCAGGTTCAGCTGGTCCTTGATTGCCACCCAGTTTAACTCTATCCATGCCACCATTTAGCTGTTCAGGTCCACGTGTCCTCAGGTGGTTTTGGGGTGTGCGTGCTACTGTGCAGCATCACCTGATGAGAAGGAGCAACGGGACACAACTGTGCCTGAGGTTTCCCACCAAGCCTGGACTCAGTGTGTGTTTGGAGGGGCATCCAAGCTGAATTTGGCTGAATTCTTGTGGCGTTCGTGGGCAGTTAGAGGATTAAGTGCTAACCCCAGCCTGTTTGTGTATATGTGCGCGTGTGTGCCTGCAGCCGAGGTGGCCGGGCCAGCCGGGGAATGGACCCTCTCCAGAGCAGTAATGCTTAACTCCGAATTGTTTTCTCTAGGCCAGGATTATCGTAATGATCTGGGTTGCCAGCCACAGCTCCAATCCTATTACTCCATTAGCATGGGCATTATAAGGTGACACTCTGCATCTGCTTGACAAAACGCAGCTTCAGAATTTGCGCTGAGCGTTTTAACCCAAAGGAATTTAGTTTTCACTTGAAGAGGATTCTCTATTATTATTGGCTTACGGCTGCTTAGAAATAAACAGCAATAAATACCCTGCCAATTTACTTGCAGAATGTTCTCATTTGAAACACGTCATGCAGAAAAATATTAACAAAATAAACTCCTAGCTTATAAAAGGCTAAGGAGAGGGGGTTTGTTTTTATTTTTTTTTTTTCTGGGTTTTTTGAGTGTCAATGTTTGTAGAACTATTTTCTAAAGAAGCTGCAATTTGAATTAAGGAGCCATTGGTAATGTGTCCTCTCTGGGCAAGCCACCACTGGAGATTACTGTCTATATTTGCTGTGTGTTAGTGGTCATGAAATCCAAGAGCAGACTTGGTAGTACAAAGTTTTTGAGGTCAAGGCAAACTGGTGGGTTTAGGAAAGATCTAAAGACCCTGCTGGTCCCTGCCAGGGATGATCCTCCAGGCCTTGTCTCCTCTTACATCTCCTCATTGTTCACTGCAAATTTGCAGGCTGTGTCTTCTTCCAGCTCTTAGGTATCAGCGTGCAAGCTAAGAAGGACACTGATGCCTCCACACTGAACGTAAGGGAGTTGTATTGTTCTTGTAATGAGCCCCGGCTCTGGGATGGGAGACACAATGCTTACACAATTACATTACAAGAGAATAGGATTGCATTAGTTAATGGAGATGACCTCCAAAGAGGAATGTTCTCCTCTTATTAATTTAAGATAATTACATTAAGTTCCCTTCTCAAACTCAGTCTAGGAGGGTGTTTTTCCATGATCTGCAGCACGTCAGTTCCCATGTAGGTTTTTTTTCAGGTTCTTGGTCAATGGCTCATGTTGATGTGAGCACGGGGGTGACAAGTGTCTCCAGAAGGAGATGTGGGACTTCCAGCGGGGCTGGTTTGTTGGCAGGGCTGGAAGCACACAGTGTGATGATCATCAGAACCCAGAATATTTGGATTTTCCTGAGTGTCCAAGGCCTCCCACAGTCACAGGAGTTAAGGCCTGAATATACCTGCAAGAACAGATATTGTCCAGGAGAGAGATTTTAGTGAAGGGGAAAATTATTAAGACCAAAATTCTCCAACAGGAGGCATTCATTTGGGAAGGGGTCACAAAGCCCACTCTGCCAGTTGGGTGCCTATGGAAATGCATTTTTTTCCCAACTGGAAGACTTTCAGTCGCAGGGACAAGCCCCACTCCATCACTCCCCTTCCTCAACCTGGCATGCGTTAGTCCAGTGCCAGCCCGGGAGGTGCTAACATGATAAAGTGTGAAAGCCTGAAATAAAGCTTAACACAGAGTTTGGAAGGGAGTTGTTCAGCATTATTGGCTTGTAAATTGTTCCTGTGATGAGATTTAGTAAAAGACTGAAGAGGTCTTTTGGCAGTGGGAGAGTATTTATGATGCTTTTGTACCGGTACACGAACGCTTTCTTGTTTTGCCTGTGTTTGTGGTTGCCCTGGAGGCTGTGTCCTTGTTTATTAGCACTTTATATACACAGGTGCCAGGGAGGATTGGGGCTTTTCCAGCCCTCCTGTCCTCAGGCACTTGGTTGCAAAGGTGTCAGGAAAACTGTTGCTTAGGAGAAGAGGTAGTCCATCGTTTGTCCTCAGGGGCAGAGCGTTTGGGCACAACTGGCATCTCATGTGGTGGCTGAAGGTAAGCTTCCTCATGCTTGCTTTCCAGCATTATAGTACTGCTGAATTCCTGCTTTTCAGGGCAGAATCCCGTGAAATGCCCTGGTCCAGATATTTGGCTGCCAGAGGAGCCCACGATGCCCTGGCCTTGCCTTGGGGATGGTGGTTGGTGACCAGAAACATTTCACGGGGTCAAGGAATTGTCGGAGTTGGAAGGGACCTCTAGAGATCATCCCATCCCACTTCCCTGCTAAAGCAGGATTGCCCAGAGCACATCACTCAGGACTGTGTCCAGGTGGGGCTTGAAGGTTTCCAGAGAAGGGGACTCCACACCCTCCCTGGGCAGCCTCTGCCAGGGCTCTGACACCCTCACCCAAAAGTTTTTCCTCATATTTGAATGGAATTTCCTGTGTTCCTGCTTGTGCCTGTTGCCCCTCGTCCTGTCACTGGGAACTGCTGAAAAGAGTCCGGCTCCATCCTTCTTCAACCTACCCTCTAGATTCTTGTGAGCATTGATAAGGTCTCCCCTCAGCCTTCTCTCCTCCAGGCTCAAGAATCCCAGCTCTCTCGGCCTTTCCTCATCAGGGAGATGCTCCAATCCCTCCATCATCTCTCTTTCCCTACGCTGGACTCTCCCCAGTAGCTCCCTGTCTCTCTTGAACTGGGGAGCCCAGCACTGGATGCAGTATTTGGTGAAGTTGCCTTCACTTACAGTGCTGAAGATTCCAGTTTGCTGCTTCCACCACAGCAAATTCCACACCATGAGGAGCCCAGCTCCAGCAAGGGGCCAGCAGGTCATTCCCCGTGGGCATTTCTAACAACAAACTTCAGCTCCTGAGGACAGGGAGCATTGGAAGAGCTCAGCAAATGCAAGCTTTAGATTTGAATTTGCCCAGTCGTTGCCCCATGTGTCAGGACAGAGGTCACTGGGAAAGGGCGACATTGTGGCCAGTGTTTTCACAGGAGCAAGAGAGATATCTTCATTTAACACTCATGTCACGTTTGCAGCCATCTCACTGTCACTGTCAACTGCCTTTGGTCCCCGTGCCCGTGCTGCAGAGTGTCAGAGTGATGGCTAATGCCACCATTCCCACCCTGCATGCTTTGGAGGGGCATCTCTCCCCTCCGTGGAGCTGTGAAAAGCACATTTAGGTACCCTCGAGTCGGAATTTGTGGATGTCCGAGTCCACAAAGGGTGCAGTCTTCCCCCAAAGAATAATGCTGTGCGTGGCTACCTCGAGCAGCAGAGGCATGGCAGACCTGCCACCTCCCTCCTCTTTTCAAACTTTCTAAGGCAGGAAGCAAAAACCTGTGGCTGAAGCACAGACTGACATGCTTTTCAGGAAAGATTGCACCCCTGGGATTTCTGGAATAAGCGCTGTAGCAGGTTGCAGCATTTATGCACTGGTCGTGTCAGGCCAAATGGGACGTGCTGCCCCTGCTGACTGCTGGGCTGGTTGCCATTGGGAATCTCACACTCGGGTTGCAGACACACTTGGGACTCCCCTATTTGTACAAACAACAAAACGAAGGCTGAGCTGGAGCCTGGCAATGTGCACAGGCAACGGGGGATGGCCAGAGGCTCACAGCAGCTCTTCCCATGGTGCCTGCTGGCCAGTTGTGCAGGTGGGTGCAGGCCATCCCATAGTCCTGTTTTTTTTCCTCCTATACTGGAGTTTTTTTAAGCCTAAAAGCTCAACGGCAGAACCATGGCCTGTTTGTAGGAGTGGGGAGCTGAGATTGGGATGCTGCAGGGTCTGGAGGAATCAGAAACAGACACAGACGGCGTTGCTTCTCATGGGAATATCGTGATAGCAGGAACCCCTCTCTGCAGAACTCACAGTGCTGGGTCATTTCCAGGGCTGATTCCATCTGCTACTGGGATACTGGGAGGGTGTAGGAAAACAAGTCAGCCAAAGGCATGTCCCTGTAGTTGGGTGGGTGGGTTTTTGGTCTGGGGGCTCCTTGGAGGGCAGGGAGGGTGAGTGGGCTGTCTCAGGAGCTCAGCTGTAGTTCTTAGCTCTAGATTTTAGGCGCTGGTGTAGTTGAGGGGGAGCTTTGGGCTCATGTTCAGTCCTGCTCTCGCATCCCAAGGACGTGGTGCCCCTGGGAAGGGACCACAGAGAATCCCTGGACGCTCCAGCTCTCTGCCAGCTCTTGTTGATGACGAGGTACAGACTGGGGCATCACACCAGGAAAGCCATGGAAATTGCACACTGACTGCCCGTGGGGACTCGAGCCCTTTGGGAAGGGAGGTGGCACCCACCCCTTGGCTCCAGGACCTGGAGGCTGGGCTACTGCAGGCTCCTCTGCTCCACCATGGTCTCCCAGGACCCACAAGTGCTGAGCCTAGGCAGGTTGGGAAGGCATTGAGAGACAAGTCCCCAATGTGCAGGACAGAGACACTGCTCTGCTCAGCTAAACTCTCCTGGGAGCCTTAGAAAGTGTGGAGATGCCTCCAACTACTGCTGGATAGGCTGTTCCGTGGTATCCTCCCATCTTCGGCATCGTCAGGGTGGGACTTACGTACTGTCACTAGGTTCATATAAAACATGATGGATCTTATTGTAATCCTTGGAGCCCACGTAAGAAGATACTCTCTAGACACCTATAAAACATGCTGGGATTTGCAATTAAAATACCTGGGTGGTGACTCCGTGCCCGCAACCAGCTTTCCCTCCCTCTTCGCTTTAGAGCAGCTCCATGCAAACCCCGTTTTGCAATAGTTGTTTAAATAACAAGCTGCCTTCAAAGGAATATATTTAGAACAGAGGGTCCCCCCCTCCTCTCCACCCTAAGCACGGCCTGAATGTTTGAATGATTTCAGCTGGTTTGGCGAGAGTTCCTGGTGTGATATCATGAGCCGACCATTTCTTTGTGGCTGAGGGGTGCTCAGGCACCGAAAAGCTCCCGGCCCTCTCAGCCCCCATCACCCAATTCCTATAAATTCATGGGGACATGCAAAGTGCCAGCCCAACACAGGCTGGCTCTCTCCAGGCTGTCACAAGTTGCTGGTGGAGCAGTTTCTTAGGCTGGTCGCCCACCAGTGTTGCCCAGTTGGGATTGCTGCTCTCAGCGGCCACCGTGGCAGAGGGGACCATGCTTGCATGGCCTTAGGAGGACAGTTTTCATTTGGAATTTCCCCTGTTAAATGCACATCTGTGATTTTGACACTTTAATATCATCCTATTTCAAAACCCAAAGTCTTCTGTAGAAGCCGAGAAGTACCTTCACAGTGCTCAAATTTGTAACTGCAGCAGGCAGAGGCAGGGGAGAATTTCCTGAATGTCCCACAAATATTGATCTCTTTTCATTTGATATAGAGAAATCCCCCCACCACCACCACCCCTGTGCTGCCAGCCCAGGGAACTCGTGGCAAACCATCCAGCTGCCCTCACCTGGGGGACAGCCGCCTCCTTGGATGGTACAAAACCAGTTCCCCTTCTTATCTGCTGGATTCAGATGTTCGTAAAGCTGTGAATCGACAGCTCCAGGGCTGGCAGTTTTTAGGCTAAGTCATGGTCAGATTTCTGTCAATTTCTCAGTGAAGCAGCAATTTCTGGTCAAAAGGATAACAGAAACATTTGTTTTCCCATCACGAATGCCCCCCTATCTGATCAGGACCCCAACCCCTCGGGCTGAGAGGTAAAGGCTGCTGTGGTAGGAGGCAGAGGAGCTCTGAGGGTGCAGGGCAGAGGAAGGCTGGGGTCCTACACATCTGAAGATCCCATGGTGAGCACTCTCCTGACAAGGACTCCTTTGTTCCTGGGAGCTCATGAATGGCTCACCTGAGGAGTCCTACGGCTCCGGGTGTGTGTAATTAGCAACAGGAGCTCAGCCACACTCGTCCTCCCTAAGGCAGCTCTGATCATGTCTCTGCAGCTCTCCAAATTTTTTGCCCAGGTGGTGAAGCCGAGCGGGGGGGTGGGGGTGGTACAGGGGGATGAGCTCTGCTTCCCACCGTCCCCTCCTCGCCTTCGGGAACATCTGCTGCTCACAGCCCAGCACGTCAGAGCAGCGCTTGGAGCCACCTTGTCTTTCTTTCCAGTGGGGGAAAAGACACAGAAAGAGTAAAAAAAAGTCCTAAATTACTCTCTGGAGCCTCCTCACAAACCCACCCAAGCATGACTATGGTGGAGACCTGGGTTGCTGAAGTTGCAGATGTATTTTTTCCAGTGTCTGGAGAGAAAGGCAACCCCCAGGGGATAGTTTTGGTGGGGGCTGGCAAGTATTCCTGCTCCTGTGTCCAGCATCTAAAGAAAACTCAGGCCGCTGTGGTCTGCTTTACTGTTGGGGACTTATATTTGATTTGATATTGGTTAGGTCACTTTACCTCCTCTATTTTCTCAAACTAAACAAGATGCTACCTTCTGCAGCCGAATAAAAGGTATCTGAGTAAAGAATGTCATGCAGGAGGTGAAAAAAAAAAAGCTTTGCATAAACTACCAAAATGCAAGCAGTTGTACAGCCAGCTGAATTTATTTTCAGTGCAAGATTCCCCTCGATGTTCCCAGAAGGACTTTTAAGACTGTATTTTTAATCAAGAAGAGCAAAGGCTGTTCCCGGCTGCGAGTCCTCTGTGCCCAGCGTTGCCCCTTGGGCTGAACTGCAGCCGTGAGGTCTTCCATCCAGCCCAGAGAAATGCTCGCCTAAACAGTTTTGTTGTGCTTTAAAATGCTGGCTGCTGTCTCGTTGGAGTAGCAGATCTAGAAGTCCTGCAGCCCAGAATTTTTAGTGTGTGTTTGTCTTGAGTCTGGGCTCCTGTTTGCCCCTGTGAGATGCCCTGGGATGCCCTCGGTTCCTGAGCGGGGCTGAGCTGGGAGCATCCACACCTGGAGGGCAACGAATGGACCACAAAGATGCTCAGAGGGCTGGAGCACCTCTGCTGTGAGGACAGGCTGAGGGAGCTGGGGCTGTTCAGCCTGGAGAAGAGAAGGCTCCAGGGAGACCTTAGAGCAGCCTTCCAGGATCTGAAGGGAGCTTCAGGAGAACTGGAGAGGGACTCTTGGTCAGGGAGTGGAGTGACAGGACGAAGGGTAACGGTTTTAATTGGAAGAGGAGAGATTTAGATGAGATCTTAGGAAGAAATTCGTTATGGTGAGGGTGGTGAGGCACTGACCCAGGCTGCCCAGAGAAGCTGTGGCTGCCCCATCCCTGGAGGGGTTCAAGGCCAGGCTGGATGGGGCTTGGAGCAACCTGGTCTGGTGGGAGGTGTCCCTGCCCAGGGCAGGGGGGATGGAACTGGATGATCTTTAAGGCCCCTTCCAACTCTGACCATTCTCTGATCCTATGATGCTATGACTTTGAAGGACATTTCATGTCCTGCTGGGCAATGACTGAACCCATGCCCCTTCCAGGTCACATCTAGCTGTATCCTTCCTTCTGAGCCCCTCAAATTAAGTCTTAATTGCAACGAGACTTAACTCTACTTATTGCTCTGAGCTGGTGGAAGTGGTGGTGCCATCCCACAGGCTGGCTAGGGTATGATGTGGGTGCCACAGCTTCTCCTGCCACATGGCCACAGCCACCTCTTTGAGTGGGTCTGTCCCGGGGCTGCCCTTCCATGGGGATGCTCCCACCCAGCCTGGTTTTGGGAGGAGGCAGCTGCCTGCAGGCTCCAGCACACGCTGGCCAAGGCTTCTCCTCCAAAAGCTGCTCACCAGAGAAACAAAGGGAAGCAAGAGAGCAGGGACGTGCAGCAGACGCCTGAATGCAAGCCTTCGGAGGCTCGGGGCTGCGTTTGTCTCCGTCTCTGGTCTTAATTCGAGTCAGCATCCTCGCCCAGACCCCCTCCATCGTGGCTGTTTTGGGGCAGGGGCATGAAGGGAGCGCCGCTGGGAAGCTGCTGTGCAATCCGCACCTCCTACACTTTCTCCCCAGCTGAGAGATTTTCACCAGCCTTTTGGGACAAAAGATAAAATCAACAAGGAGGGAAAACGTGTTAGCAACAAGAAAATCGGATTCAGAGACGGGTGAGGTTCTGCCAGGTCGCCCTTCTCTCCCCAGCTGAGCTCAGCTCCCCCACTCCCCCCGCCCCCCTTCCCCAAATTGCTGTGAAAATGCTGGGAATTGGGTTTGGGGAGGGGGGTTTTGCTAGTGATGGGAGGCTGGGGGTGTTCCTGGAAATACCCAGGAGAACTTTCTCATCACAGTTCTCCAGGTAAAAACCCTGTAACTTTATCACCCTCAAATAATTTGAAAAGAAGCCCCCTCCTTGTCCTCTGGGCACACAAAGAACAGCTTGATATGTTGCTAACAAAGCCTCTTAAAAGATAAAGAGCAAAATACAAGGCAAGGAGAGCATGCCTGGCAGGCAGACAGGAGCTGGCCAGTATAGGCCAAATTCTTTAGGAGTTGAGTTTCCGTTTGGGCTCAGCTTTCCCGCGGATTCTATACACCTAAAGAAAACAAACCGTAATCCTATCTGGGGCCCAGCACTCTATTTATTTCACCTGGTGAAAAGATCTTGCCAATTCCTCCACGCTGAAACCCAGCAGCTGCCCAGCAAGGGAGCCGGGCCACAAGTATGTTCTGCATTACAGGAGAGTGGACGTTAAAATTACAAACGTGGTCTTGGTGAGGATGTATTACGCACTCGGAAGGGTGCGAGACATTCTTCCAGGTTTCTCCCTTCTTTCCCTCTGCCATTTGGATCCCGTTCCTCCTCAGCCCCCAGTAATCCCGTTATACAAGCCGTAATCCGCAGATTACAAGATGGAGAGGCGCACAGCTTCTCCTCGCCCCCTCGCAGCCACGCATTTCTCCTTGTTTTGGGTGAGAAGATGTGGAAAAGGAAGGCACTCTCCAAGTGGTAGTGCCAATTGCTCCTTTAAATTGCTCAGAAATTGGGTCCTTTCCCCTCCCTTTGCCTTCCCCTTGGCTTTATTGCTTCCTTCCTCTCCAATTCCTGCCTCTCCGGAGCAGCCCTGGGGGATGTGCTGGGTTGGGGTGCATCTCCCCAGCCAGACCTTGGAGAGGGAGGTTGCCCCCATCTTCTCATGGGGCTTTGCACACGTGGGCAAGCAGGGTACAGGGTGAAGAAACCCAAGCTCCTCGCCCATGGGTGCAGGTTTAACACAGCTACAGACACTGCACAAGGTCCTCAGAGGGGGAGTCCTCCCACCCACACCCTCCCCACACTGGGATGGGGGCACCGGGCACCTCCTGGGAGAAACTCTCCCACCAGCAAAACAAGAGCAGTTGTGTTTCTGGCGAGCAAGGAGACAAAAAGCCAAGCATTTTCCACTCTTATTTCTCTTTCCTGCGTTTTGTTACTGATACCTCCCCGTGGGCATTGGAGCTCTGACAGACGAGCTCTGCGATGGATTAAAGGGTTACTGTGCTCAGCTGTCTGAGGTTGCCGTCCCTTAGCAGGACGCTGGAATCAGATACCGCCCGTGCCCCCCATCCCTGCTCCCCCAGCCTGTGCACCAGCCCCTGGGCAGGGATGGAGCAGGAGCCCAGGCTACAAGCTCGACCTTCCTGAGCCCCTCCATGCATGGCCAGCGTTGCCCTCACTTGAACTTGCCCTTTTAGATGTCCAGGGAGGTGGCTCTGAAACCAACCCCGCAAAGCATCCGCAGGCACAGCTCCACTGCTCTCACCTTCTGGCCAGGCAGAGGTGAAAGACTCCCTACCCGGCTGCCGTGGGAGTGGGAAGGGCTGTTGGAAGGTCCAGCATCATTTGGGGTTGATACCTGATGATCTTTAAAGTCCCTTCCAACTCTAACCATTCTATGATTCTATGATTTGGAGCCTTGAACAGAATTGGTCCTCAAGCCAAGGGCTGGACCACTGGAGGGTCCCCAATGCCACCTCATGGACCGGACAGCACCAGGGAAATCCTCGTGCCCGTGGCAGCCCCAGCACCACTTAAACCCCCTTCTCCTTCCAGGCTAAGAGCCTTCTGTACCCTCCCGTAATTAGTAATGCTCAGAAAATAAAAACCCTGAGTATTTGCCATATTATCACAATCATTTCAGGCTCTCTTTGGAGACGGATGCTGCTGACAACATCTCCATCACTGCTTCCCAGGCTGATAAGTCACACAAGTATGTGGGGAAGAATGGTATGGAGATACAATCAGCATTTCCAGCAGGCATTAATTCTTAAATATGGCTAAAGGGAAATGACCATTTTCCAGAACTCCCACTTGTTGCAGATTTGAGCAGAGGCATGTTTAAGAGTTGTGAAGGCAGTTTGTGCTTGGACTCGCTTTGTGGGCTCACCGTTGGCCGTGGCAAGTCATGTCTGCTCCATGCCAGCCTCAAGGGGCAGCAGAACAGGGTCTGTGGGGCTGTTGGGTACACTGGGGTCAGCCCTGCACCATGGCATCTTCCCTGAGGAGCCCCAAACACCGTGTGGATCTGGGGAGAAGTCACTTCAGTGACTGAGGATAAACGAGCTTAGCTGGTTTTCATTGAGAAAGCAAAAGAAATGGTTGGATGTGAAGGCTCGATCTGTTCTTACGTGGCCAAACGGTGGATTTCTGACTTCTCTGATAAGAGAAGTCTTCTCTGAAGACAAGTGTCCCCTCTGGGGATGGCTTCAGCCAGGCGAGCAGAAGGAGGTGCTGCATTCCTGCAGGGAATCCTCCCAAACCATCCCAGAAAACACTGTTTCCACGTGTGAAATGTTTCCTGTGGAGGGGCTTGGCCTGCTGTACAGTTAAGTTGAGGTCAACCCCGGTACTGGAAAGGGGCAGCAGGACTGGGGTGAGGGATGTCACCCCCAAGGGACCTGAGGAGATGCAGAAGCAACACCGATGCACATTGTCACACACCGTTCCCAGATTAAACAGTCAGTGTCGGGGCCAAATGATGTCTTTTTGAGAAGCAGGCAGAGCTCACCAGCTGTTTAAATCTTGATGGCTCTCAAATAACAAGATTAGGCAATTGTGGGCTACAGGAAGGATACCAGTAATTGCTGCCTGATTGGTAAGAGCTGTAATTAAAGTGCAGCACATTTCAAACACTTGGAGCACTCGTCCAGTCCGCTCCAAGTAGCCATCCCTCCATTTGGTTCTCATTTATTTGCTTCTCCAAACACAGCCTCCTCTGTACCTTGCCAGGCATCTTTAGCAGCTGGTTCTGGATGTGGGCATCTGCTGGGGGCAGCTCCCCTGTGCAGGGGCTCGTTTCCTCCCCGTCCTAGAGGTTGCAGATGATCCAAGCATGGATGGTGCCATCTCCTCTCCTCTCCTCTCCTCTCCACTTATCTCTGGTGGCTTCCCTAGTGCCCTAGTGTGAAGGTGAGCTCAAGGGAAAAAGGAAGACAGAAACCAATGGCTTCTGTTTCCTTATCTCCACCCATCCTTGATGAGATGAGGCGATGCCCCTGCCCGTGAGCTGCCTGCAAACGCTGCCTGTTGGCTTCCCAGAGCGCCGAGGAGAGAAATCTGTGAGATCTTAAACCTTCATATGCTTGTAGGTTTGCTCATCTTCTATCTTTGGTAATTCAGTGTGTGTTTTAAAATGTAAAGAGGCCTCCTACGTACATGATGTCTCTATTGTATAAAAATATCAGCCGTGGTATTTCCAAAATATCTCCCCCTTCCAACAGTAACTACATCCAGGCAGCGCTTCAACCACCATTTCCACTGCTGCTCAGCGAGTCATCTCCGGACCAGCTGGAGCACCACAAATATGTGGAGACAATGAGAAGTGCTGCTGTCCTTCAGCTGTAAATGAATGTTTACTACAATAAGGGCATGTTGTCTACCAGATGATGGTTAATAGCAGTCCCTTAAACTGGTTGGGTTAAACTCAGGGGTGATTGAAGGCAGCTGCTGGGATTGATGCGCACTCTGCCTTGCTAAATGCGCTACAGCCAAGTGATTAGTGTTTTCCAAAGGGAACCATCGATCACCTCCTGTGTTTGTTTATTCTCCAGCAGACGATGGAGCTGGGGTGTGGGATCTGTGGTCTGGTGGCTGTCTGTGCCAAGCAGTGTGTTGCTGCGGGTCTTCACTCCCAAAGGACTTGCTACCCCTCTGCCTGGGTCAGGGTTTGGTCAGATCCACTCCCTGGTCTGCAGGGATGCTCCGGTGAGTCCTACATCCATGGGATGTCCCGTGACCAGCACTGGGACTTCTGGGGAGGCAGATGGATGAGCACGCTGCTGCTCCTCCTCCGTGGGTGCTCTGAGACCACAACACATGTGCAGATATCCCCATAGCCCCAAGGAGACTGCAGTTTGGGGTGGTGGGGAAGAGATGTTACTGTTAACTGTGAGCAGTGGTAAATTTCCCCATTTCTGGCCAAACATCATCATTCACTGCAGCTGGTCCTGCACATGGGATGAGCTGGTTGCTAGAGGTACAGGCTGAGAGAGTTGGGGTTGTCCAGTCTGGAGAAGAGAAGGTTCCAGGGAGACCTTTGAGCCTCTTCAGTTCTTAAAGGGAGCTAAAGAAGAGATGGGAAAGAACTCTTTATGAGGGAGTGGAGCCATAGGATGAGGAGTAACAATTTTAAACTGAAGGAGGGGAAATTTAGATGAGATATTAGGAAGAAATTCTTTGCTGTGAGGGTGGTGAGACCCTGGCCCACGTTGCCCAGAGAAGTTGTGGCTGCCCCATCCCTGGAGGGGTTCAAGGCCAGGCTGGATGGGGCTTGGAGCAACCTGGTGTGGTGGGAGGTGTCCCTGCCCAGGGCAGGGTGTTGGAACTCAATGATTTTTGGGATCCCTTTCAACTGGAAACCTTCTATGACTCAAAGTCACGTTGCTTGGTAAATGGTTCTCACTGCCTGGGACTGTCTGGGATCCAAGGTCTGTGCTCTTTCCCCTTGGTCGGTGCACCAGAACATCTCCAGATGAAGCTGGCCTGGAAGAAAAGGGCTTTATCTTAGCTTAAATTTTCAGGATCTGCTGAGTGGTGGTGCCATGTAGCTGGAAGGGGACACGATGGATCTGCCATATGGGCATGGAGTTCCTGCTCTGCCAGGGAGATATTTAACTTGCTTTTTCTGGGAATGTTTGCTCAGACAGTAGCTCACATCACCAGGCTGAGAGGACGCGCTTCAGCCTTCCCTGCCAATGGTCCCACGGTGGCTAGTTAACTATGGTGAAATTAGTCTCTTGGTGGCTCAGTTGTTTCTGATTAACTTCAATATACACACTATGAGCCCAGGCTGCTAAGCAAAGCTGAATTTGTGACCTGTGCACATTCCTGTGTGGTCCCAGACACGGTGGCTGCTGAGCTGTGTTGCTGTTGGCCACCATGGGTGGTGGTAGCCAGCGGGCGACCCTCGGTGGTGGAACTGACACGTGGAGAAGAGTCTCGCCCAACACACAGTGCTTCCAAGGGTTTGGGTGCATGGTTTTGGGTTTTTTTAAGCTCATATTTTCTCATGCCAGTACTTGTAGCTGCTTTTGGGAAAGCTGATGACAGCCGGTGGTGTGGAGGAGGGTGCTGCATAATGGTTAAATGCCATATAGCGACCCCTATAGTTAAGGTTACAGGAGAATTTCTATAGGCTAAAAATTTTCCCAAACATTCACCTGCTGGGCTTAAATTTTCCATGCTTGTTGTTTGCCTGAAGGTGAATTGTTTTCAAGCTTGAGAAAAATTCCTTCGGCTGTGNCTTCTTCAGACAGGACTGCAGAAAAAAGTGGAGTCTGAAAGGCCTCAGAACTTGGCCTGAACCTAGCTTTTCTCCAAGCCAAGTACCTCGGTGAGAAGATTAAAGTGAAGGAAAGAAAAAGGGACAAGAAAATGGGAGACTGGGCAAAAGGGGCTGGGGGAGGGCATAACTCTGAGCATGCTCTACATTTCCATCATTTCTTTCTTTCTTTTTCCTATTTTGTTTGGTGTTGCCTAAAGCAGCTTCCTGAGCTTTGCAACTGCAGCATCAGCATGGATGGAGGTGCAGGTCCTGCTCTGGCACCGAGAGGTTGAGGGGTGTGTTTGGGCAGGGTGGGCAGAGGGGCATGTGCTTCCTTACACACTCAGCAGAACACAGCTCCCTTTCTCTAACCATCTCTCCATGCTGATAAGCTCCATTAAAAGGCATCAGTAAGAGTGATAAACACAAAGGGTGGGAGCTTCCCCCTTCTCTGAAACATCATTAGTTGGAGGAAGAACTCCAAGTCTGATAAACGCTCTGAAAACCTTCATGTTCAGAAACCTGAGTGTCTTCCTTTAAAGTTTGTTGGTTTGTTTATTTTTTTCAAGTTAGCGAGTTACAAGCAGGATTTTAGTTGCTGAAATGGCACTGTCAAATGAAGGAAAAATGATAAAGGTAGAGGTGGATCCCTACACTGACTTCCTCCTCATAAACTTTAACAAAAAGATACGTCTCTCTGGTTAAGTGCGCAGTAAACTGCACCAGTTTGTCAAACGTGTATTAACACACTCATCCTTGTAGGTGCCTCCTAGTCTTTGGCAATCTGAAAGGTGCACTGGAGAAGGAAAGACCTGCTGGGTGTGTGGCTGCAGGTCTGTGACTACAGCAAACACTCACACACATCACCCAGAAGCATGTTATTTACTGGGTGCAAATACGTGTGTCCAAAGGTTTGGATTTAGCACCAACCATTAAGATACTCAATGCAGAAGCTTCACAAGCTGTTGCTGGGTGTGACACGTGAGCATCAACTGTTGTTTCTTCACTTTTTGTAAATTCTGCAACCAAAGCATCACATTCCTGCAATTTTTGCATCTTCTGCAGGCTCCTGCCTTCACCAGACAGGTACTTTGCTGAAGGAGAGGTGATTTCTGCCTTCCCCCCCAAGTCCTCCCCTCTCCAGCAGCCCTGCTCAGCCTCTCCTTGCAGATAAGTGCTGGGTGTTCCTCCTCCTGTGCAGGGAGGTTCATCCCACCCGTGGGCATCCCGGGATCTTCAGGTCATCTCCCACAGAGCGAGGATGCTCCTTCCCACCACAGTCCAGCTGGTGGCACTTGGGAAAGCTCAAGCTTTGCGTCTCCAATGTGTCCTCCTCCTCACCCTGAGGAAGGGGATGCTTCTGTGCTGCCCTAATCCCACTCGGGTGATGAGTTTTTCAGTTCCCAGAAGTTCTTGCTGGGGTAATTCCACGCTTTTTAATTTATTTAATGCCACTCTTCCAGCTGCTGCAAGCATCACAGAGGGGAAAAAAAAAAAAGAAAATGAAACAATATCTGAGAAGTGCCCCCTTTTTCCATCCCAAAACTCTGGTGAGAGAGACAGTATTTGCATTGTGCGCCGGTTTCTCCTCGCTGCCTGCTCTCAGGAGAGGCGATCCGGCTCTTGAAGTGGTTTGGGGTGGAACAGAATGCGCTTGTGCTGAAAACAGCAGAGGGATTTTAGTCACTTCTTGAAATGGGGAAAATTGCCTCATTTTTCAGCCTTTGGCCTGCGATCCCACACTTCCCTAGCTCTATGTAGGGATTAGTTCATACTTTTTTGGTGTTTTTGGCCCGCAATGAACGCTCCCAGCCAGAGGATAGATAATTCCACTTGTGCTGATCCCCCGGGGCACATGCAGGGCTGCAGAAACAGGAAATAGGAAACGTATTACATACCTTTTCCCCTCAATTTTATTTTCATAATGCATGGAAAATAGCAGAGCTCTGAATTATTTGAAATTTTAGAGTTATTTAATATTTATTTTTGAGAAACAATCTCTCTTTTCAGGGAGGCCTCGTGGTGTCAGACCGACCGTCTGGCCAGACCCAGCAAGAGCTGGGGTGGAGCAAGGGGACTGATGGGGTGAGCATCCCTGCGTGGGGGTCCCTGCTCCTCAGGGGTGCCAGAATGGTACCCAGGGATGTGTGGCACCCAGGCATTGCCAGCCTCAGCTCCTCAGTGAGGGAGAGTGGACTCACAGCACCATTAACCAGTTCCACTACCGCCCCACCAGTACACTAACTGCTTTTCAACATCAGCATTTAATAGTCATGAGTTTTCAGCCGTATCCCACTGGAGGGGCTGGAAGTGGCCACAGGGCTCCCGGTGTCACTGGGATGGCAAGGAAGCCAGGGGTCTCCTGGCAGCAGCAGGACAAACATCCATGGTCTTGGGTTTCTCCTCCTTTGAGCATCACATCAATGTAAAGCAGATCCTTGGGACCTCTGCAGTCTGTCTCTCTCTCCCAGTTAATTTTCTTATCAAAACCAGTACAAAGCAGCCTGCTAAGGACAACCAGCTCTACTCTGGGCTAGGCACTGGGAGAAACTGGGCTGAGAGTTACTTTCATGAGCCCAGTGGATTCCTGGTTCCCATATGCTACAATAGAAATAACAATCAAATGGCGTTTGTAGACTATATACGAAGGAAAAAGCTAAAGAAAAGAATTAATTAAGAACTCATTATCTCAATCTGATGTTTTGGTTTCTAATTTTCTTCTCAAAAAAACCAGCCTCCCAGATGTGACAATCCATCTAATTATTGCTTGGCCTATGGAGAGGTTTAACTGGCACGTGCTGGTACTTGGACAGTTTCTTATTAGCAGCGGGGGGAAAGTTGGGATTGAAAAAGCCTTGCGTTCAGCTTGTGTATTTCTGGGTGTCAGATGCTCCTAAGTGCCTTACATTTTGCCAATCCATTCTGCATCTCTCTAATTTTCAGGGCTTTCAACACTTTCTGGTGAGCAAAGCCTGTGGATAACCCGAGTAAATGACTTTTTCCATGAATAGAGATTGGCCAGGGAAAGCTGAGTGATAAACAGAATAATCCTTTTTGTGCTTTTCCCAGCTCCAATCTTCTTTGCACACCAAATAAACACTCTCAAGCTGCTTAGAGCAAAATCTCTAATAGGCTGTGGTACTTGGGCTGTGCAAGGCTTGGCTCCGTGTCAGACAGAGGGGCAGGACAGTGGAATAAAGTCCCAAGATTTTTTGGGGAATTAGTTTACATACCCCCAAGCATAGTGTATTTTGGCACTTGGGCTGCATTACAATATAATCCACTAGCACTCAAAATAGCCTCAAAAATGGCTGGGTTTTTTTGTTTTTTGCTTGTTTCTTTGGCTTTTCCCAGAGCCCTGTGGTAAGACAGAGAGCTCTGTGGGGTGAGACCTGTGAAACAGCAGGTTTAGGTGGCCGTGAGTCCCTGTGTCCCTCTTGTGATCCAGCCCTTGATAAATAGTGGGACACAATGAGCCAGACACAACCTGCTCCTGATGCCCTGTGGCCGGGGAGGATGCCTGTGGCAAGCTCTGCTTCTGTGCAAGCCTAACAAACTCTTACGCAGAATGGTTAGAGTTGGAAGGGACCCTAAAGATCATCAAGTTCCAGCCCCCCTGTCCTGGGCAGGGACACCTCCCACCACACCAGGTTGCTTCAAGCCCCATCCAGCCTGGCCTTGAACCCCTCCAGGGATGGGGCAGCCACAGCTTCTCTGGGCAACCTGTTCCAGGGTTTTACCACCCTCACAGCAAAGAATTTCTTCCTAATATCTAATGTAAAATCTCCCCTCTTCTGATTTAAGAGGGGAGATTTAGATTAGATACCAGAAAACATTTCAAAAGTGACCAACGTCCCTGGCTTCTACAGGAGTACGCTCTTTATTCGCATCCAAGAACTGCTGTGTAGATGTAACTTGTATAAAAATTAGAGCTTTTCTCCCTTTCCCAGGCAGGGAATTGAACAAACACATGAACTGTTTGACCAGAGCACAGGCCAGCCCTAGGAACAGGTGGAAGTTGTTATTGTCAAGTAAAAGAATGATTTTGTAAGTAATTAGTTAAATTGCTCAGCCAGCATCTCTCCAAAGAAATGCCCTCTTAAATGCACAGAGCAAGCTTACCGAGATGCAACTGCTCAGCACACACTGATATGTATTAAAACAAGTTAGATCTGGCCTCCATCAAGCTTTTCTAGAACTGAACTCTCTACACAACTGCTCCACTTGGCTAAAAAGAAATAATTCCTTTGCTGCTGGCAGATAATCCAGACTGTCAAAAATAATAACAACAATAGAAAATGGAAGAAGAAAAAAAGTACCTTGATCAATACTACCTGAATTAACTGAATCCTGACAGAGTGTGCTTGTTCCTCGGGTCCTACCCTGAGCAGCAGGAACCATAAGCATGATGGAAAAGCCAACTCCTTTCTCACAGACCTAGTCCTGTGTGGCTCCTTATGAAGAAACTGGCTTAATTGCCCCTGTTGTGCATCACCTGGAGCCTGTTACATGGGCAACTTACACAGCTGTGTCATGACAGAAGGTAAAATACCTGTGTGGTTCTTGCTGTCATACCCTTTGGGCACCTTCAGAAAGAAAATGTTTTGGAAGAGAAGTGGAGATGTGCCTTCTGTTGCAAGGGCTTGGCTCCTTTTTCACCAGAGCTCTTCTAGTTTTCTCATAAGGACAAAAGTCAGACACCAGCTGGGCAAGGCAGTGGAAAACCAGCAGATGTCCATGAGCTTGAGGTGCCTCATGGATTAGACGCAATCAGTCTTTGGCCCTGATTATACTGGAGTTGCCCATCCTTTACTGGAGGAATCCTGCCCTGGCCTCCCAGGTGCCCCCAGCCCCTGGCTGGCTCCCATCCCTGTTGGGTATAGCCCTGCATCAACTCCTCTGTGAAAGGGAAGATCCTTTCTCTGAGTCTAGGTGAGGGAGCATGCTGTGAGAGATGCTAAAGGGGAAGCAGGGGAATCCTTTACTCCTTCACTGGTTTCAGTGCCTGTCTGTGCCTTCAGTCTCAGTTTTGGCAGCTGAAGCTCTGCTTTCCTGGGGTCAGCAGGTGGGTGACCAGCAGGTTCTTCCTCTGCTTCCACCTGCCCTCTGAATTTCAGACCCTTCTGGTGTCTCCTGCATCCTGTGAAGGTCTAGAGATGCTGCCCCAGCCCTTCTGTGTGCTGGCAGGGCAGTTAAGAGCGCTGGCAAGGGGCAGGGGTGTACACGGCGTTGCCATATGGCTCCTGGTGGCACACCGTAGCCGCGGAGGCTGCTCTGCGTCACAGAAGCTGGCTGCCATCTCTGGAGCAGCGTGGCTTCACCGCCACAACCCCTCGGTGGCATTTGGACACAGCAATGCCACGGCGGTGCCGTGACCAGAGACCTCGAGGTGAGCAGAGGGGAGAGGCTGGTTCGGCTCCTGCTGCTGCCTGGACATCCAGAAGTCCTGAGGAACCCAACTTTTGGGAATGTGGGTGAGAAAAGGTACCCTGCCCCGGCAGATCAATGCAGCCTTTCTTCTGGGAATGGTTTCCTGCCGTCTCCCAGCATAACCTGCCACTTGTTGGGTTCAGCCTGAGCCGGGTAGTTCCTACCCAAGCCCTGCTTGCGGTTACGGGCCGAGAGGGGAGGAAGGGAGATGAATGCGGCCTCTGCTGCTGCAGAATTCAGCAAACTCTCTGCTGAGGGCTCTCCCGAGTTACCCGTTTCTGCAAGGAACAGCATCTTGCTGCATTGTGCCTGGAGCCTGCTAATTAGCTGTAAGTGATATAATGTGACTGGGATCTCAGCTCAAGCGTGAATGACCTATTCCCAGCTCTCCGCGGCGCTTGGCCTGAGCCTGGATCATGGACAAGGCGTGCTGGGAGGCATCCCCCACTGCCCAGCATCCATAGCCTGACCAGCTGGCACACAGCCTGACCTCACAGGCTGTTTGTTGCCATGTCCCTTGTCCCTGCATCCCCCCACCCCATTCCATGCTACCAGTGCTGAGCTCCCTGCTTGCCACCCAGCCACCCCCGGCTGGCACCTCTTTGCTGCCTTCAGGGACCAGGAGGAGCCTGTGGAGATGAGCTTGGTTTCACTGGGAGCTTCATTCTCTGCTGGGGACAGAGGTCAGGGCCATGTGTATCTCCAGGGAAGGTTCTTGTGCTGTCCTCTGCTTGCTTGATGTCCTGGTCCCACCAGAGCAGTGCATAGTTTGAAAGTGAAGGACAAACCATGGTGGAGCAGTGAATTGCTTGGCTGTGATGTGCCTCTGCTTGCTGTTGTCCATGTCACCATGTTCCTCCCAGACTGTCCTTGGTACCTCTCAGCAGAGTATGTGGCCACAGGCAGCTCCACGTCCCCTCTGCACAGGTCACCAATCACCATTTTGTCACCTTGGGTGATGCTGGGGTACCAGTGATGGAGAAGTGGAACAGGACTCACATGGGGTGACAGCCAAATCTGTTGGGTGGCAGCTGGGGGACAGCCAGGCATGGGGTGACTCTGCTGAAGGGCAGCCTGGAGGCTTCAGAGGGAACACAGGCAACTCTCTCTCCCTCTTTCTGCCACCTGGCAATGGGGTTGGTCATCCACTTAATGAACCTCTGGATGCTGCTGGTACAGCCCAGAGTAGTGCAGGAGGCACTGGTCTGTCTCTCCACTGGACTGACCAGGATGAGGCATTGAGGTTTTATTAAATTTGTTCACAGCTTCAAACAGAAAATTGATTCCAGTGGGAAAAAAAACCCCAAACCAATAGGATTTACTGAAGGGACAGAGGCAAGTTCTGTTTTGTGAAGGCCTTGGTAGGTTCACAGGAGATGCTCCAGGTCCTGGACTAGCGAAATGGTCTGCTGGTGGTCATACTCTGGGTGTTTTCACCCTGGTACCCGAGACATCCCTGGCTGCACCGTGCAGAGGAGGCCAAGGGACCTTCAGCTGGAAGGTGATAGCAATAGGTGGGTCTTCAGGAAGGTCATTGGAGCCAGTGGTGCCTTGGACTCTCTATTTGCTCCAAATCTCAGTGTGTCTAACCCCAGTCCCCCATCGATGTGGCTGCTCTGGGAAACCCAGGCTGGATTTGCTGGAGATACCATTAGAGTTGTCCCCGGCACTGGCTGAACACCAGCGCTGCAAGGGCTCGAGTGCTTGGCACTTCCAAATGCGCCAAAAAAACAGGGCAAAAATTCATTTGCAAAAATACACCTGGCAAAACCCTCACCGCCTAAAATTAGAAGTGCAATTTCACATCGAAGTGCTGGTGACGGCTGAACAACAGGTCACGCACAAATATAAATGGCTGCATGATTAAGATTGGATGAACTTTCAAAATTCAGGTGCCAATAGATGCACGATAAAATTTTCCCCACAAAGTAAACACACAGGGATGGCTCTTGTGCCAGTTCTCAGTTTTCTGCTGCGTGTTACAAAAGCTAGCTAATTGCAGTTAAAAATACTGAGCAGCAAAATCCTTTTACCAGGGAAGCTGCAGTTTCCCAAACTGCCACCACACTAGTCACAGCCATCATTCCCGAAGCCACATATTCATAGAATCATAGAATGGTCAGAGTTGGAAGGGACCTTAAAGATCATCAAGTTCCAACCCCCCTGCCCTGGGCAGGGACACCTCCCACTAGAGCAGGTTGCTCCAAGCCCCATCCAGCCTGGCCTTAAACACTTCCAGGGATGGGGCATCAACAACTTCCCTGGGCAACCTGTTCCAGTGCCTCACCACCCTCACAGGAAAGAATTTCTTCCTAATATCCCATCTAAATCTCCCCTCTTCCAATTTAAAACCATTCCCCCTCGTCCTGTCACTAGACTTCCTGACCAAGAGTCCCTCTCCAGCTCTCCTGGAGCTCCCTTCAGATCCTGGAAGGCTGCTCTCAGGTCTCCCCGGAGCCTTCTCTTCTCCAGGCTGAACAGTCCCAGCTCTCTCAGCCTGTCCTCATAGGAGAGGTTCTCCATCCCTCTAATCATCTTGGTGGCCCTGCGCTGGTCCTGTTCCAACAGTTCCATGTCCTTTCTATGTTGAGGACTCCAGAGCTGGACACAGGACTCCAGATGGGGTCTCACAAGCGCAGAGTAGAGGGGGAGAATCACCTCCCTCCTATATTCATAGGAAGATAATCCACTTGGCCAAAATTTCTCTCAGCAGGAGTGTTGGTGAGTAGGTAAAGGATAAATACGAGAGCACACGGAGATTAAATAGATGAATATCTGTAGGTTCCACATATCTGCAGCTCATTTGGGACCTGTTTATTCCTACACATGCCCTATAGATTCGCATGGCCCAGGCAGTGCCAGTGCCTGGAACACACCAGCCTGCCTTGCCAAAAAAAAAAAGAAAAAAAAAAAGAAAAGCCAGCCCTTTTTGATGATGCGGAAATCATTTTACTTATTGAAGCAGTGAATGTTAATGATTATTAATTGGAAAAGGCTCTCCAGGGGCCGTGTGTGCGCGGGACTAGCGAGTGCTTTGCAATTCCAGCATGAAATGAGTTACTCCGCAGCATTAAAATGAGCACAGCTTTCCCCAGCAGCCCCAGAAAGTAATTGAATTGTTACTGCGCGGCACCAGCCCTTCCCCTTTACTTGGCATTGACATGAGGAGCCAGGGACCCTGAACAGTAAGATGTAAAACCTGAATTCGACCTGAAATTTATGTGGAAAAACATGTTTTCCCCTCCTCTCTTACCCTGTGTGCCCTGGAGCTTTGCTTCGGAGGTGTTTGTATTGTGGCAACTGTCACAAGAAGGATTTGGGGATACCGGGGGAACAGTAGCCTTCCCTCAGGATGGATGCTACAGGGAAGGTTCCTGGAGAGCTCTGGGACCCTCTTGGCCAAAGTGATCCCAGGGATGAGGACAGGGGTGGTTGCAGCAGATGATTAATCCAAGATTAACTCAGTTTGTGTAAAAGAACGACGTTCAAGGCATTCCTTCCTCTCCTGAGCGAGGGAAGGCAAAGTAGGATCAATAAACTGATGTTGACTTCTAAATTGTGGGGAGAGGTCGGTCACAGCTGGATAGATGGTCTGATCTACTCGTTGTGCAGAGGGGTTTGTGCTCCTGCCGCTGCTGCCACTTCCCTGCCCTTTGATGGAGTGACTGGGGAACCTCCCAGCCCGCACGCTGGAGGCACAGCCTTTATTTTCTTGGGGAAAGGAGAAAAGTTGAGAGCTGGAGAATTAAATGCCTTGATGAAGGGCACCTGCCAGATTCCCGGTCCTGCTGCCCATCATGCCGGTGATGGATTGCAATAACACATCATGGGAGCAGCAGCATTTGGTGAAGTATGGCTGCCATCCATCACCGGACCAGCGCTGCTCGCACCATACATCAGCAAAGCTCCAGCTCACCGCAGCGAGCGCCGACACCTGCAAGACAGGCTGGGGCAGGGTGGGCAAGGGAACCCCCCTTTGGGTGCAGCACAGCTGCCCGCAACCTGGGATGGTGGGGATGAGGGATGGGGAAGGCACTGAGGGGCTGGGAATATGTCCTGTTGATGGGGAGATGCACGATCATGGAATAATAGAGTAATAGAATGGTTTGGGTTGGAAGCGAGCTTAAAGACCACCCAGTGCCACACCCTGCCCTGGGCAGGGACACCTCCCACCAAACCAGGTTGCTCCAAGCCCCATCCGGCCCGGCCTTGAACCCCTCCAGGGATGGGGCAGCCACAGCTTCTCTGGGCAACCTGGGCCAAAGTCTCACCACCCTCACTCACAGCAAAGTATTTCTTCCTGAGATCTCATCTCAATCTTCCCTCTTTCAGTTTAAAACTGTTCCTCTTCATCCTATGGCTCCCCTCTCCGATCAAAAGTCCTTCCCCATCTTTCCTGGAATCCCTTTATGGACTGGAAAGGGATCTAAGGTCTCCCCAGAGCCTTCTCTTCTCCAGGCTGAACTTGCCAACTCTCAACCTGTCTTCATAGGAGAGGTTCTCCAGCTCTCTGAACCAGGACACCTAGTACTGGCAGAAAGGAGGAGCCCACCCCTGTGGTTGCCTGTGTCCCTGCTCCCATCCATCTCCTGGAAGCCGTAGGTAGAAGGGGGACACATCATTCCAGGATGGCCACAGTGGGCACAGCACCAGGAGGTCCCTCCCTCCCTTGTGAGACACCCAGTGTCCTCCATACTGCTGTAGTCACCCCTTAAGTCTGACTGGTGGGTGAATGCCAGCGTGGGGATAGTCCTTGGGGAGTGACCCACTATTGGCCATGGGCTGGGTGGGCTGGTTGCCTCACAGAGCTGTGTGGTGGGGATGGAGAGGTGCCACTGGTAGGCACATGGTCCAGCTGCCTCTCTGGTGGTCTGGAGGTGGCAGGGGCTATGTGGGCAGGTAGGACACCCCTTGCTCCCCACCCTGCAGCTCCAGCTTCCAGCAAGGAGCAAGGGGAGCAGGGATTGGAGTCGTGTTTTGTCCCTGCTCTGGCAAATGGCAGCTCCCTCAGCTTTTCAGGCTGAAAGGCTGGGAGAAAAGGGGCCTTTTGAGAGCTGGAGCAGTTTTCCCGGTGAATAGGAGTTGCTGTTCCTGTAACACGAGTTGTTCACACACATGCAGTAATGTCCTGTTTGGGGCTTATGTCATGGGATGGAGGGGCTCCAGCGAGGGACCGACCCCGTGGAGAGGCACTCACACCGTCTCGGGCTGGCAAAATGAGCCGGACTTTTCCAGGCCCTGCTGAGATGTTTATTTATAACTCCCACCGTCTGGCAGAAACCTTGCCAATCAAAACACGCCACGGGTTTTCCAACGGGTTAGGAGCACTCCTCTCAAAGAGGGTTTTTTGAGGGGGGCCCGGGATATTTGATAGGAGTTAAGCTGTAAAATTAGTTTCAGAGCAGCGGGTTGTCTGCTTCCCAGCACGCTTGGCTGGCTGCTGCGGGAGCGTTAACCCCTCGCGCCCACCCTGCACCGTGGGGACACCCGTGGCCACCCTGCTCCCATAGCCAGGGCCAGCACTGGGCTTACTGGACCATTGGGAGAATCGTGGTGGTGATGTCCTGCTTGTAGCCCCGATAGCTCAACCCAGGCTCCCTGGTGGGATGCCTCCAGCAGAGACACCTTGACATGTGAGGTTTGGGTAATGCCATAAACAGTGGATGTATGAACTACCATGGGCACAGCAGAAAGGGTTGACCCAACCCTCCTCCAGGTGGCTGCACTAAAAGCAAGAAGCTGACCAGCATTGGACTGTCTGTCCCTGCCTGGAGAAGGTGTGAAGTCAGGCTGAGAGTGGGAGGGACCACAGCAAATGTCATTTCCAACATTAGATGTTGGCCACCAAAAAGCAAATGCCAGCAGTGGGTGATGCCCTTTGCTCTCGCACTTTATCCTCTCCCCACACATTCCATCAGCCCTAGGATGAATTTTCCCTTGCCTTGTCAGCTGGGCAGGGCAGGAACTGAAGAGGAGATGAGGAAAACCTGGTTTGGCAAGAGTCATGGCATCATGGATGCGTGCAGAATCCGAGAGCCCTTCTTTGGAGCTCAGTTGTGAAACTAATGTTCTCTTTGTTTTCTGCTGAATGATAATGAATCACTAGAAACTTGGAACCATTTTAAGGATGAATAAATGACATCTTCTAAGCTCCATGTTTATCTACTATTCTGCTACCAGAGCGATTTCATAGCAGAGCTATCAATGAATTTAATTTACATAATGGTTTATCATATACTTCAATATTTCAAACACAGTTCATTAGGCACCACCACCAGCAGTTACATGCTCCCTTATAGTTGGTGCAAACTTCGCTGTAAAATGCAGTCTCTTCAACTATCAGTGATACTTTCAAAGAGAACTAAAAGAAAAAAGACTCAAACTACCCAGAGCCATGTTCAACCACCTTCTTCAGCTCCGCTCAAGCAGAAGGAGCTGCCCACTGGTCAGCGGTGAGAGGGCAGCACTTCCCTGGCCAGGCGGTGATGGGGAAGACCATTTGCTTTTCCCAAATGGAGAGGAAATAATTTCTCAGTACAATGTTTTCAACTCTGGAAGAATAATTGTAATTTATTCCCTTATTTGTTTGTTTGTTTATTTATTCCTCCCCAGAAAGCTGGAGGAAATTAGTAGCTGAGGTGCCCTAGTCGCTGTGCGTGTTCCTGCAGCAGGGATTTACCAGGGATGGGAGAGACGGGGACAAGGCACCCCTGAGCCAGGCTGGGTCAAGACATAGCTCCCGCACGTGGAGCTTGATATACAACCTCTGCAGGTGAATTAAGAGAACTTCAAGCCAGGCATGGCCAGCTTTTCAGGTGAGGAATCAACTTGTGAGATGCTGCAGGAAACAGGGGTTTGTGAAACTCTGGGGGATGGCAGGAGCCGTGTTGGTTCCGGTGCAACCCTGAGCATCCCCACCTCCTGGTGCTGGGGAAACCTCTCCAACAGGGGACACAGCACAGCCTGCCCATGATGAGGCCATCAACCAGGACAAACTCTGGGGCTCTTATTACCACTGCTTTCTTTGGTTGCTGCCTAATAGCAATGGGATGCTGGAGGAGAAGCCTCCTTCTCAATAGGGTATGTGGTGGTGAGTGTGGAGGGGTTCAGGATGGAGGTGGTCTCCTCCTTTCCGCATGTGTGCGCTGTCAGACTTGAACCACACCAGAGGCTGCTTTCTGTAAGCACAGCCGAAAGGTGCTGCTTAATATAGTTAAATGTTTGTATTTTATCTGAGTTCCTGGGGCTGTACTGAAATTATATCCTGTACCTTCAGCTCCTCGCTGCAACTCGGGAACAGCCCCCGCAGTCACCGATGCGCTGAAGGTGGGGGTTGTTCAGTATTAGAGATGGTAATTTGGGCTTTTTAAAAGGAAAGGAGAAACCTCAGCTTCCAAACAGCCCCTGTTTTTGAGATCCATAATTCACGGAATCAGGGAATTGTCAGGGTTGGAAGGGATGTCTAGCAATCATCCAGTCCAACTCCCCTGCTAAAGCAGGATTGCCCAGAGCACATCACTCAGGATGGCATCCAGGCAGGGCTTGAAGGTCTCCAGAGAAAGGGACTCCACACCTTCCCTGGGCAGCCTCTGCCAGGGCTCTGCCACCCTCACCAGAAAGTTTTTCCTCATATTTGAATGGAATTTCCTATGTTCCAGCTTGTGCCCATTGCCCCTCATCCTGTCACTGGGAACCACTGAAAAGAGTCCGGCTCCATCCTCCTTCAACCCACCCTTCAGATCCTTGTGAGCATTGATAAGGTCTCCCCTCAGCCTTCTCTTCTCCAGGCTCAAGAGTCCCAGCTCTCAGCCTTTCCTCCTCAGGGAGATGCTCCAATCCCTCCATCATCTCTGTTGCCCTATGCTGGACTCTCTCCAGCAGTTCCGTGTCTCTCTTGAACTGGGAAGCCCAGCGCTGGAGGCAGGATTCCAGTTGTGGCCTCACCAGTGTGGAGCAGAGGGGGAGAATGACCTCCCTCCACCTCCTGTCCACACTCTTCCCTACTCAGTCCAGGATTTCACTGGCCCTCTTGGCCACCAGGGCACATTGCTGGCTCATGGATAATTACTGTCTACCAGGACACCCCCCAGTTTGTAGCCGGAGAGTACAGGGTGACCTCTGACTGTTGTTGGAATGGAGAAGAGGGAGGTTGTGCCCATGCATCACCCCAGGGCAGCATCCTCCCTCCTCCTGCAAAGTTCAAACCACAGCAAGAGCATGAACAGTCTGGGATTTTGGGGTGTGGGGGGGTGCTGGACACCTCAGGAGGGGAAGGGAGTGTGGGGAAGCTTGGGGGGTGCAGCAAACCTTCAGAGTGATGACAGCCCAGAGGGATGTTTCACTGAAGAAGGACTATAAGTAAGAATCACTGCAATATTAGTGGGGCCTTAGTGAGAAGCTCTGCAGTGTTGGGAGGCTGAGTGTGGAAAAGTGGGGAGATGTGGTCCTTGCAGAGGACCTGGAGCACCCATCCTGCTTCTGCTGCCAGGGGGGATCTCCTGCAGCAGCTGGTACTGGCCTGGAACGATGGCTTTCCCCTGTGCCGGTGTGCGAGCATGTGTGTCACATTTTCAATAGCATCTCCTTACATAATTTACAGCAAGGATAACATAAAGGTTATTTTAAAAAATAAAACAACCCTCCTTACACTTATTAAATTTGCTGGAGCATCCCATATGCACCTTTGCAAACTCCAGTATTACCCACAGGGGTCTGATCTGCGTGTCACATTAGGCAGATGGAATATTTTATTTATTCCACCTAGGCTGTAATAGAGAATTTAAACTATTTGCAGCGATGTATTTGTGTTCCAGAAAATGGCACAGGATGCTACAGAGCGCCCTGATATGCTTAAATACACGAGATTGTTGGGAATGTGGAGCTCAGACCAGTTACTCCTCAGTAAACATAAAGCCATTTTAGTGCTGCCTATATACATATATGTACGTATATTCTTACCAGTTTTAGTGCTTCTTCCTTAAAATGAGGTTTTTGTTTAGAATGGGTTTGTTTTTATTAATTTTTGCCTATTTTGAGTGTTAAAAGCCATTGTATGGATGGAAGTGAAGAAAGTTTAACCATTGATCAGCGGTGGTTAAACAGCATGCTCTTGCCTTTTAGTAGCTTGTCAGTAGAGTGTATTAAAGATTCAGCTGTGCTCTGATAAGAATCGTGAAGGATGTATATGTTTGCATTGTTTTTGGCAAGAAACATCCAAATGATCTGTATTTATTATATAAAATTGATTTTTTTTGGCATCCATGCTATTTTTCATGGATTTTGGCCTCATACCAACACAAACAGGGTGATCTTGAGCAAAGCCATGCATTTTTAAGTCTCTATTTGGAGAATTTTCAAAAGAATCCGGGGTCATGAATTTGTCTGTGAGTTTAGTCTTGCTGCAGATAGCAGAAATGGTGGAAAACCACATTTCCAGCACGGCTGCAAGGTGTCAGTTGTTGTAAGGATTTCCAGTTGTTCTTTGCAAGGGAAGTTCTGCGACACTGGAGACTCAAACTGGCAAGTCATGGGGAGGTGAGGGAGCTTCAGGTGGGCTCAGGAGGGTCAGGAGCCACCCTCTGGTGATAATATGTCACCTTGGTGCTTCCAAGAACCTCCTCTTCTCCAGAGTTGCATTAATTTCTCTGCCAGAATCTGTGCCCTGCTGGGATCTGCCCACTGCCAGGAGGGATTTCTGACACCAAGACCATTGTGGTGGCTCCAAGGTGGGTCTCAGAAGATGCTGTGATGTTTCTCAGGGGAGGAAAATCCTGGCTGGAAAACCCTTTGAGCTTCTCTCTGAATCACGAGACGCTGGCCCTGCCTGGCTGGGACAGCATGGAGCTGTTTGGGGGAGGATAGAGCCAGCTGATCTTAAATCATAGTGGACTCATCATTAGGTAGATGCCAAGTGCAAACAGTAATATTGTTCCTCACAAGAAATAGTTAATTGGGAAGACAACGTGTCAAAATGTCCCTCCGTTAGCCCATCGAAGATGAAAGTGTCCTGGAAGACCTGCACAGAAGAGAAGGCATGGTCACTTCAGGACCAGGGAAGTAGGGTTTTGTTTTTTTCCCAAAGTCTGGAGCCTGGGCCCATCCCTGAGCTTTTCTGTATCTTCCATCCCACATTTCTCCTTGTGTCGACAGAGCCTGCGTTTACTCCTAACATCCCAAACGCTGATTAACTCCTTTTGTTCCAAGTCGTTGTAAAAGTCTGAGGAATTTCTGGAAACTGAGCTGAGCAATTTGTCTGCTGCCGTCAGCCCTGGAGAGGTCCAGGGCTCTGAGGTGCTTAAGGGCTCTGAGTTCAAGCTCTTGGGGTAAAAATGTGCAGAGAAAATATCTGTGGTATGGTTTGGTTTGAGCATGTGATAGACCATGCCACCCCCTGTGTCCAGCTGGGGGGATGAGCATCCCCGTGATCCGTGGGACCGTGGCTGGGGGGGGGTGTCTATCCCAACAACGTGGGACCCGGCTGGAAGCCTGGGCAGAGTTAACGTTCCCCATTCCCAAACAGAGACGTCAGGCTGAAGCCCCACAGCCCGGCTTCCTCTGCAGATGATTGCTATTTTGGTTCCACAGGTGGTGTTAATATATTCCTCTTTAGACTCCACTTCCTCGTACAGCTGAGTACAATGTAAATAACATCTCAGTTGTCATTTGAAAGGAGAGGAGGGAGATGACTAGAATTGGCAGAGAAATCACAGGCTGAGATTTCACTCGCGGTATTGATCATAGACGTGTTGTGCTCTTCTGTTTGTGTCAGCTTTATTCCCCCAGCTCTAGAAGAAAGCTGCTGAGGACGCAGGGATTGTCAGTGGGGAAAAACACCGAGGCATTTAATGTCTGGAGAGTCCCCCAAAATCAGTGTTCTGGTTTGAGGTGATGGGGCAGACACACGAGTCAATAAACAGGCCCATCAGGGAGCCACCCGTGGGACCCACTGGAATTAAGAGGCTTATTCATAACTTTTCCAAACCCTTGTGAAGGGTGTTGAATAAACAGCAGTATTTCAGGATGCCCAGCCCCTTCTCCCCAGGGAGCCAGGGCTGACCAGTTTGAACATAAACTAGTGAAAGGGGGAAATACCAGCTGCAGAAGGCAGGATGGTCAGAGCTGATCAGCAAGGGGGTCACTGGTCCATCTCCGATGTCTGGTCCAGGCTCTTTGGGGCTCTTTTGGTAGCTCCACAGCTCTGCTGCCTCTCAGCTTCACACATTAGTGTCACAATTAAGCTTTTGAATTCAATTCTCTCAGTGCTTCTGCTCTTGTTTTGCAAGCAGACAGGGAGAGGGAGTGTGTGGGTCACCCAGGTTCAAGGGGTGCGCTTACCCAAGGTAATGACCAGCAAAAGGAAGACATGACTTGGATGTGGGAAGTCAACCACCCACCAGAATTTTGATTAAAATCCCACGTCCCTTCCTGTGAAGGGTGCTCAGCAAGTGTAAAGTGTTGGTTAACAAACCGTGACACGCAGGACTGCCCCGAGCCTTGCTTTTAACCATCAGCATATTGGGATTTTCTTATCAAAGCAAGAGCATTGTGCGCACTTTGAATGAAGACGGCAATCTCACCGCAGAGATAATCCGGGGGCTCTTTGGAAACGTGCCCTACAGGAAGGTACCTGGGCTGGGGCGGAGGTCTCGCAGCCTCAATCTATTTCCAAACATTCCTTGCAGAAAGCCCTTCTCTTGGAATCCATTATGATAAAAAAAATTTAATTTGTATGTCTTGAAAAACTCTGTTGAACCTGGAAAACAGCCCTCCTGGAGACGCGTGAGCTCTTGCCTTTCAGAACATTGTTTGCGGAGATAAAAATATTTCTGCCACACTTGTCACATGTATTTGAAAAACATATTAATCATTTAAACAAATATTAGCTCCGAAAGCCTATAAATACATTCACTGGGAGGAATATACCCTTTGTTGTAATATTACAATGAAAAATATGCTAATATAGTTGCCTAATTGCTTGTGTTTGAATAACCTCTTTTGTGACAATAAATGTTTGTGGCAGCATCATTCAAACGAGAAACGGAGAAGCTGGTGCCAGTGAGGATTACGTGTGCCTCTGCCACCGCTCCTGATGCGAGAAGAAAAGTGTCTCTTTCCCTCCCAACCCCCCCTCCCCTGCCATGTCTGGGAGCTGGTGTGGATGGAGAGCGGACGTCACGGCGAATATCGTCACGCTGGCACCCTTCCCGGGCCCAGCAGCCAAGTGCTGGGGAGAGATGCTGGACTGGCTGCTGCCTGGGCTGGGAGATGCTCCCGGATCCTCCGCAGGCATCTGGTGTGTGGGATTATGGAGCCTGCACGCTGGGCGAGCATCACAAAACAAGGAGTGATGATGGAAAGATCGGAAATCGCATCGTACTTAGCTGAGAAAACAAAAACTGAGTGAGGGGCTGACCAGCAAAAGGCTGGAACTGGGTTGGTGGCTGTGGAAGCTCGCTGCCAGTCTGGTTTTGTCCCTGGGCATGGGCACCCACTGTCTGTGCCAACTCTGTGGGCATGGAGGAACGCCCCGGACAGAAAGGACTCAATGTTTTTTTAAAACTTCCCTTTTGTTCACTTTCTCCAGGCATTGGACTCTTAAGTGGGGAGGAGAGCCATAGGATGAGGGGAAATGGTTTTAAATGGAAAGAAGGGAGATTGAGATGAGATCTGGGGAAGAAATTCTTTGCTGTGAGGTTGGTGAGACCCTGGCCCAGGTTGCCCAGAGAAGCTGTGGCTGCCCCATCCCTGGAGGGGTTCAAGGCCAGGCTGAATGGGGCTTGGAGCAACCTGGGATGGTGGGAGGTGTCCCTGCCCATGGCAGGGGTTGGCAGTGGGTGGGCTTTAAGGTCCTTTCCCACCCAAACCATTCTGTGATTCTATGTTTCTAAGACCTACATCTCTTTCCTAGGAGGCTCCCCAACTCCTGTTCCCCATTTGCTGCCCCCAACCGGAGCTGGATCCCAAATCCCAAGAGGGCGCAGGTGCCGTGGGGCCACATCCAGGGCAGCGCAGGCGCGGTGGGAACCCTGCCACCCTCACAAAGCCCCCTTTATACTGCTGCTTCCCACGGCTTAGGGCTCGTGGAGATAAGGATCTGGGCTCTCTGGTTACAGCTGGGGCTCTCGGGGGTTGATCCGAATATCACAGCAGGGTGGATTTTTTCCTGGGGGTGGAATGATTTGGGGTGAGTTGATCTGGGGAAGAGCATTGCTCGTGAGCTGGTTGTCACATCCTCTGGCTCCGTTGCACTCCTGAGGCTGTTCTCCATATCTGGTACTGGTAGAAATCCTCATGCACACCCTCCTTTTCAGCAGGCACAAACCAGGGGGTTGTTATTGTTGTTCAGCACAAGTTAATGCTCTTTAAACGGGAATTAGCTCTCAGGGAGAGAGACACGGCTCAGTAAGGACTCATCTCCCTAGGTATCATCTGCTGTTCCAAGTCTGAGGATGAAGGGAGGTCTCCCTCCTGCCCTTCCTCTGCCGTCAGCAACACACAGAATGAGGAAGGGTTAAACGTAACAGCACTTAAGGAAAATATTGTAAAGTCCTCTTGAAATTCCCATCCAACTCAATTAGCAGGGCAATGATATACCTAAACAACTGGAATGGGTCGACTTTTTATGCTTTGCTGGATGGCTTCCAAGTTGATAATTAAATTGTGCTGGGCTGCAAGATAAGTGGCTACGAGTGTCTCTTGTGCAGAGGCTTTGGAGGCTGATGGCCAGTGGCACGGACACCGTTCTCTGGCCAGGAGCCTCTTCTCCATGGGACCAAGCCCTAGGCTACTGGCAATTTCTTTCCCTGTCATCCCAGCCCTAGCACAGCCAGGTCCTCCAGGGGTCTTGTCAGCTGGAAAGTACTTTCCACAGTGCTAGGCACAGGGCTCACTATGGCTAGCCTTAGTCTGGAGAAGAAGCTTTACGAGGTGAGGGCTACAGGAGCCTTCCAGGAGAGAGGAATCCAGCTAGGAGTCATAGGAGACACAGCTGAAAGAAATACAATAATAGGGTGGTAAGATAAATGGCAGTGACTTCAGGAGGAGTGAAGGATGCTGAGAAGAGCAGCAAGAGTGCTGGGGATTTCCCTGCCTGGGACAAGCGGCCGAAGGGTGCCCTGGGCAAGTGAAAGGGCTGGGAAAGGCTTCTGCTCCCTCCCTGTGTGTGTGTGTCTGACTGGCAAAAGCAGGGTGATGTTTTTTTAACAAATAGCTTGCTTTCCAAAAAATATAGTTCTGGGAAGACTGACAATATTTGTTAATTTGGATTTAATCTGGTGACTAGTGGGACAAAATAAAAAGTGAAAGGGATATTTCTGGCAAAACAAAGGCTTGGTTTTGAATTTGTCAAAATGAAGAAGCATTTGAGCCTTCTGTTCTGGAAAGATGCTCTGTTCAGAGATAAAACTCAGCCTGATTAACAAAAGAAAATGGAAGGGGTGGGAGGGAAAAGCAGTGTACTGACCTTGTAGAGCAGGTAAATACCTGGAGTGGCTGGTTTGGAGGCTGCGAATGGGGCGTTGACAGCACTCGGTGGTGCAGGAGTCTAGACACACTTTAAAAATAAAGGACTTAATATCCAAAGAAATGGTTGCCAAGGGACTGCAGCTGCTCTGCCTTACTCTGCCAGCTCCTGCCTGTGTGGTGCTGGATGATGGTCGAGGATGGAGATACCCCAGCCAAGAGTGAGGGCACTCTGACACCTCGCAGGGGTCGCTTATCCGAGTCCTGGCCAGTGTCACCTCCTGTCTCTGCCAAGCCTTTCTCTCTGCTCTTCTGCTGCTGCAGCCAGGCTCCAGTGTCTTGGTGCCTTCCCACTGCTCTCGTTTGTGCCTTGATGCACCAAGACCCCATCTATTATTCTCCTGCTCATCCCGCTCCTCCTCCTCCTCCCTCTGTTCTCCTATGACTCTGAGATCCAGAGTTCAGCTCTGCACGGTGAACGTTGTCTGAGTGTGGTGTCTCATCTTGCACATTTGGGTAAGTCAGCCATGGAATTATCCTATAATGTGGAAATCATACAATTTCTCTCTGATCTTCCCTGAGCTTAGCATTTCATCTCGCTTATACTAAATGCAGCATGACTAAGTAGGCAAGAAAGGGATTTGAGCCCTTTTGTTACTTAAAATGTGAATTAGACGTTCCTGAGGGAAGTTTGTGTCACATTTGCAAGTTAAAAATGCATCAATTATCTGTACACAGGCTCCTTCCAGAGCGATGGTGAGGGAGGAGCAGAGCTGATGCCTTCAGAGGACCCACCACCCATAGAGGCTGCTCACTTGCAGATGGCATCCTTTATCCCAGGCAGAGATGAAGAGTCTTGCTTGAAGGAGGATTGGCTTTGAAGTTAGATCCAGCTTCACGGCTAGAGCAGGATGTCCCGGTCCTTTGCCAGAAAAATTATGACTGTTTCCAGAGGTGGAGATTCCACAGCCCCTGGACAAATTGCAAGGGAAGATTGAGACGAGATGTGGGGAAGAACTTTGCTGTGAGGGTGGTGAGACCCTGGCCCAGGTTGCCCAGAGAAGCTGTGGCTGCCCCATCCCTGAAGGGGTTCAAGGCTGGGCTGGATGGGGCTTGGAGCAACCTGGTGTGGTGGGAGGTGGGGGTGGCATTGGATGGTCTTTAAGGTCCCTTCCGACCCAAACCATTCTATGATTCTATGGCTGCTCCCTACACCCAACTGGAATTTTGCTTCTCGTGCAAGAATTGTAACCACAGAGAAGGAATTAGTCTTTTGAGGAGTAGAGTTGTCCCACATGTCACTTACTAAAAATGATGAGAGGGAGCTTCCTCTCACCAGCTGGGTTTGAGCAGTGTATGTGAGTTTGGTGGGAGCTGGGGGTCCTCTCCATGCAGCGATCTCCGGGCTGTGTTGTTTCCCTTGAGCCCCAATATCTGCAGCAGCAGGAGCCCCCATCGGTGACTGGAATGCCTGACTGGGAACCTCGGCACCGTGTGCCAGAGCCTGGAGGACTCTCAACACCCTTGGGTTAAGGGCCTCTTCTGGGAGTCATTTCTCCAGGGAGTGAGAACGTTGTCGTCCAGCCCTGTGGCTGTTGCTCTTTCTTTCCCGTAGCGCTGTGAGTGCTGATGGCACTTCACCGCCGGGTCTGTGACAAGGACCAACCCCCCTTCCCTGCTGCTAATCAGTGGTGAGAAGGATCTGCTGCGGGCTCTTACCCTCCTCATTTTCTCCCCGCTAGGAATTGGATGAGTGCGATGCTTAGCGGCACTCTAACTTGCAGTATAAATTGCAGCGCTGTGCATCGCCAAAGGTCAAGCCGAATGACTTGATGAAATGGATTGACCTCCTGAACAGCACTTCAGTCTATTTAAGGACAACCAATTGCGGTGAGACGCAATGGAGAAGCTGAGCTAGAGGAAGCAGCCAGACCTTATTTCCCCACCCCTGGATTATCCAGCGTGGGGTGGAGTTGCAAACACAGCCAGCGAGCACCGAGCCCTGCGTCGCCCTGCACTACGGGGTGGCTGTGCTCACTCTTTCCAGGTTTTTCTTTTCTGCTTGGGGTCTGTGCTGCCAGAAATTTGCCAGGGTCTCATTTCTGCATCTTGTTCTCCTGGTATGAGCAGAGATGCTTGTGCTCCCCGGTACCTGCAGGGCAGCATAAAACCGGGAGCGCTGTGTGTGTGATTTATGGTGCCGCGCCATTAACAGCCTGTGCCGACTTCTGAAACAGCACGAGCTGAGAAAATGGGCTGAGGGGCCATGGGACTGGGGCCATGGGGCCCAGGTGGTGGCCACCGAGGCGAGGACCCTGTGTTTTCTGGCAGCAAACTTGACCGATGTTGTCTCAAGCAAGCGCTCGCCGCAAAACTAACCTGCTCTCTGAGTCTCCCGTGGCCGAGAGCCTGCGCCCGGCCGGCTGGAGGCATTTCGGCAAGAAATGATTTTGTGGAGTTTCTCCATCCCCGTTGCCCACCTCAGCTCCTGCCAGGGTGGCCTTGGCACTTGTGGAAAGGCAGGGGGCTAAGGGCTGGCTGTGAAGCAGCGTGAAGGGCTTGCCAGCCTGGGGGCCACCTCCTGCCCTTCACATGGGACCTTTGGGATGCCGTTGATGCTCTTTTGCTCCTTTCGTGGGTTCCTCCCTGTCAGCAGGGCTTATTGATCAATCCCTCGTACCCTCTGAATATTTATAGGGTCCTGTCTGTGGCTGGGTAATGATGTAGAATCTCTTTCCCATTTTTCTGGGCTGACCACAGGTGCTGAAAGTCTCTGGACCTGGTTCAGGGCAGGTGCCTTCACACCTGAGGTTTTCCTCTCACAGCTGCGCTCGTGGTCTGAAGAAGCATTTCTGGATATGCTGCTGTGTAGTATTTCCATAGGATACACTCCCACACCAGATCTTTTTATGGGACACAGCCTTAATTAAGGAGCTAGAAGAAGTACGAAGTGATTTAGGGGATAGTCTGCATGGTTTTGATGGCAGCTCAAAGCAGCACACTGTGAAGCAACGAACTGGTGTGCTGGAATATAATCCTAGGGACGTTTCTTTAAGTAGCAAATATAAACTCAGAAATGGAAGCCCATTTGTACTTAAGTAGCCACTATTTTCGCTTGCAAAAATATGTGAGTTCTTCGGTGGGAATATTTTGGATCCTCTGAGTATAAATGCAAGAGCTATGGCAAAGCAAACCCCGCGTTTAAGCTGGTTTAGGCTGATTTCTTACGCATTTTCTCACAGGATTAGACTGGAGCCTCCCGCTGCCAGGAGTTCCTGGCTGCTGCCCTAAAGAGCAAGGGTGACCCGTGTGGCAGTTGAGAGGACAGAATTACGGGTGTTTGCTCAGTAACAATCCCTGCCATAAAGCTCAGTGCATTAGGTTCCGTTTATGACCCAAAATACGAGCGCTCGTAAGCGCGGTGGCTTGGCATGCGGTGGGAATTTGCATGCTGAATGCATAATTGCATGGCAGTGATTAACTCGCAGGTAGCAGTGCTCTCTCCTTATATTGCACAGGATGCAAATATCAAGGTGTCATTATTATTACTATTATTATTGTTGTTGTTGTTATTTACCCCAATTAAATCACATCTGCAACTTCCAACTGCGGTCTGCAGCGCTGCTAAAGCAATGCAGAAATGTCACCAGCATCAGGGAGGGCAGCAACACCCGGCGCTGCCTCGCAGATTTCCCGAGGCACAAACCCATTTTTCACACCAGCACTGGAGCCCCTCTCCCGGCGTCTCCAAGTGTCAGATCTCATCTGTGCTCGAGCCTCTGGTGACGACATCTCTCGAGATAAATTATTCTATTGCCCGATTGACCTCTTGCTTATGAATACTTTGCCCTAATGTTTTCCTTGAATTTTCCTTCCCCCCCCCCCCACTATTTTAAGGCTCTTAATCTCGGATACTGAAAATCTCTGTGGTTCCACCCTATTTTGGGCAGCCCCCTATTACTCTGCTGCCTCTGGGCTATTTCCGTGGGAGACCTCCAGGTTATGGAAACCACTGCCTGGAAACTCCTGGCTGCAAACGTATTTTGGGGAAGGGGATATGCTTTGAATGCCCTCAGCGGGGAGAAACCAGATGTCTAGCAGGTAGAATGTTTAAAGATGCAAGGACCACAAACCAGACTGGTGGTTGCTGAGGGAGCTTTCTCCCCATGAAGGGAAGGAGATCAGATGGGGCATCCTCAACCTGATATGAAGGCAGACGCAGAGCAGGTGGCTCCTCGGTGAGAGAACCACAAAGCTCATCTCATCTCACAGTAGAGACAAGTCAAGGGCATCAAGCAGAAAAGCCTCACCTGAGCACAGGCACTGAGAAATCTGAAAAAATGGAAAAGTAAGCATGTCCAGCCCCTTTTTTCCCTGTTAACCTGTTCAACTCCATCAGTTTGCCTGTGCTGGACACCCCCAGGGTGGCTGTGCTGCTTGGGGGGGGCTCAGCACCGTCTCCCTGGTGGCCTGTCCTGTGGTGCTGGCTGTGCTTGGAGAGATGCTGATGTTGGACCCCAACCTCCACACCACAGTGGGGCTTCTTCTGGGTGCCTTGGAAGGTGGCTGGAAGGTGGTTCATGGAGATGAGTCTCAGGATGGTGTGTCACTTGGGGTGTCACCTACCCCAGTTGAGGGACCGAGGTCCCAGCTGGTACCAGAGCCCGGGAGCCAGATGCTGAGGGACACAGGGAGGATTTTTCGTGAAGCTCAGCTGCTGGGGCTGCAAGAGCAGCTGAAGGAAAGGCTGCGCTTTCCCTCCTGCCCAGCTGTGGTGCTCAGCAGCCTTTGGGAAGGATCCCAGCTGCTGGAAGTGACAACTTGACTCAACAAGCTGAATTGGGAGCTCTTTCCAGTTCCAAACACTCTTTCTCGAGATGAAAAAGGTTAAAGAAACCCAGCTGCTTCCCGAGTTCGGCAGCTGAGCTTGGAGGGTGGGATAAAAGTTCCCTGGGATGGGAGGGAGATACAAACACTTCTCCTGCCCTTTTGGAAAAAGACTCTGGGAGTGTTATCTCTAAACAAACAGGAATGGTGTGGGAAGGAGCGACGTGGTCTGTCTCTGGCTCTCTCCCTCCAGCGCCCCGGGGTCTCAGCACTCGCCAAAACTTCAGTGCCTGAAGGCAATGGCTACGAGAAAGCTGTAGGTTTTCTTTAAAAGGAAACTTCTAATCCTCCTGTTGCAGAAAATAAACCTGGCAAACCCGACTTCGGAAAATTAAACAAAACTTTGGGGGGAATAGGGAGAGGGGCACTGATGGGAAGTCCTGTGGGGTGGGAGTGCTTGGGATACAGGCAGAGGGGAGAGGGTGAATCTGCTCCCAAATTCTTCTAGGGAGAGCTACTCCTCCTCTCCTGAAGCCCTAACTTCTTTCCAATGGCGAAGCAGAGAACTAGTTGCCCGCTGGAAGTTTAAACCAACATCGATTTCCATCGTATCCCTTTAAACCTGCTGTAGATAGAGTTTCACAGGGCACTCTTGGGACAGAATTGCTACCACCTAATTGATTTTGATTTTATTTTCACTGCAGCAGTGTAATTATGAAAGCCAGCCGTAATTATTGAAACACAACTAGAAGTATTTCATTATTAAAATACCCCTATGACTTATTATTAATTCATTAAATAAATTTGGATTATATCCCTCAATAATTAATGCACTGAAGTTTATTCTGTGAACTCTTCCTTTTACTAGTAATGTGTCAGCTGTTGGTACTAAAGGGAAAGAAAAAAAAATAAAATCCCACCGAAGTATTGGAAAAAAATAGACAACTCGTTAGAAAGTGAAGTGGCACCAGGGAGGCTTTGCTCTGGTTTGAAACCATCCTTACAGAAGGAGGTGGCGCTGAGTTGACAGCCTTTTGAGCTCCAGAGGTGTTTGGGTAACATTTCTCAAGTGTCCTGAGCTCATTGCTCATCCCTGCATCCTGAATAAGGACAGAGTTTCAGGCACCGTGATGGGAGGGGACTGCTGGGGCTTACTGCGGAGGAGGAACTTTGCTGGGAGAAAAGGAGCTGGAAAAGATGATGTTTGGGTGAATGCTGCAGGATCAGGTCCTGTGGGGGTTTGTTTTCCCTTCTGCATCCCCTGCTTGAGTAACGTGGTCATGTCCCTGGTGGTGGTTTGGCTTTTGGAGAGTTGAGGTCCCCCAGGGAATCTGGGAGGAACTGGCTGCTGCTGAGCATGCTGGCCAGTGACCCTGGGTGGGACATGAGGATGTCCATCCATGTCAGGGTGGTTGCAGGCTCCATACACCCTTGTCACCTCTGCTCCCCCAGGGCTTACCAGTGGCAGCGTGTATTGATTCTCTATCAGCACTGGGATGCTCCAGGTGGGATTTCCATCCCAGGCCTGGTTCCCACTCCTAGCCTTAGATCTGGTCAGAAGGGGGCTGTGCACCCCTTGCTGGAGGCAGCACAAGGCTTTTAGGGTTTCCTTGGACCCGGCTTTGGTGGGGCTTCCTCCCTGAAAGATCTGGGAGCCCGTGGTTGAGCACATCTGCGACCACGCTGCTTCCCAGCTGCTGCTCCCGCAGGAAGTTTTTGCCATTTACGCTGGCACGGGATGAGTCTATGAAAGTCAGCTTTCCCACTTAGCACGTCTGAGTTTCGCACATTGTATTTGATGTGTGCTTATAGGAAAAAACAGACAAAACATTGACTTAAAAAAACCCAAACCAATGTGTTGATTCAGAATCTGCACTCTTACTACGGAGCTTAATCTGAGAAAGAGAAAAGGGTGGGGGGGAATTTTCAGCTAAATAGTTGTATTGTGTTGCTTTGGTAACCAGAGTTTGGAAAGTAAACAGGTTTCTGGGGAAAGACTGTTCCTCTCTGCACGATGCTGTCTCCCTGCTCCTGTCCCAGGGCTCCAGTGAACACAGAAGAGGAGGAAGAGAAGGGAGGAGGAAAAGGTGACCATGGACTCTCCTTGGAGCTGGGGAGGTGCCAGGCAGGTCTCGAAGTAAGGTAGAAGGTTTAGGGTCCCAAAACCAGAGCCCAGACCTTGGCACTTGTGGGTACCATGCCCGTGTGAGGGACCCCGCTCCCTCCCCTCATGCCATGGCTCCTGCTCGCTCCATCCTGCTCTTCCCTGCACCCAGAGTGGGCTGGGAAGCAGAGTCCTGTCTGCCCTCTCTGAACCAAATCTGCCTCTGTTGATGTCCTCCTCTTGAAAATATTAGCATTCCAGCAACA
This sequence comes from Thinocorus orbignyianus, assembly GCA_013400375.1. Taxonomy (NCBI): domain Eukaryota; kingdom Metazoa; phylum Chordata; class Aves; order Ciconiiformes; family Thinocoridae; genus Thinocorus; species Thinocorus orbignyianus. The sequence goes on along the minus strand of VXBW01000365.1, from coordinate 320,974 downwards.
AATGAACTCCCCTAAATGAGAATTTCCCTGGTGAAGTATTAAAAATCAAGAAGGCTTTGGCTGAGCTGATAAAGCAATCACCATGTCCACCACCTGATGGGTGCTCCTGGCTCTCCTCCTTCCCAGGACCCACTGGAGCTCACCAGGTCCCACCTGGGGAGGCTCTGGAATGGTATCTTTTTGGCATTTGCATGACTGGAGGTGCCCAAGTGGCTCACTGCGTCCTTCTCTCTCTCTGAAGTAACTGCCAACCCTTATTTCCAAGACCAGGATAGATGAGGACAAAGTTTGCAGAGGGAAAGATGTTGAGATGAAGCAGAGGGAAAGCAAAGGCTTGTTATTAGTAAAAACTCTGGGAAATGAAGCTTTTGGGGCAGATTACTTTCTCACTGGGTGCTGGGAACTCTGTGTGATGTATCCTGCTCAGAATTAAAGGCAGAAGGTGTTTTCATGTAGGGAGAGCATTCCAGCTCCCAGGATAAGAGAGTTGCTTAAGTTGTCACCTGCACTGACTTTCAGGGGATGCAACAGGTCGAGCAGGACACACAGCTTTATTATCTCTACCTGGTGTCAAGGACTTCCTCTCCCTCTGTCTTCTCCTGTCAGGCTGAACTTCCATTTTTCCTTGTGTCTTGGGTGAACTGAACCTTCCTGTGGGGACTGAGTGAGAACCTGGGTGCTGGGGTGCAAGTGCTGAACACCAGCAGGAGCAGTTGAGGAGGGAAGTCAGCAAGGAGGTCCTAGGAAACTCCCAGAACAGTCAGAAAACAAGGAGATGGGATGTCCTAGAAAAGCCAATGTTTGATGTTTTGGAGATAAAAACATGAGCAGGTTTGGGATCCAGGTCTTCTACAGAACACCACTCACGTGAAAAGGGTTTGCAAAGCAGATGTAAGAAAGATAAACATGCATAGGTGTGTGTATGATTTAATCTGAGTTATCATATTGCTTATGCGAGTCAAAGTAAAAGATGCTTGTGTTTAGGAGCCCCTTGAAGTATTTATTGTACTCTTTCCTAAAGAATTAAACTGTTAATTCGGAGAGCTCAGCTGGATTTGCTGTTGCCTGGCTGACTTGGCAAAGCAGTTGGGTTTGCCAGATTTCTGCTCTTCTGCCGGCAGATGTACCACATGTGAACACATCAGTTTGCTCACACGCAACTTGCTCTGACACATGCTGGACCCGCCAGAACCAGTAGGTACACACCAGCCACACGCTGGGGGACAGCAGACCCTCCCCAAGTACAGATTTCGTATTTTAACTGGCCACGTTGCAGAGCTCTGCTGCAATGCTGTCCATTTTTTATTGAGAACTGCTTCAAAAATAAGAGTAAATCTCATCTCCAACAGCCCTTTGCCTCGTTAGATGTTTCTCCACTTCTCTAATGGCCTCTTCTCTTCTCCCTCAGAACATCTTCCCTTTAGAAGAAACATGTCCCCTTTAGATGAAGCATCTCCACGTGTTCCATCATCCCTCTGGTCCCTTCTCCCTCCTCATTTCTCCACCCTCACTCGTGGTGGACACCAGTTCATTCCCCTGCAGCTTGTGCTGCAGGGGATGGAGGAGTCAACCCTTGCAGCTGAGACCCTGCGGACTCTGCCCTTTGCCTTTCCATCTCTTCCAGCAAATGTCTCCCAGGGATGGGCCCTCAGAGCCACAAACTGGCCACAGACACCAATGTGTCCCTGGGCCAGTGTCCATCTGTGGACATGGGACCTGGGCTGGATGTGGCAGAACATCCTTTAGAAGCAGCCACCGGTGCTGGAAATTAAACCTGCTTTTTGTTAGCAAGGAAAACCTCATCAACACCTGATGTAAAGGACAAGCCTCCTGAAACTTGTGCTTTTCCAGCCTCCCTCACACTTACTTCACTGTGTAGTTTAATTATCAAAATATGCTGCACAGCAGCGCTATGATTCCCTCTCCAGAACGCTCCTTTTCTAGCATCCTGCGATTCTCCACGACCTCAGAGGGTAAAGCACTTAAGTTGCCCTTGAAGACAAAAAGAGAAAGTCTTGTTTGAGGTGAAGTCAGTATCTATCCAATTTTCAGCTGCCGTCACATCGAAATGAGAAATCTGAGGCAGAGCCAGGCACAAATAGCTGATAACAGACTTTCAGGTGCACCTCTTCACTTATCACTTCTAGGGTCACCTCTGTTTCTAAAGACTTGTTTTCCTTAAAAAAAGATTGCTTAGGACGTTTAACAGTGTGGTGTTGTGATAACAAAACCCCGTGAGGCTTTAGTTTTATGCCTGGGCTCCTGCAGAGATGCAGAGTCTCCTAATGCCGGGATTCCTGAATTTCTGAAACGATTTCATGGATCAGCCAGAGCTGGAAAGGCAGAGCTCTCCCTGCAGGACCCTTCCTGCTCTGCCACTGCTGCCCTGGGTTGGCCCTTGGGTCTCGCAGGATGGTGGCAACTGGGACACAAGAGCCAGCAGGTCCCCTGGTCTGGGACATGGGTCTCTTGCCTCCCTTCCTCCATCTCTGGTCCGTAGCCCCTTGGGGATGGGATGTGACTCCCTGAGAACCCAAGGCAGAGCCCAGCCCAGTGTAGAAGGAGAGTTATGAACGAACTGAGACACAATTTGTTTTGAAACAGGGCGTTTGGCACAGACGGAGAGATGCACACAGACTGGCGCACAGATTTGTTTAGCAAACAATAACCTGTGTTTTGTGCATGAATAAATAATTAACCTTCTTTAAAAGAAGAAAAAAAAACCAAACCACCCCCCTTTTGCTATCTACAAACCTTCTCTTCGCTGTCTGGTGGGCACAGCAGTGTCCCTGAGCCCCCCCAAAACGTGTCCGGTGGCTCAGGAGGTGGTACCTCTGATGCTCTCCTTTGCCAACGCTTGTCACCAAGTGGACACAGTGCCCAGGGGATGTCCTCCTCCAAATGCAGGCACCAGTTTTGCTGCCAAGTCGAAGGCTGTGGGCTCCTGAGGCTGCTGGTCCACTTCCGTGACTGCTGGCAGGGAGCAGGGGGGGAGCAGATCCACCCCCCCCCCACCTTCTCTTGGTCAGCTGTTGGCTCCGTTCTCCCACTGGAGCACAATAGTTTTCTGTGCTGCGTTTTTCTCCTGTCTGCTCCAGCCCAGATTTCTGGGGAACGAGCAAAGCCTCTCTCCCATCTGCTCATGAGATCATTCCTCCGTCTGAACCATCCAGCTCTGAGGAAGCTTTTGTGGACGGCCAGCCTCCAAGTCCTCCCTTGTACTCCATCATTTCTGCTTCTGCACTCAATTAGACCCGTGAAACCCTGCGAGTGGATGGGATGTGTCAAGGTGCTGCAGTTTTGCTTGGCTGAGCGAGGTGTTCTCCTCTGCTCTCCCAGCACATGGCCCAGCAAACACGCTGCTTGCTCGTCCAGGGGCTGATTCCTTTCTTAATTCAACCCAGCACCAAAAAGTCTCAAATTCCCTTTTTGATTTGTGTCACTGTTGCCTCTGAGTCTTCTCCTTCTTCTGCCTCCCCAAGGATTTACATTTGGAATAGTTCTTTTGATGCTGAGGATGCTGTAGGTTGGATGCAATGGGTTTCTCTCTCCATTTCCTTGCTTTTAATGCTGAGGAGTGAACCCTGAAGGAGAAGATGGAAGCCCTGGGAGTCTGGCAGGAGAAAGCAGGGGGAATTATCTCCTCACACTGGGAAGCCGGCACAGCCTTCCCCAGAACCCATGGGCTGAAAGGGCAGGGACAGTCAAACATGCTGGGGAATGATTGTATGTGTTTGTGGAAGCACTGAGCACTGGGCAAGCCTCTGTGTATTCAGAAAATAGGCTCCTGCTCTCTCTCCAGAGCAGTCCCTGTTCTCCCACTTGCTGATGGGGCAAAGGAGGTAGTGGAGATTAATTCCAGCGGGAGCTCACTATCACTGAATCAGCCCCACGGCTGTTCAGTGGAAAAGGAGATGCTGGTCCTGGGAACAGTTGGTGTCTGCACGCTGAACCCTCCAATGCCCTTCACTCTTTCCCACTTCAAAAGCATCTCCCTTCAGTGCCAGAGAATAACTGTAAAAAAGGACCCCAGATCCCAACCTCATCAGGGATGAATAGGGTAAGAGAAAAGGGAGGAGCTTAGGTTATGTGTGACTTAAACAGAGGGAGCCAAAAATGTCATCCTTAGAGAAGGAAAGGAGAACTCACGAGTATTTTCATGTCATTGTTATTTCTTATGTATGTTTTAAGACACATTTGGCTCTTTCACAGACCTCCTGTGTTACCAGCACATGTACTTTCAGCCTGGAGCTTGGCTCCAGCTCTTGACTTGGAGAAAAGACCTCACTGCTTGCAGGGATCTGCTAGATGAACTCTCCTTATTTCTTCTGCAGAGTTCAAACTCCTCCTGCCATTGGCATCGAGATTCCTTATTCCTATAGTATTCTTGTTCTTGCCAGTCTGAGATGTTTTCTTCCAGAGGGGCCGAATAGGCACCTGATGTCCCCATGTTGTCTGACCTGGCACATCCCTTGGTGCTGGTCAGCAGGAGTCTCTGTGGGCTTGGGTGTAACAGTGGGTGTTGAACAGTGACCAGAGCCCGGGCAGAGCTGCTTCTTCATTCCATCATCCCTGAGTTTCCAGGGCCAAATATGAGGCGGAGAAAAGGATCTTCCATATGTGTCTTGCCAAACACTCGCAGATGCGAGCCCAGATGGCAGCTCCCACTCTGCAGTACCTTCTCCCTGTTCTTTTCACGGTGTCGGGAGCCTTCTTTGGTATCAGATGCTGAGTGCGTGTTTGCTGTTTATGTGCAGAGAGACTGGAGCTCCTATTTCAGAGCAGGGACGGGAAGGGAAGAGCAATCATTTACACTGATTGCTAATTTGAATACTTTTTTTTTTTTTTTAAGCTCCAGCATCAGCAAATCTACCTTTGAATATGAAACAAGGACACAGCACCTCAGCTAAACACCTGTGTCTTTTGACACCGGTGCAGCACCTTGTTTTGGACCAGCAAGTCTCAGCCTGGGCCAGTGAATCCAGGCCACCTCATCCCAGCCTGCTGTTGCCAGCAGGGATGTGGCAGAGCCTCCAGGGTGTGGATGGAGCAGAGCTCCTGCCCATCACTGCGCCTCTGGGTGGCCCAGGACATGCTGAAACCTGGAACAATTATTCGGCTAATTCCCTTCGTGTTGCAAACTCGGGCTGCTTCGCATCGCCCTGCTGCTTGCCAGAGAAATGCTAGTGATCCCTTGCCAAGGCTTTCCCTCCCCACAAGCCGTGCCCATGCCAGACTGGCCCTTCCCGCGGGCTGAGGGATGTGCTCCAGCGCCCGGGCGCTGACACCCTGCGCCGGCTGGCGTCAGCCGGGGACATCTGTGACCCGCCCCCGCTCCTTTGCCAGCCCCCCCCGGGGAAGGGAATACCTGTCAGCGTGCCAGAGCCCTCAGATGTCTCTTTCTTACAGAGAAGATTTTGGGATAAAAGGTTCGGTTTAATTTATTCCATCAGTGTAACAGTTAAGCATTCAATTACAATATTGGAAACAGCTTTGCAGAAGAGCAGTGTAGGAAAAAGCAGGGAGGACTCGCCGAGGGTGTGCGGCTGCATCTCTGCCCAACAAACTTGTCCCTCTGGTGTGAGACCCTGCTGTCATACCCTTTGACATGGGGGTTTTGCACCCCCAAAACACAGAGTTAGTTCCCGTTGTTGTTGCCGTCAGAGGGAAACCTCCCTCCCGCCTCTCCTTCCCCTGGGAAGCAGCTCCACGACTTGGTCACTTCAAGTTCTTGCAAAACTGGAGCTGTTTTCCACCTTCCCCTTCTTATCCTGGTGCCTCGATACCCTTGAGAACAGAACAACAGTATTTGTTGGTTTTGAGACCTGTGAATCACTGGGCAAAGTGAGGAAAGGTGACGGAGTGACAAGAAAACTGCAGGTGGGAATCTGCTCCTGGGAAGCTCCTGTGTCAGAAGAGGGAGTGAATCTGGGGAGAGAAGCTGGAACTGGATGATCGAGCATGAGAACAGAGATACAGGTCAGAAGCCAGAGGCACTGAGGGGCTGGGACCTGCCATCTGCATAAGGATGGCCAGTTCTCCCACTGCCTGCATGGTTTGGGAACCCCAGTTCTGGTCCAGTGGCCCACGTGGAGATGAGGACACTGGGACTTGGCTGTGCTTGCTGGGCTCTAGCTGGTGGATTATAGGCTCTGACTTTCAGGAGCACAAAATTCATCCAATTTAAATAAACAAATCCTGAAAATAGGGGTTTGTAATTGAAATGCTGAGAGATTCTTATCGATAGCATCAGAGGGTGCAGTGTTGTAATAAGCAGTCCCTCTCAGATGCTAGGAGTTATTGAGGTTGCTCCATATCTATGACAGTTTAATCAGATCTTGAAAATCAGGGACATTATATTTTGCACCTGCTCATGGGGAAAAAAAAATGAATGATGCGGCTCCCCGTCATGGATCTTTTATGCACAAGGCAGGCTACTGAGAGTACATAATTCAGAGGGGAAATGGAATTACACCATGAATGAAGACTAAGCCCAAAGTGTGGTTGAATGTCACACCGGGTGGAAGAGGAGCATCTCTTCTTTGCTCTTACTCAGCCTTGACAGATGAGATGCTGGTGAAATTTATGAAGCTTCTTCCATTTCCAGGAAAGACAGGGGGCTGGGAGCACTAGATGCACCAGAAGGTTTTTAAAGGAGTATTTGGGAGATAAGTTGCCCTGGTCAGGGTGACCTGGACATGGGGACAAATGCATTTGCTTTTCTGTTCCTCTTATAATCCAGGTATGTGTGAACACACTTGCTTGCTTAGTTTGTGCATTTACTTATCCTATTGTCAGTACTTAAAATGCATGAAAAACACACAGCCGGGAGGTTTAAATACAAATCCCTTAACTTATAAGTGCCCTTAACATCTGTGAAAGGTTCCAAGTCCTTAGACAAGAAGCAAAATAATGGATTTGCTTTTGATTTCTAAAACACCACCCAGAGGTGAGGAGTGAATTCAGCAGAAATCAGAATGGATTTGCTTTCATTTTCCTGCGGAAGAGCGAAAGCAGAGGTGTCAAAGGGAGTTCATCATTCCAGTGCATTCATTATCTGTCCCACCTTGGCTGTGGGAGCCTTCCCTGGAAAGCCAGTACCCGCAGAAAAGCCACCTCAGAGCCTGGTGCAGGGTATTTGCATCTCAAGGGTTCCTCCTCTATGATCTACTCACCACAGGGACGTTAAAATGTGTAGAAACACACACAGGCAGCGCTCACCAGAAGGCAATAAACATTTACCCACAGCTTCCACAGCCAGCAATTAGAAGCTGCTGTCGTTTTCTTTGATTAATCAGTGAACTAACCAGCTAATAACAATCTTCTTAGAGGCCAACACTATGTGTGTTCAACCAGTACCCTGGGATGTGCTTCTGACCTAAAAGGGAACCAGCAAAGGCATCACTCCTGGGTTCAGGTAGATCCATCTGTCCCCATCCTTGTCCCCAGCTGTCCCCTCCACCCCCAGCAGCATTTGCCACCTGCAAAGCCTTGAGTGGTGACTTCTTGCTGAGCACTGGTCGCCACCAATCCCTCACGGTAAAACAAGCTTACAAAATGCTGCATAAATACTGCTGAATAATGAGGAGATCTGAGGAAGCCACAGTCTGGTCATGGGAAGAGAGGATAAAATATTCATGGCAGATGATTTGTTCAGCGCTTTTGCCAATTGAAATGGTCATGTCAAAACAGGCACAAAACTTCTGCGGCTTTTCTGGTGTTTAATATTCAAACTACAGCTCTTCCCTGTTCCCCTTTGGTCTGCCTTAAGTGTGAGGAGATCAGACAAAGGCAGAGATGCCTGAAAGGAGGAGGCTGTTCCACCAGCTGCCATCTCTTGACCCAGGATAGTCTCCAGACCAGTGACAAGGCCTCCTGAGAGGGTTCCCTGAGCAAGACTTAGTCACCCTGCCTGCCTGTGGAGTCTCATCCCTGTGGCTCATCTCTGTTTGCAGGAAAGTAAAGCACTTTTGAGGAGCCCATTGTGTCTGAGAGTGCTTTGGAAACTTTCTGGAGAGCAGCGTGGTCTTGAGGGTGGATGCAAAAGGGAGAAGACCAAGGATGATGCTGTACAGTAATAGCAAAACAAGAAACTCTTTTAACTCTCCTGCACCAACAAGGGTCCTGTGAGAAGACTTTGAGCTATTGCTGAGCCAGAGGGATCAGAAAGTCTTTTTCCTGTTGGTGTTTGTGCAGCTTTTCTGACCCAGGCCAAACACCTGGCTTGCTCAGATGCTCACCTTCTCTGGATGGCCTCCTAACACCCAAGTGTGGGCAAAGATGACAAAACCTGCCCAATCCTCTCCAAGATATGGCATTCTGTGGGATGCTGCAGGAGCAGGGGCCAGCTCAGTGGCCAGAAAAGTGGATTATGATGTCCTGATCTTCAGCGAGAGCCCCTGAAGTAATAACATGGTTGGACAGGAACCTTTTCCCACACTCAGTGGCTGCACGTCCTTTTTCCCTTCTGAAGACCTTCAGTTTTTCTCTCTTAGTTGGAGCCAGTTGTCATCCTTCCATCCATCCCACGTTGACTTTTTAGTCCTCTGAAAGCCTTTTCATTCCTCTTCTGCCTTCCTGAAATAGCACATGCTTCTGCTGGCATTTTCCCCGGCTGCCACGTGGGAAGAAAGCCTGCCCTCTTCAGAGATTTCACACCTCCAGGAGGAGGGTGTTCTTCCCATCGGAGAGCAGCCGCTGCTGGCAGAAATCTCCTCCTCTGCAGAAGTCCGCAAGCCCAGAAGGATTCTTATGGCAAATCTTTTCCCTTGCTGGAGAGATGTGATAACTCTTGGACAGGGTCTCTTCTAAAGAACTTGTCACAGGGGAGAGCTCTACTTTGAAGTTCTTAATCCCACTCTTCCCTCTGAATGAGCTCCCCAGGACAGAGAGTGCTCTGTTCTCCAAGAAACTGAAATGCTAAAAAAAGAAAAGTCTTAAATATTAATGGAGATTCTTGCACTATTTTTGAGGAAGCACTGTGAAACAGAAAGTGGTTTAGGAAGCCACCACGGATGTGCAGTTCTCTTGCAGCTGAGAGCAGACATCCAAACATCTGCAACAAACCCCTAACCCTGGACTCTTGATTTAGGGCTATTTCAACAGAAAGGTTTGGTAAAGAGGCTGGAGTTGGCCTTTTTGGCAAGTTCTGAGGTTTTCTTCATGATCACAGGTAGTGGGACGAGGCAGGTCTCGCTCACCCTTTGGTGCCAGAGCTCAGGTGGATGTTGGGGCCCCTGAGGTAGTTGAAGGATGTCCCTGCCCACAGCAGACTGCATGGTCCTTACAGGTGCCTTCCAACCCAGATCAGTCTGTGGTCCTACGATCTGAGGCACAAACTGTCCCATGTCTATAGAAAATGGGACAATTCTGGCCAACACCAGAATAGTTTAAGAGAGGCTTATAGTGGCCACGGCTGATCCGTGGAGCCCTGCAGAAAGGGAAGATAACAAAGAAGAGGCTGGGAAAGGTCTGGCACCGGGTCAGGTGGGAACATTCCTGCTGGCCTTGGTGTAAGTGTAGGTGGGATTCCCATCAGGTCAAGCCTTTCCTTGTCTCTACTTTAATGCCACCCAGCAGAGAAGGGAACCTTGTTTTGTTATTTAAACAAACCTGTTTGTCACAGGCAGGAAGGCCCACCCGTGAGCATTCCCTGCTTCCCAGAGAAATGCCAAGAGCTAGGTACTACGTGAGGCTTTTTTAGGATGGTGGAAAGAGAATCGCATGACCCAACCTCCACAACGACACCCAGCCTGCGTGTGCCTGTGGTTGCCCCTCTGAATTTTCAATCAAGAAGCACTGATTCTGAAAAAAAAACACCCCGAAAGCAAACAAAAGGGTCTCTCCAGCTTTATCTGTCCCCACAAATGAGAACGGGCAAGGAGGGGAAGGGGAGGCACCAGCTCATGCTCCACAGAGGCGTTGGACAGACATGTCAGTCAAAGCTCAGGAGAAAGGCAGTGGCATCTGATGCCTGCCATGACCCTTTCCCCTTGTGTGGGTTAATGTGGGCATGTTGGGTAAGCAGATTCATTCATTTTGTCTGCAAATGTTACTTTAAATCCAGGTGGTTCAGCATAAGAGACAGTTTAGAAATTACGTGGATTTCTGACTGATGAGCTCCTTTACTGTTGCCATCATTCCCCTAATAATTATGCCCATGCACAGCTCTGCGTTTGATTGTGCTGGAAGATGGATTCACGTTTCCTGCAGGCATGCGGGATGAAATGACTTCCGTTTCAAAGCTCTGTTTGCAAAGTTCCCTTTGTTCCTGCTGTGAAATTCCTGCGTTGAGCAGAGCCCATTCTGCTCTGAGACGCTTTTGAACACCATCTGGGTGGGTTCCCTGGGTTGCCTTCAGATTGTTCTCAGGATGCAGTCGGTGCTTGTCATTTGGGCTGATGCACAGGCCAACAAAGTAACACCGAGAATAATGCTTTGGTTTAATCTGTCAGAGAAAGAGAGAAGANTTTTCTTTTTCTTTTTCTTTTTCTTTTTCTTTTTCTTTTCCTTTTCCTTTTTCTTTTCCTTTTCCTTTTCCTTTTCCTTTTTCTTGCAAAAAACTACATCCCAGACAATATCTTATAATTTTTTGGACGTGCTTCTATTTTATTTTGTTCACGTTAAAGGTGATTGTATAAATGCCAGGGCTTACCAGCAATCCTGTACCTGAGATGCCCAGCACAGAGCCCACCCCAGCTCCCGGCCAGAGCTGACACTGGGGATGTTCAGGAATCCCAGTGCTCCCTATGTCTCCAGCAGCTCCAGGGCCAGGAGCTGCTCAGCAGAAGGGACCAGGCAGCAGCAGGGCAAAGCCTGCAGAACTTCTGGATGAACTGGGAAAGTTGAGACAACTGGGACATCATTATGCCTGCTGGTATAGTCGCCGCCAATTAGCATTGTAAAGTGTTTCGTGAGACAAGGCTCCAGGACCCTGATTTAGAATTAATTTCTGCAGTGGAGCTGTGAGTCCAAGTTAATCACTGTTGGATTTGGGATTACCATGCTCGTAGGAAAGGCTGCTAAAACCTCCACTTTTGTCATGATCCAGCAGCTCATAGGGCTTAACTCCTGACTGAAGGGAAATGTGGATGTCAGAGGGTTTTGTGATCCCTGCGGGGCACTGGAGCTGCTTCGCTGGTAGAGAAGAAGGAGAAGGAGGGCCCTCACACACTGTTTCATTTTTAAAATGATTAAATTGAAGTTGCACTTAAATTCAAATCAGCCATTCAAATTAACAATTCTAATGTTCCTGATCTATTGATCTGTTGGCTAAGACCATTTGGAGCAGGCTGTAATTAAACCACAAAAGCCTGGACACCAGAAACGCTGAGGGAACAGCACAATAGCTACGAGAGACTCAGGCAGTTCTGGCCTTAACTCATTAAGCCCCCCCCATCTTTTATTTTATTTTCTTTTTTACTGGAAAAAAGCATGTGCTATTTCAGCAGCCTCCCCAGCAGCCTTGATGGGGGGCGAGTAATGCCAGGACATCCCTCCCAGCATGGCAGGAAAGGCATTTTCCCAGTGATGCTTCACTGCTCAGTGGGAGGTGGGACAGGACACTCTCCTCCCCCCGGCTTTTCAGGATTTCAGCTAAAAGCAGTCACCCCATTTGCAGAGACCAGTGAGATCGGGGCAGGTGTGGGTGTCTCCCAGTAAGGCAAAAAGCCTATACTGGGAAATCCAGTCCCCAAGAGCTGTTTGCTTTAAACTCCCAGTGGAGACCGTGGTCAGCAGTGGGTATGAGCTGGTGTTTGGTGGGTTCCAGTCTGTTTCCAGTATCACAGTCTTGTTTTGTGTTGGTCCTTAAACCTGGTGCTGGGAATACATTTTTATTTCATAGAATCACAGAATCATGGAATGGTCAGAGTTGGAAGGGACCTTAAAGATCATCAAGTTCTAACCCCCTGCCATGGGCAGGGACACCTCTCACCAGACCAGGTTGCTCCAAGCCCCATCCAGCCTGGCCTTGAACCCCTTCAGGGATGGGGCAGCCACAGCTTCTCTGGGCAACCTGTTCCAGGGTCTCACCACCCTCACAGCAAAGAATTTCTTCCTAAGATCTAATCTAAATCTCCCCTCTTCCAATTTAAAACCACTAATGGTTGGCACTGCCGTCTCCCTCCCAGCAAGGTTTGTCCCCAACAGACAGGTTCCCAGGCAGACAGAATCAGGCCTCAACATTTGTGATGTTTATTTGTTGTTTTTTTTTCCCTAATCACAACTTTTATCCTAATATTTACACTACCTTCCCACACCAACCACTGAAATCTCTTTATTGAGATTTTTTTGTTCTTCTTCACTGGTGTACACTGGATTTAATGGGACTGCACAAACCCACCAGTTGACCTGGGGGAAGAGGGAATTGGTACAAGCCCCAGGGCTGGTACAAGCCCCAGCTCTGGCTCCAGGAGGTCACAGGGGACGGCTGCGATGCTGCCGGGTGTTCCCAAGAGGTTCATTGACTGGGTTTTTCTGAACTTCAGCCTTAATTTTTGTACAAACCCTCCTAGCAAAATGGAAACCTAACTACTGAACAGTTGTTAGAGGAGAAAAGGTTTATTCCTCCAATTCTATTTTGATTTTAATTACAAAAGGTTAGCTTTTTTTCCCTACAATTTAAAGAGAAACGAGACAGGAAAAGGTCAAAACACAAGGGGCCTCGAACAACTCTAATCCCATAATGGAGAGCAATACAAGGCTCTAATATTTGAACAATCAACATGGACTTTTGTTATGAAGACCAAGATGTGATGGAAGAAGGTAAGAGGCTTTTAGATCTATTAGAAAACTGGTGTGCTGGGAACGGAGGGAAATGATGATGGGAAAATTAAAATTCAGCTCCAGCAGAAGGTTGCAGTGTTCAACTTGCAGCTCAGTGCATCGATCTGTTCCAGCATTTGACTTTCAACCATGACAAAACTGTGGGCAAATTAATTGTTCTCCAGGATATTAGGCATCAGAGTCTATTAATCCTCTCTGGAGTCGGATGCTCCATGAATACTAATGAAAAGCCGGAGCTGCAGTCGTGTCTTTCCCGGGCTGACTCGATGCTGTTGCTGCTGCCGCTTCCATGGAGGGGTGGGGAGAACAGGGGGAGGGAGGGAAGCCCTGAGTGCCAGTCAGCCATTTGCTGCTTTTATTCAGATTTAAGGCTGATTACAATTGGAAAGAATAGCGTAATATGGCAAATCCTCCTCCCGAGCCGGGGAGGGTCTGAAAATCAGAAAGCGAGAGGCAACGTTATGTGTTTTCCACAAGGAAAAAAGTGAAAGGCGTAAGTTATTTATGCAAATTCAAGATCTGTATTCAGACATGTTTTAAGGAAGAGCTCAGGAAATAATTTCTTAATTACACATATATATTGCACTTACTTTGCCTGCATCCAGGCTTTTTTTTTTTTTTTTCTTCTCAGACTAAAACGTGTGGAATAAGTCGTGGGTTTCCCGTTATTGTTTTACAAACATATGAAATTTCTCTCCCCTCTTTATTTCCCTGTCAAAGAGCCCTCCCCCTCCTCTCCTCCCCAAAATCCTCCCAATACTCTTTGGGGAAGGAGCCCTGCTCCGGGAGCCTCTGCAGATTAATACTTAGCACTAATCTGCATATTTCTATAAAGGAAATGGAGGCTGCAGGAAAGGGATATTGAAGATGTTTTACCTTCACTAATGCTGCACATTTAAGTAATCCTCTGGAATTCCAGCACAGCTTTAATCGTCCAAACCCAAGTCAGGACCATATTCTGTATAATTAATCCACAGAGCATCATGTTGCCTGGTGAAAGTGAACACTCTTCCAAATATTTGTCCAGCTAGTGTATCAGAGCTCATCCAACACGTGTCATTCCAACTTCGCGTTTTGCTTCAGAATCGGGCTGCGCCAAAGAGGCAAAGGGAAAAAAAAAAAAGCAGCAAGACTGGGGGTTTAAAAACCAGCAGCTCTCCATTGGTGACCTAGTGTTAGATTCTCATCTAAATGCATGGAAGTTCCCTGTGGATCAAGATGGGAATATATTATATTCTCTACGCTGGATCCTTTTGTTTCCCTTTCCCCCTTGCACCGCTGTATCACGGCTTGCTGCCATGATGGGCTTTGCAGTGAAACAGCAAAAAATTTGGGTGGTGAGGGACCCCCGAGCAGGTTGCCAGGCAGTTTGTTTGTTCAACGTGGCAATGGGGAACGTTGGGAGTCGCTGCCGAGGGCTCGCCCTGCGCCGAAACCCACAGACATCAAAGAGCTACTCAAATTCCCCCAGCCGTATCGTTTCGGAAAGCCCGTGTGCGAGGAGAACATGTGGAAGCGCTGAGCTCTTGCCCAGTGAACCGGGACTACCCAGGGGTGAGCTTTTCTGAGGCTTCCATTTTCACCCGAATGGAAATACTGCGATGCAAAGAGAGCAAAGCCATTAGTCTGCACTCTAACTGAGAAGATATTTATGTCTGTGCAAACACAGCACGCGCCTTCCGCATGATTTGGAGCTAAATGCAGTGTTACTTAATTAATGCATATGTAACACACAAGGCTATTACACCTATTAGAGCTCTTGGACAATTAAAATTCCAGTGGTCCTCTCCATCGGTGGGTGTCCATGACAAAGGGCTGAAAATCTTCTCTGTCCATAAACAACTGGTGAGGGCCAAGGGATAAACAAAATAACCCACCCCAACTGCCAGACAACTGTTCTCAGGTTTGCCTCAATTTATGGAGGTAAATGTGAGACTCCTACATCCTGGCATCGGTCGGAGTGTGAGATGTTTGCCCCGGGGAGCTGGTGAGTGCATGTTGTATCCTCCAGTCTCTTCACTGTTCCTCTTATTCCCCCTGAGCGCTGTGGTGGCCAGAAAGAGCTGCAGGAGGAACAATGGCTGGAGCAGTGGTAGGACAGCAGGCTTTAAATCCTGTAAATCCCAGCTAGGGAGAGAGCAGGGGAACCGTGGCTCTCCCATTCCCAAGTAGCCACAGTCCCTATTCCCCTGGACCATTGCCTTTCGAATTTAGATCAAGCACCACTTTCATTAGTCACATCAAGGCTGCTGTTGTGGGGTGTGGATGCTGGTGTGAATTCACTGCTCAGCATTCAGGGGACAGCTTTCAAGGTCTTTGCCCTTGTATCCCCTACATCTCTGTGCTTCCTGGATTTGACCAGCTCCAGAGCAGGAAATCTCAGGAGAAACTAGGAATCAATGAAACTCTGTTTCAAGGAAATTTGTTCTTGAGATGTTTCCAGCTCAGATTCGGTCCTTGGAGGCCGAAGCTTACCAGAGCCCAAGCGCTGCTCTGGGCCATACCTTCTGCTCACACATCACAGCCATCACCACCAGTGACCTTGGGAACACTCTGGCTCTGGGCTGTGGTGCTGGGGAAAACCCACCACCTCCCAGCTCATGGTGTTCATGGTGTGGATGCAGTGTGTGACTATTTGATACCTCCCCTGTGTTGATCTGTGGTATGTGTTCAGTCTGTGGGATAGCTCAAAACTGGCCCCGTGAGGAGATAATTCCTGTGTAGCCTTTAAAATTGTGAAGAGGAAGTATTGGTGCTTTGTGTCTGTAGACCAGGTGACGGGATCCCTCTACTCTGCAGGTTTTCAGCCCCATGGAGGAGGCACAAAGGGGTGGGCAGATCTGAAATCAGCCCCGTGGGTCCAGGTGGGGTGTACGGTGTGAGTGGCTGGGGTGAAACAGGGGTGGGTTTCAGGGGGACAGGCAAGGCAGGGGTGAGGGGTGCAAGTATAATGTGGTGACATAGGCATGGCACTGGTTTTGGTGGCCAGCCATGGCCAGCTGCAGCTGACTGGGAATGGTCCATCCTCCTCCTCCCATGGGCACGTTTACAGTGACAGGAGAGTGGGGACAAGTCTGTCCATCCCCATTGCCCTCCTTACTCACCTGTGGTTGGCACCAGGTCTTGCCCGCCTTGTCTTAGGTGGGTTGGAGCCCTGGATGAGTGGAAGGTCAAGTGACACCAAGAGATGAACAAGAACCCCACAGTGTCACTGGGGCTTGTCCTAGAAGTGGTTGAGAGTGAGGATGGGAGTTGTTACTGGTGTCCCAGAACCAGGGCAAGGTGTTCCCCATCACAGAGCTGAAGTGAGTCCGTGGGGCCGGTGCCCAGGGCCAGCGTGGGGTGGGATGCTCCCGTGGGCAGCGCTGGAGGCCTGGCGTGCGAGCTGCCTCCCGCCCTGCTCCACATTACCCAGGTCCTGCCTCCCATTTCAGAAAAGCTGACTTCAAATAAAAGAGCTCTTTGAAAAATCACGAGGCATTTTATTCATGATTAGGTTTTGTCCAAAGTCTTTTGACAAGAAAATAGGTGATCCAGCTCAGAGAGCTTTTCTTTTCTAGTACATAAGAAACCCATTACACATCTTTTTTAAAAAACAAAAACTTTCTTATTCTCTTTGAGCGAGTGTGGCCAGCTGTCAAAGGAGCAAACTCAGCCTCCAAATGGATTTAATACAAAACAGACCCCGCAGACCGCCTTGTGCATTGTTTAACCATTGCTTCAGTTTCCCTTCTCCTCCTTTGCTGCATCAGGTACTTGCCATGTAGAGTCATAAGTTTTTAATGTTTAAAATATAACACATTGTTTCAGTTAATGTAATTGTCCTCCTTCCCCCCTCCTCTTCCCCTCTGGTTTTATCTCCTTTCTCTTACGAGTAGTTTTAGTGTGACAGCAGCTTTCTGTTCTCAGAAAGGAGATCCCTGGGTCAGCTCGGCCTCGAGGTCTCCTCTGGACAGAGCTGCTCTTGGCCTCATGTGCACCTTTTCCGTCATATTCCTCTTCCCTTTTAAATCCCCTTTTAAATACACTGGCACGACGTAGAGTCATAGAATCATGGAATTGTTATGGTTGGAAGAGACCTTTAAGACCATCAAGTCCAACCGTTAACCCAGCACTGCCAAATCACTACAAAACCATGTCCCTCAGCACCACATCTACCTGGCTTTTAAATACCTCCAGGGATGGCAACTCCACCGCTTCCCTGGGCAGCCTGGTCCAATGCTTGACAATCCCAGTGGTGACTTGTAGGGGTAGGATTAGATGACTGTGTCTGAAGTTGGACAGATGGCCACAACCCTCTGGAGATATTTCCCTGCAGGAGGACCTTCAGCTGAGCTGGGCTGTGCTGACTGGGAGCTCCACAGTTCTCCTGAAGTGCAGCGTGGAGCTGTTTCTGGAGACTGAATCTGCAGCACCCTTGAAATGGAGTTGTGTTTCTGTTCATGGAAGAGATTCCCTCAGTTTTCCTTTTCTCTATCCCTGCTCATACCAATGTTTTGGCTACAAACCACATGGATTTAATAGGACAGCGCACTCTATACCCAAAGTTGTCATCATTTGCCGTATGACCTGGACACAGCTCCTCCTCTTGGTGATGCAAAAGCCACTCTGACCACACACGTCCCCGGTGGGACCCCTGGTGACAGCTTGCTGGCTGCTGCCAGCTCCTCCTGCTCTGCAGCACCGAACGTTGTGACGACAAATAATGGATGATGACCAGCGCTGAGAAAAAGAATTCCCAAACGCAGGAAGGAAAATCTTTTCCCTGAGGTGGAAACCAGCCTCAGCAAAGTTTGTGTGGGTGTTGCCTGCAAGTAATTTCCTAGTGTTCATTACAGAGACGGGGTGGGGGGGCCTCATGGTGGCTGGCACCCAGCAAGTGCTGGCTGCGAGGAAACCCCTTCCCCAAACATGTGTGATCTGCACCAAAGGATGTCAAGCATGAGGAGGGACAGAGCAGGGCTCCTGACAGCCAACATCTTGGCTGTGTTTGTGTCCTGTTGGCCCTCCCAGAGGGTCCTGTGCTTCTGGAGTCACCACCATTGTGGTGGCTGTGATAAAGTAACGAGTCCTCCTTTGAAATGCAGGTCAAGGTTGCTCTTCCTTGTAGACAGTTGCTGCAGGACCTCAGTTCCTCAGTGAGGAACCGAGTTCCCTGCTAGAAGGACCCACGTCGTGCCTCCACATCTTCTTTTGATAGCCCATGGCCAGCAGCCACCACTGAGTTGCTGTGGGAAGCCTGCCCAGCCAAGTGTTGTGCCAACACAACTCTTTCCCCTCTCCAGATCAGCCAGGAGGGGATGAACCACTGCAGTGGAACTGCAAAACACCATCAAGGGCATCCCTGACTCCAAGTTGCCATGTCCCCGTGGCAGCGGGGATACAGATGGGATGAGCCACGGGCAACTTTGGCTCCAGCATCTTGCAATTCAACTGGTCTTGTCTCTGCTGCTCCCGGGAGGTGCTGGGCACCACGTGAAGAACAGTGTGGGCACACATGGTCCTTCTCCCCTGCTCTGTGAGCAGTTTCCAGCAGGTGTTGCCTTGTACTACAACTCAAACGGTGCCTGGTGCAATGCCACAGGCATCTGTCTAATAGAAATGAATAAAAATCAAATACTGACAGTGAAAATACGGCAAGGTGTGGAGAGCTATTGACTTTGGGCTCTGCAGAAGCTGTTTCTCTGGCACAATTTCTCTGCTTTTCTTCATACGTTCCACCAGTGGAAAAGGTAACAGGCACAAATACTATCTGTACTCCAGAACCACACCTCTGTACAGCACAGGTTTGCATGGGCTGTTTTCCTAGTCCCTTTACAGAGTTCATGCTGCTCTTTCTGTGGAAAAAAGGTACTGCTGGTTTGTTTTAAAAAAGAACTGAAGCCCTGCAGCAGACACACAGAAAGGATTTAATTACAGAGAAAGTAACTATTTATGAAATTCATTGAACTTTCATGTTTGA
This sequence comes from Thinocorus orbignyianus, assembly GCA_013400375.1. Taxonomy (NCBI): domain Eukaryota; kingdom Metazoa; phylum Chordata; class Aves; order Ciconiiformes; family Thinocoridae; genus Thinocorus; species Thinocorus orbignyianus. The sequence goes on along the minus strand of VXBW01000365.1, from coordinate 302,226 downwards.
AAGAAAAACTCTGAGGGCAAAGGCATGCTCTGAAGAAAATCCTCTGTGTCCCATAGCTGTGGACGAAGGAACTTGGAGAGCTGTGTGTTCAGCCTGGCTGGTTGTTGGCTGCTCCCACATTGCAGGGGGTTTTGGTGCCCACCCTGGCAAGGGGCAAGGAGCTTGTTTGTCCATTGGTTCGGTGAACACGTGGCTTTTCTCTTGGGTCCCTGAGTCTGAAATTACTGAGGAATAATCCCTCTTTATCCACAAGAAGGGGGTGACTGAATAGCCTGTTGTGGTGTTGCCCAAGGGAACTTGCATGGTTGTGAATTGCTTCTGAGTTGAAGAAGAGGGAACTGGAAGGAGCAGAAGCCCAAGATGTGTTGGTCACCGTTAGCTGTGGTGTCCTCAGGAGTGCTAAAACACCCAGCTGAGGTCACTGGGCTGCCAGTGCTCAAGTTTAACAAGTCTTTGAATAGTGGATAAATCTGTGTAAGGCCAGTGGTTGTGTTAACAAGAGTGTGTAAGGAGAGTGCAACACCCCACCTCGGCAACAACAGACTGGACATCAGTCCTAATAGAAAGGTTGAGGGGGGACCAAGTTGATAAAGAATTGAAGAAAGGGAGTGTTCACTGAGGACAGATGCATCTATTGAAATACAATGTATTTTAATATGAGCAGGTACAAAATTATACACATCATATAGACTAAGAATGATGTCTCTGTGGCCAGAGCAGGAGGATATCACATTCCCTAACAGCTTTGCAAAGCAGCTGAAGGTTGCAATGGACAGAGGACACAGGCATACCTCCCTGACCTTGTGATAAAGAGCTAATTCATTCCGTGGATATATAAAAAGGATTAGTAAGTAGGAGTGGTGAAACGATTTTATGGCATAGTAAACTTGCATGGCATCGGTGAGAGGGACACTAGAATATTGCCTGCAGCTCTGGTGTCAACGTTTTTAAAGGGATGTTGAGGGTGTCAAAGAAAGCCACAAAATTGTTTATGAGATGAAGAAAATGAGTTACAGAAAAAGAGATTAAAGAGCTCAAATGAGATCAAGAAGAAGAGTGAATGCCTTCATTAAATCCTGAAGTACCTTCTCAGGGCGCAAGTACCAGGGGCTGAGGGCCTCATGTCTAGCAGAGAAGGCGGCGTAGGAGCCAAAGGCTACAGGCAGAGGCAAGACATTTAACATGGAAATAAGGTTCAGACTGCTGGGAGGGAGAGTAATGACTGACTGGAAAAATCTACCCATGAAAGCTGTGTATTTTCCATCTCCTCACACGTCCAAGCCAGGCACCGTGGCCTTGGGGGAGCAAGGTGCGTGCTATACGAGTTGTTTGGCTAGAGGTGGGGCAGCGGTGGTGGTGGTTGGGGGGAGAGAAAGAGCCCAAATGAAGCCACCTGAGCAGGAGAAACCACGGTGTGTGTGACATGACGGCTTCTCCTGGCCCTTTGGCACCCTTTGATGGTGACTCCAGAAAATCAGCGCCGTTTCTGGGGCAGGATGGATGCGTGGGGATTGGGGTGGGGGTTTTGCTGGTGGTGGGGAGCGGGGTGGCGGTGCCGCTGCCCTTATTATTTATTCCCATTGATGTCGCTTTCACAAAGTGTTTCATAACTTCCTGCAGAAACAAAAGCCTAATCCGTCTGCCTGAATTTCAAGTGGCGGCTTCAAAGCTTGCGAGGAGCGGAGGAGCTCGCCCAGCGAGGCAGCTGGATTGGTTTTTTTGTATGATCGAGCCCCGCTGCTCGAGCAGCCTCCTCCGGGGAGCGGGGAGGGAAGGGGGGGACGATGGATGACTCGCTCAGAACCGGCGAGGATGTTCAAAAATGGAAAAGAAAAGGATCAGGAGGAAAACAACAACAACCAAGACGACGACAACAAAAGCTTGGGAATATTAGTGCTTTCCGACAGGTTTGAAAACAAACATGAGAAAGAAAGAAAAAAAAAACCAAAAACGCAGGGAAAGAAGTAGCTCCTTAAAATGAAGCACTTAAAGGTGCTCCTTTGGGGCTGAAGAAAATCTCTGTGACTTCGAGTATTTTGAGAAAAGCTGCAATTCAGTGACAGAACAGTGCATTTTAATTTCCCTGCCACAAGCAAACTCACAAAGTCCCCAGTTCCTCCCGTTTGCTCCCTCTGCTCTGTCCCTGTCAGGTCCCGTCCTGGTCCTGGGGGCAAGGGACATGACAGAGCATCCCCCCCACAATGAGTGGGGCACATTTGGGAGGTGGAAAACACAGGAAGCAGAGGGATGAAGAAGCAGCAGCTGTAGACTAGCTCCCATTACAGTGGGGACACCAGTCAGTGGTCACCAGAGAGCTGGAGGACCTCTCTGAAGAAGCCTTTAGGCACAGCTCTAGACAAATAAATATTGGCTATAATGCTCTGCAAATTAAAAGGAGGTTTAGAAGTCTAAGGCAAGAGTTAGTACCCACTTAAGGTGTCAGAGAAGATGCTTTTGGCAAAGTGTTTCTGACTTGTGTGTGTTTCTCCCATTAACAGTCATGAGGAGCTGTGCTGAGGCCACCTCCGTGCCATGGTACCCTTAGGTGGTTAAACAAGTTAAAAGCTGCCCTGACATCGTCCCCAGAGGGGATGGCAGGGGGGCACAGGCCAGGTCACCTCTGGTGCCCCATGGAAATCTTGTAAACAAAACAGCAACGCAAGAGACACAGCTGTCGGGGACAGAAGCTGTGCCTGGAGCCACCAGAGAAAGAGCAGTGGGTATCGGTGGCTGCCACCAGCACCCCATTTGGTGGCACCATGCAGAGTCTGTCCCTTGCCTTCTCCAGGAATCGGGAGAGCTCTGGCTTCTCTGGAGGTTTATCTCACTGCACGGAGGCAGAACAAGAAGAGGTGATGCCCATCCCTCCACCTTCAGGTCCAGGAGCCCTGTCCTCCCTTGCGAGGCCCCACAAGGCAGCTGTGACTCCGTTTACTTCCAGGCTTCTGGCCCCGTGCAATTAGCGATGCTATGCCTTGATTTAATTTTTGGTCTACTTTGCCTCCAACAAAGCAGCAAATTGCTTCCTGTAGTTGTTTTACTTTTATTTATGGGGTGATTTGCATCACGAAGACAAGTTGGCCTATCAATAACAGCAGACCAATTAAGGTCACCTGTCCCCTCCTCTCTTTCTGAGGGTCTCATCTCTCACTTGCTCGTCTTCATCTTGAACAAGCCCTGTGATTGATTGGCTCAGGGGAGGGCTGCCCCAAAGCTTTCCGTCTCCCACCGAGCAGATTCACACACACCTTCCCAAAGCTTGGGTCAAGCTGCTGCCTTGATTTTACCTGGTGATATTTTTTCAGAAGATAGGGGTTGTTTGTAGTACTTGCAGTGAAAGTTCTTTTGCAAAGAAGGATCCCTGAGAAGGGAACCAAAGCAGAAAGGAAAACACTCTGCTAACATATTAATATTTCATCATGAAATGTATTTGTGATAAATTCATTACTGAGTACAGGTTGCTCTACACTGAAAGAATTAAGCCTGGCTTAGGTAAAACCCCACCACATTTTCTCCTCCCCTTTACCTGCTGGAGTAGCTGGGATGCACTGGGAGCCACTGGAGGTGGCGAGGAAGGGGACAGGCAGGAGGTACCTCAGTCTGCATGAGAATGCTGAGCAGCAAGGTCTTCTTCTGGCTGAAGGTAGCAGAGGCCCGTGCTTCTCTGAGACCTCAGACTGTCTGGGGAAGGTATCTCCCACTCAGAAGTCATCTCAGGCAGGATCAGGCACCTGGATGGGCTTTTGAGTGGTTTTGGTGCATGGAGCTGCAGTTCTCTTCCCTAGGACAGCGCATACTTACACGCTCATTTATTCCACCTCGATAAACATCAGGAGATATCCATAGGAAACTTATACTTTAAAGTAAAAACATTTCCCAAATACCTCTTGGGGAAGTGTTTCCTCTTCTCAGATTAAGAATGTGATCCTACAAATGGGAACAATGCTCACAGTCCTCCCTGGGCAGAACTCTGAGATCTACAGGTCAAACTCCCTGTGTGAGATCTGAATATCTGAATCAGCATGCCATAAATCCTGATGTTCTCAACGCTGCAAGCAGACAGCATGAAAGCAACCGAGCCATCTGCTGCTGCTTCAGAGACACCTCAGACATACTCACTAATGGCTCTAAGTCAGCTCTATCCACCAGCAAATCCCAAGCTCCTGCTCCCACTTGTTATCAGCGGACTCCCATCACCGACATGGACCTTCTGGGGTTCTCCTCCATCACTAGCACTGCACTAAAGCACAGTGGCTGGTGGTTGCTTGATGAACTGGAAGTCATCCAAGGAAGAAATCTCAATATATCCCTTAGCAAAGTGTAGGGAGAGGACCCAGGGTAATCCAAGAGGATGCACCCCTCACCATGCTAGCCAAAATAACTGGTTTCCATTTTTCCATCCCAAAGGTCCAAGGAAATGCCCAGAAAACTCTTGATTTTCGAAACCTTTCTTGTCTCTGGTGTCTGTGGCTGCTGCTGGACTCGGAGCCTTCTCCTCCCTCCTCCTGTGTCTTTTTTATGTCACCAGTATGACAGCATCCCAAATTCCCAACACTACATACACTTGTTTTACACCTTTTTACACCATTTACCTGGATTTACCCCTGGTGGGCAGTTGGCTGCAGTGTCTCCCCACACTGGAGGGACCCTTTTGCAAGCGTGGGGAGGTTTGTAGCCTGGGGTGTAGCAGGTTGCTCTGTCTCTGCGCCCTCACAGAGCATTATTTTCACTTCCCAATCAAAGGATAGTTTCGTTTTGGTGCCCAAGATCCTCCACAGGGTCCCCAGGGGTCCATACCTGGTAGGTACACCCTTCCTTCCACCTGATTTTGGAGACAGTCATCTCACCGCCCGAGACAATGCAGCCTGCCCTTCTGGAGTTATTTGTTTGCACATGTTCACAGGGAAACAGTTTTAAATACGGTAATAATGAACATCCAATCAGTTACCATAGTGTTGGGGGGGGATATAGCCCTGGCAGTCAATCTGCAATTGCAAATCTGCATATTTATGCGGTTTCATTAATTATGTATTATGCAGCATTAATCCCAATAATATGTGTACGCTTGTTCAGTAGATCAGAGAGAAAAGACTAGCCTAGCAGAAGAATTAATCAGAGAGCCATTCACAGATCCCACATCGCTTTGGGTTGGCAATTACAAGTATTTTTTTACTTAAAAGGTTTTGCATTTAAAGAAAAAATAAATTAATTTTGTGAGATTTTGAGGTCCCCACGTACGTAGCCACAAAAATTTTCAGTTGAGCTGTGAAAAATGGCTCCTCCACGTCTCCTGGTAGGAATCACAGCTGAGCACAGGAGGGGCTTTCAAGAGGGATCCCTGTCAAACACTCTGTTAATTATCTCGACTGTAAAGGAGAAACTACATTTCCTGGGGCAGGGACTGGGGATTTTCGGGCTGTGCTTGCACAGCGTTTGAAAAGCGGGGACCGAGTCCACTGCTGGGTGCTCCAGGATTGTAAGTAATCAATACCGTGCCTTTGGAGTAAGCAAATGAGATAAATTTGCTAATTGTGCCACTTTGGTGATGCCGAGCCCAGGGCTGCTGCTACGATGTCTTATGGAAATCCCACCCTGGCCAAAGCCAGCTCTGTCCCTTCTCTGGGTGTATGAAAGGATTTGCTCTCGTTGCTTTTAGGAATAGAAAAAAAATATGATAAGAATCCCCCACAAAATATATAAAAAAAAATAGGCAGCATGCAGGAAAGGGAAAAAAATGATAAAAAGGGGAAAAAAAAGGGATAAAATTGAAAAAAAGGGGACAAACACATCTCAGGTGGGAAGGAGGAGATTGGGACTGGGTTGGGGGACCCTGAGCCTGCCCCAGGGCACATCTCGCCTTTTTCTCCTGGTTTACCAAGCTCCTTTACCTTGAATCTGTTGAAATCAAATGTGTTTTGTGAGGGCAGACACAGAAACAGGCACAGAAAGGAACATTTGCTGCTTGGCCCTTGCTGCTGGCAGAGCAGGACACGCCGCTGGTGGCGTGGTGGCTCTGGGCAGCCGCGGGTGACATTCCTGCACCCGGGCTGCTGGCCCATAGGGTGCTAAAAAGATGGAATGATATTTACCTTGGTAATAGAGACTGAGGTATAATGTGTATGCAATGTGTACAACTGATGTAATAAAATAATATAGTCGGGGCATTTCGATAGGAAAAATCGCGGAAAGGTAATTCCTCACACTGTCGTAATTTGTGACCCTGGCTTCAATTTGTTTTCATTAGTGGTTTGCTAATGCATTTATTAGCCATTACATACATCCAGCGAAATGATGAGGTTTCCATATCTATATATGCAAATAAAATATGTCTGGCACATATATTGATGGACCGGGTAAATACCGGGCTAGTTCTCATTACCCCCGTGAGGTTTTCATGGATTATTTTTTTGGACTGTAATAGAAAGACCACCCACTTTTTCTAGTGTATTTATTTCCTAGATGTGGATAGCTGGTAGATTGCGAGAACACAGGACCCTTTAAAATAGGCAGAAATATACCGAGAGCTTCAGGCTCTGACAAACTCTTTAGAAAATAGGGTGATTTGGGTCCAGCTGTGTAAATGTTTTCAGTTTCGCTGCTGAGGCCCTGAGTTTGATTCTGTGCCAAGACAAGCCTTGCTCGAGTTGTTTTTGGCAAAGCCTCCTGGCTGAGGAATGTCAGCATCACTTTCAAAATATGATGGTTTGTAATTTGGACCACAGAATGAAAACTGAGCTTCTGGTACATTTTGCCATCATCTAATTACCAGGTCCCCAATTACAGTCAAGGAACAGTCTCCGTAGCCTGGCGCGCGGGAAGGTTGTTCCCATTGTAAGTGATTTCTACATATATGTTTCCCCGAGCACATTCCTCAAACGCTAACGGGTTTTTAAATGAGCCAGCACTGATTTGAGGGGCTGCGGGTCCCCCCCTTCCCCGGCAGTGCGGGGTGCAGATGGAGCCACTGCTGTGATCCCACCACTGCTTCCATCTCCGTGGCTCCATCCGTGCCCATCATAGAATCATAGAATGGTTAGAGTTGGAAGGGACCTTAGAGATCATCAAGTTCCAACCCCCCTGCCATGGGCAGGGACACCTCTCCCTAGAGCAGGTTGCTCCAAGCCCCATCCAACCTGACCTTCAACACTTCCAGGGATGGGGCAGCCACAGCTTCTCTGGGCAGCCTGTTCCAGTGCCTCACCACCCTCACAGGAAAGAACTTCTTCCTAATATCTCATCTAAATCTCCCCTCTTCCAATTTAAAACCATTACCCCTCATCCTGTCACTAGACTTCCTGACCAAGAGTCCCTCCCCAGCTCTCCTGTAGGCTCCCTTCAGATCCTGGAAGGCTGCTCTCAGGTCTCCCCGGAGCCTTCTCTTCTCTATCCCCAAATAAAGACACAGCACCAGCTGTGGGGTTTTGTTGAAGTGGCCGTGACACAACATTCCATCCCCAGAGTGGCTTCCCCCTCATCATCCATCCCCATCCCTGTTTCTCCCCTCATCCCACCCTGTCACTGGGGCTCAGGGATGCTCGGGGAAGCAGGGATATGGGAAGGCGTGAGGATGCTGCGATGTCTCACCATCTTCTCACAGGATCCCAACAACACTTTGGATTTCAGTGGGCTGGAAGAGTCAGAGCCGACCATGGTGATTCCCACAGTGGCCTTGTAGGCTGTGGCTGATTTAGAGTCTGAGCGCAGAGGACTTCCCACAAAGGCCTCCCGTATCTTCAGCGAGCGGGGATTTAGTTGATGGATATGCTAATTTCATTATTCATGTACATAATTACAATCTAGGGGGTTGGGAAGCTTTTTAGGTAATGACAGTCGAGAGGAAGAATTTACCTAACTTTTGGAATATACATGTAACATTTTTTGACTCTTAAATAAAAATGTTGCTCTGCTGAGCTTCCTTGAAGAGCAGCAGTGATGCTCAGGAGCTGCTCAGCAGGTGGGNGGTGAACAGTGGGAGGAAAAGGCTTTTTTTCCCCTTTGCACACATTGGACCTATTATCAACTAGTGACAGATACCCAGGAGATGGAGTGGGAGGTGAGAGTGCTGCTCCTGCACCTCTGCAAGCTTCCTTCCTATTTGCAGTTCAAATATTTAAATATATACTGGGTATAATGGGCAGCTCGTACCAGTTTGTTCCCACACCTTTGATTTTGTAAAAGACACTCAAAAAGGCTGGGGATGTACATGAGGCTCAGCCTGGTGACCTCCAGCTTCCTCCTCCCTCTGACCAGCGGTTCACAGGCAGCTTGCATGGGCTGGGAGTTTCTATCAGTGCCTTTAATTTTGTGTATCTCTATGTTTAAGGTCACTGAAAGCAGGATCTGCTCGATGCCTTTGAAAAATCAGACTGATAGTACCTCGGAGGTCAGGCGCTGTAAAATGAAAGTGCCCAGAACTAAAAGGCATTTTTGGTTATCTGGCCCATAACCTCTCCATGGTTCTGCGTCCTTCTCCGCAGAGCAGAGTGAATAATATTAACCTCTCTTGCTAGAGGGCAGAATGGCTCAGTCACTGCTCAGAGAACGCTTTGGAGATGAAGCAGCGACGCCGAGAATTATTTCTATTATGAAGACATGTGCTCAGGGCAGAGCTGCTGGCACCTGCAGCTCCCACCTCCTGCTCCCCTCTCCCTGCGCCCGCTCCCAGCAGCGCTGCCTCCATCCCAGGGATCCCACCCGGCTTTTCTTCTCAGCAAAGTTTTCTGGTGCATTGCTCCCGATCTTGTTCAAATGTGCTCTGGGCGCAGCTTTTCTGCACCTTCTCAGCTGTTGCACCCACCTCTGTTTGCTCCTCTGGAGATATCCTTCAACAGATCTCTTTGCAGGTCCCTCACCCGCCGTGTCCTCCTTTTTTTTCCCCCCAGGATGCCTTTGAACACCTTGACCCTGTGGTGGGGTGAAGAGCAGGCTCAGCACTCGCTCCAGTACAGGGATGTAGGAAAAACCAATATTGCTGCCTGATAGATAACACACCCAGGAACAAGAGCTACCCTGTGCTTGCCCTGAGTAATCACCAAAGACAAATTTGGGTGCATTATCATTAGAAATGCCTCCTGCTAATGCAGCTTAAGTGCTAATTCTTGTAGCTATTCCATTGTAACAGCAAGAGGTTTATCTTTAATTGGGTTTCATGCTCTAAATGCTTTGATGACAAAGGTTTGAACAGGTGAGGCATGCCTTATAAGAGCTGAATAAATATCTGTGTAGCATTGAGTATAATTACCCACTGCCCCTTCCAGCCATTATGGAAGAGAAATTGAGGAGTAGTTTGGGTTGATAGAAAGATGCTTCTGATTTGCAAAAGACAGTAGAAAAGAGCAAACAACAACTGGATTTTGACTTCTTCCTATAGTGATATTGGTTAGCATTTGGCTTGATGGGGTGAATTTAATCAAGAAATCTCGGCGTTTGGTGGTGACCCAGGTGGTGATGGTGATCTGCCACCACCCAGTTCACTGTCACCACATCTCAGGAGTCCCATGCTGGGCTCCCAGTCCCTCCAGTGAAGTGGCAACGGCTGGCTGTACTGGCTGAGCTACTTAGACCTCTCTGGATGGCCAAAAATGTCAGTAATGTATTGCTCCTCATTGCTAACACACTTTTAAAATGTTAATAGCGAGTAAATTACTTTTCTTTTTATACTTCTTAAAATAAGATTTCTTGCTACAAGATGATGGTCTCTCTGGCTGTCGTTACTATGTCTCTCCTTTATTACAGCCTATATTAGATGGACTGGAGAGATCTCATACAGATTTTATGGGGACTATTTTATTTATAAGAATTTTCCTAGTGTCAGATGGATCTGACACTTCTGGAGTCCCCTTTCCCATTCCCATGCAGAAAGACAGCAGAAAATTTAAAGCACCTGGGTACACCCCGACCTCCACGTGGGGCTTGTCTCCTGGCAGCTGGGTGGGGGCTGAGCATCTTTTGGGGTCCGAGCATCTCCTGGGGTTTGAGCATCTCTTGGGGTCCGAGCATCTCTTGGGGGCTGAGCATGTCTTAGGGCCAGGAGCCCATGCAGCACGGAGCTGGCTCATGGGGATTTGACACCAGCATCCATGCCCTTAAGCCTACGACTCTTAGAAGCTGCTTTCCCCCCTGTGGTTCAAGTCCCAGACGTGGACCTGAGGAGAGGACAACCACACTGCCATCCTTCTGTTTCCTGGCTAGCTGTAATGTAGCTGCAGATATTTGGGTTTATTTATTTATATTTTTTTTTGGCTGGTTTCTGAGCTATGAAATGGCAGCCCCACAGATGAAATTGTAGGACACTGATTTTACCCAGGGCAGAATATCTGCTTGCATCAAAATCACATTAACCAAGGAATGTTCAAACATCTTGCGTGAGATGACCCAGCCTGAGAAACACGAGGCAATGCCACTGCCCGTGTCCCAAGGAGATACTGCGGTGGTTTTCCTTGCCTGGTAGCTTTAATTAGTGGTCTCATGGGCTGTCAGCTGAGGAGACTGTTCTGGGTCTGGGCAGGATAAATTTACAGAGGGAAGAGCACACTGCATTCCCTTGTGCTGGGATTTGCATACCGCATTGAGGAAAACAAGAGAAGCAAAGCACAAAAATAAATCACCCAGACCAGAAGGGTGCACTTTGTTCCTATTCCAGGCAGGAGACTTTTATAAGTAAATACAGAAGAAAAGAAAAGCCAAGAGCCCTGTGATGCCTTGCTTGGTTTTCGCTCGTGCCACTCTGCCATGGTGTTAACATGATGGTGGGCGCTTCAAAGCTCTTCTTAGGTCTGGGTTTTGACTCATTTTTTCCTTCTTGCCATGTGGTCCTCTAAAGTGGAGGTGACGATCACTCTATCCCTCTGCCCAGGAAAGATCCAGGACGTGGGCCATGGGGAAGGCACACTCCTCCTGTGCTGCCGCATGGAGGTGTTGGGTCTGGGTGCTGGAGGTGCCATCTCCTTGGGGAGAGGCAGTAGATCACTGGTTGCTTTCTGAGCACTCAGTGTTTCTGTTGCTAGCCACGGTTTGCTGTTTTGTCTCTCCTTCACTGGCACATATTCCCCCAAACACTAGCTGGTTTCTGGCTACAGCATTTCAGAGCAAGCAAGGACACTAACTCATGAGATGTTACAATGAGATAGCTGACGAGACTGAAATCAGAGTGTTTGCAACCAGTAGAGAATATTTAGGAGAATCCAGGCCAGCAGAGCCTTTAATTCAGGCTGAGATTTTCTCTGCTTGAGGTTATTGGATGTGCCTGAGTTCTCAGCAGAAAGCAGCTCATTCATCCTTTAAAATCCCATTCCCCTCCTCCCGGCAGAGGTGGGAAGCAAAGGGAGATGTGTGTGTGTGTGCTGCACCTGGGCTATTAATGTGCTCAGGCTACAGAATTAGACCCGGCGTCGCCTGGTGCTGGGGAAAAGCTGCTTCTAACAGCTGATGGTTTAGGCAGCGAGGGAGCGATGCATCCCTGGAATGGCACCCTTCCCCAGGGATTAGCCTCTGAATGTGCTCCGATCCATCAGGGCCATGAAAGTGCCCTTGCTCGGTAACCGAGAGGCAAATATGTGAGAAATAGGATTGCTTCTATAAATAGCAGTGGGCTCATGAGAACATTGTTTATCACTGGGGTGGGTGGTGTGAAGGCTGCCCTTCACTTTCCAGCCGTGGAGAAATAATGCTATCCCGCTCCCGGCCCATTTATAGCAAACGGAAAAGATAAATGCATTTGGTGGGAATTTTGAATTCCATAAAGACTTATTCATTGTTTTCCGTCCTCTCTCGCTTTCCTAGGCAAGCCTGCAGATCGCCCATCAATCATATCCCATAAGCTTCTTCACGTCTCGCATCCAAATGCTTGCAAAAATGCCCACCACCCCAAAGCTTTTCAAATTCAGCTCCTTCCAACGGAAAGCGTGTATCACTGCTCCCAGGCTCCTCTTCCTGGGAAAAAAATAGCTGTTCCTTGTGCTATTTCTGGGTGACTCCATAGGCACCTCCCATGGATGCACTGTTATGTTTTCTGCTAAAGCACGTTAACATCTCCAGAGAACTCTAGTTGTCAGCTAAAGCCCCAAACAGTTATGTGCATGCTGAATTTTAAGCACCAGAGTCAACAGCGTTAATCATGCGCTTAAAATGAAGCACTTTCGTAAGTCTGCAGGATCAAGGTCTTAAACTGTAAGATCCTTGGAGCAGGGTCTTTCATTGTGTGTGTAGAGATTAGCATTCAAATAAAAAACATTACTAAGAACTGCCCAAACAGTCACGATAATACCCTGGTCTTTGAGGAAAGGCAGTCAATGGGTATTAGAGGGGGAGGTAGCAGGGGCAGGAAGGATTCTACGCCTGTCAGGGGCTTCTCCCCATTTCTCTCCCGTTTATTGCCATTCCTGGTGCTTTCCTGGCCCCTCTGCTTCTTGTAGGGGTTCCTTGATGCTTGCTGTATGGTAGATGAATTAAGTTATCCTTTCCGGTAGGTGCATTTCTCAGTCACATTGTTTGCCAAAGGAGCTGTGAAATCCTAGCAGCATTTCCTCTTGTGCATAATGTCACATTTCCCAAGCTCTTCTCCCTCTTGCCTCCCCTTCCATCAGTCTTGTGTGCAGAGCTGAGTATGCCCACGAGCGAAGGCACAAAATATGCATGATATGCTCCATCATGTAGGACCAAATCATTTGCTCCTTCTATAAATCTATAGCCGAATCGCTTTGTTTCCACATAAGAATCTCACGCTGTGTAAAACTAAAGGAGGGAATAATCGTGTGTCTGTCGAGATGTTTATCTCAATCATTTGCAGCCCTACCAGCTCCTTGGCTTTTAATGAGGGGAGGAAAAAAATAGTCCTCCCCTCCTGTAGCAAGGGTTTTGCAGAAGGGAATGCAAATGTGTTCCCCTCCCTTAGTTTGCCGTGTTGCTGTAAAACAGCAAACTTAATAAATCCTGCACAATTGGGCACAAGTCTTGTTTCCTTAAAAGCGATGTTCTCTATAATTGTCTATGACACAACATGCTACATATTAGTTATTTTTCCCTTAGTAGATCATCAGAGCACAGTGAAGCATTGCAGCTGAGGTAATTGAATGTCTTCTTTAAAACAATATGCTGCAAAAAGTCTCCTGACAAGTCCCAGTGTCTTATTTTAAACAAATAATACCACGAATTTTGGGGAGAGAGGAGTTATCTCTGGAAGAGAGGGGGCATTTTAGGCTGGGGACTAATGGGGACTTGAGACACCCTCAGCCTGATGTTTTCCAGAAGTCTGGTGTAGATGAGAAAAGCTTTAATCCATGCTAAAGCCATGGAAGGGACCTAATTTTTAACTTTGCTGCTCTAATATACATTCAATTTTACACTGCCCTGTCCCTGCTGGTCCCTTCAAGGCCACTGGGGGCCAAATCCTGGTCCTTGGGAGACACCTCGCCTAGTTCATCGCTCCCTGCTCCAGCAGAGCTTGGGCTGAGGATGGATTTTGGGGGGTGATGAGCATCCCTGTGCCCCTCCATGGACCAGGAGCCTGGAGAGAAATGAAGGCAGAGCTTTCCCCAAGCATCTGGGCGCCCACCCCCGCACGTATTTATGCATTTGCATGTTAGTACAAATGTAGTTCTATGTTCTTGAAAGGCTATATTCTCTCTGCAAGGTGTGACATTTTCTGGAAGGAATTTCAAAGGGCTTTGTGCAAGGTGTTAAATAAGCTCTTAAATAAAATTGAAACAGAGAGTGCTGGAGTAAAGTGAACATTTAAAAATGCATGTGTACGTTTAATTAGTCCAGGAACAGCGATAATATGAACTGCTATGACACATTTATTAAAACTAATGCAAGACAAAAGTATATCTTAAAATTTTGATGCGATAAAAAGACTGCTAATACATAAAAAAGTTTCCCGGTAGGGTTGTCTTTTTTTCTTCTAAGCATGTCACAAATCCTGTGAAAGAATAATTCTTTTTATTTTTTTCCTCTTTCTCTTTTTTTTTTTTTCCTTTTTCTTTTCCCATATACTTCAGTCCCTTGCATTCCTGTTTTGCTGCTGAGAAGAAAGGAAGAGGTAAAATCCTTGACAGTCTTTCTGGGTTTCGAAATTTTGGTCTGAGCTGGCTATGAAAAATTAATAATGCCATGAAAAAATGTAAACTGAAAAAATAAATAATCATCAAATACACTTAATGTTTTTTCCACCCATCAAAAAGACAATCCCAGCATGGGGATCCCAAACCCAGCTCCCTCCCAGCATCTCTGCAGAGAGCTGAGAGCCCGTCCTGCCAACTTATTGGGAATGAATTCCCCTGATTGCTGCCATAACCACCCATTCCACAAGGAAATTCAAACATAACACTGTTGCATCAAGGGGGCAATACATTTTCAGGTAATCAGGTAATCAACCCTCATGTAGTCTCATTCTTCTTGTTCTTTTAATTACTTTCTGCTCTTGCAGCTGGGTTTGAGCCCACAAACTGGAAACACATTCTGTGTAAGTTGGTGGTGAGTTATCCATGGCCAAATTTATGCCCTGTCCCCCTCTGGTTCATGTTGGCCATGGTTTCTGGAAAAACAAGGTGTTGGGACTTGTCTTGGGTATGTGGCACGGAGTCTTATATCCTAAGAGTTACTTGGCATCTCTGAGAGCCTCCAGGCTCTCCCTGGTGCTAGAGATAGCCCAAGGGTCTGAGGAACAACCAGTCCTGCAGCAACCATCCCTCCCTGATGAGGGTCCAGGGCTTGAGGCCATCCTGGCCACAAAGGTTGGCAAGTGTTTTAGAGCTGGTGGCTAGCCAGGAGCTGTGTTGAGGGATTAGAGAGGATGGGGAGGCTCAGGAGCCCTGGTTGGACTCAGCCCCAGGTGGGCATGGGGTGCTAGAGGGGTGATGAGGGAATCTTGCCTGTACTTTTGAGCTGCACAAGCTCCTTCGGGTGCCTGATTCGCTTTCCTCCACAATTATTTTTATTTACTGCTTGCTAATCCTGTTAACGGAATGGGAAAAGAAAAGACTAATTCACTTTAACTCCAACGACTTGTTAATAATTGATGTATTGACAGGAGCAGGCTGCCTGATGACCTTAAACAACCACCCAAATCCTGTGTCGAACCGTTTGACCTTTTAAGCCAGTTCAGATTCTTCTTGCAGAAGAAACTAGTGTCCGCTTTGATTTAGTGCAGGAAAAATCCCCCTTAACCTTCAGGTGTCGGTGAGGATGTGTTTAATTTACAGTAAAGCCCAGTCATGATCAGGAGGAGAATGAAAAAGTCCTTCTGTGGTGGAAAGTTATTACCACTCCCTCCACGGTGATGATCTCTCCAGCTCAACAAGCCAATATCTCTTTAATTATTGAAAAGAAGCCTTCAACAAGGGGATGGGGAGCTACAGGGCTATGGGAATGGCTTGTCCTTTGCAAAACACGGGCGTTGGGGGCTGAGAAGGGTGGGCTGTGAAGGGTGGGCTGTGTTCATCACCCTGCTCCAGGCCTCTGAGGAACATCTCCACTATGGAGAAACCTTTGATTTCTCCTGCATGTCCTGGACAGGAGATGCTACTCTAGCTTTGGCTGTTATACAGGACAGAAGGATGGGTCATAGTATAGAGTGGAGGGGATCCCACCACTGCTCCTGTGTGCAAGTGCAGGAACACTTCAGGATCCATCTGCAAATCCCAGGGTGCCTATCAGACTTGCTTGGACACAGGAGCAGGAGACTCATTCCTTAAGTTGGGAAGTCCTCAGGGTGCCCCTGGGCACCTTGTCCTGACCCACATAAATCTGCAGGTGCCCTCACCTCACACATCTGTAGGTGTTCTGCATCTGCAGTGCCTGCAAACAGCTGTGCACTGCCCAAGACATGCCTGGTCCCCGAGTATCAACACCCCATTATTTTAGGTACCAGGGAATCTGTGAGTTTGTCCACAAAAACTGGGTGCCAGCTATGGGCTGCAGTAGGGCAAAGTTTTCTGTCACTGCCAGGAAACCACTGCAAATAATCAAATATCCTTTAAATTATCACTGGGGTCAGAAGCTTAATTCTCCAGGATGGAGCCTGGGATGCCCAGGAGACAGAAGCTGAATAGGATGTGTGCAACCTCCCCCTCATTCCCCCCCTCTCTGGGTGCCTGGTTGCAGAGCCAGGGGGAGAAACACATCCCTAAATGCATATCTGACACTAGGGGCATGATCATCCTTGGCTTGAGCGGTGCAGAGGGATGCAGTGTTTTACACCATGATGCTCTCTACGTGCTACCCAAGGAGCTGGGTGTCCGGCTGCTGACACTGTGGAGTCGACCCTGCTGTGGCCAAGCCCCTCGCTGTGTTTTCTCACTTATGCCAGTGGGGAAAGGCAGGCTGCAGAAAGGCTGCTCAGCAATTATCAGTAGGAAAATTTGAGACTTCACCAGGCTGCTTAATTAAGCCCCCATGTGGCCTCTCGGAGATTCATCACACAGCACTGAAAATTGTTCCCACCATCCTTGCTCCCTTCGGAAGGGTAGGGAGCACCAGGAGAGCCTTTTGTTTAGGATTTTTGGGACCCTCAGTGTCTCAGCAGGGGCTGGGAACGGCAGAGATGCCCCGGTGTTTGGTATCACTGTGCTGTATGGGGTGGTAGAGCAGCCCAGTCCAGCAGGAGGGATGGGGATTTATTCCGATGGGAACGGTTTGCTCAGCCCCCTTAGAAACAACCATCATCGCTCCTTTTCCCTGCTCGCCCCCTCCTCAGGGTGATGCCAGGGAGTGGTGGGTGTGCTCTACCCACCTCCGTTTTGTGCCTCCCCTTTTGTCCAGAACCCGTACTGGAAACCAGAGCCAGGTGCCAGGGTGTGTGTGTGTGTGTTGGGGGAAAAGCTGGGGTCTCGCCTGGGAGATCCGAGATCCTTTGGGAGGGGGGAGAACAAGAGGATGGAGTGGGAGAAACCCCAGGGTGGTTATCACCCTGTGCCTCCCCTGTTCAGCTCCTGCTTTCCCCTCCCCAAGCCTGGGTTGTCTCAGCTTCCCCCCCCAAAATTGCCCCTGGGGGTCTCCCTGCTCCATCCCCTGCCCTGGCCGGGGAGGGGGGCAGGTTGGCAGCAGGGGAGGCTGGAAGAGCTGCTTTGTAGAACTGAAGAAACTCCTCCACCACCGAGCCTGCGAGCTCATTTACATACTCCTAGTTTAATTCTCCTAGGGTATGCAAATATATGCAAACAGCAATCCAGAGAGAGTCAGAAATAGCACAGAACATTAAAATCACCCTACTTGAATATTGTTTTATGCAAACGATGTACGCACGCAGTGTGTAGCTGATTTAAATAGAAGCAATGTCAGCATGGCAGTTATTTACCCTTCCAATGATCTTAGCAATTTTTTTTATTATTAAACTTATATAAAATATATCGAACGGGCACCAGGAATGTAGAGAGTGTTTTAATGCTAGCCTTAACTAACACGAAGAAAAAGGGCAAACTTTCCCAGCTGTGGGTGCACAAAGGGCAGTTGAGTGTTATTTTTCATCATTTGCCATTTGCATGAATGATATGCAATTTGGAAGCCCCACTGCTGCTGGTATTGATTATCCAAGCACCATTCCTGGCACCTCAGAGGGAGACCAGACCCCGGTGCTGAGCAGATTTGTGAGGATTTGATGTGCCCATGGGGGTGCAAGTGGGGGGACGACCCCTCGGTGAGCAGGGATGTGGGGCTGCTTCTGCCTCCATCCCCAACCCGCGGCTCCTAGGCGAGGCTGAGAATGGTGGGATCCTGCTCTGCGTTACCAGTTCCCTAAAAACCTCCTATCTGATGGAAGTCGGGGCTGGGAAGGGCTTTTACTGACTTGCCGCGGGAAGAGCAATGTGAAACCTCCCTGGGGGATGAGGGGGGCTGGCCGCTGAGATTACGGCATCCCCCGAAAATGCGCTTGCTCGCTCGCTCGTGGGGGTTTGTGCACGTCAGGAGCGGTGCCAGGGGCTGCTTGAGAGGCCAGTCCCCCCACCCCACCAGCACCAGCTGGTCTTCCTGGGGGCCCAGTTTGCAGTCAAGGCTCTGTGTGCCCATTTAATGCTGTTCAGATGATCATGAGCTTGAGATGAAGCTCCTTTTTCACTATTGCATTGCACCGTCTTGGATTTTTCTAAGTTATTGATAACCAGGGTGGCTGCAACCGACCTGGAGAGCCTGGAGAAGGATGTTTTGAGACCATCTCTCCACCTGCAAAGACAAATCAGAATCATAGACTGACAGGGCTTGGAAAGGACCTTTGGAGATCACCTAGTCCAACCCCCCGCCAAAGCAGGGTCACCCAGAGCAGGATTGACGGGAATGCATCCATGAGGAATTTTAATATCTCCAGAGAAGGAGATTCCTCACCCTCTCTGGGCAGCCTGCTCCAGGGCTCCACCATCCTCTCAATAAAGTTTTCTTCCTCACGTTGAGATGGAATTTCCCATGTTCCAGTTTGTGCCCGTTGCCCCTTGTCCTGTCACCGGGCACCACTGGAAAGAGTCTGGCCCTGTCTTCTTGCCACCCATCCATTAGATATCGCTCAGCATTGATGATATCCCCTCTCAATCTTCTCTTCTGATGCCTAAAACTCTGTCTGGTGGCCTTGGAGCACTGCAAATGCCCTGTCCATGCTGGACACATGATGTGCCCCTCATCAGGGCATGAACATGGGCACCTGTGGGCAGGACACAGTCCCCAGATGAGCCCTGGGGTGACCCAGAGGTGTGACACCCCCTTTGTGGGAAACACAGCCCCTGACCTGGGGCTTACCTTGTTCAGATGCCCTCACTGAGTGTCTGTCCCCAGAGAACTTGATGGCTCCCTGTCCCTGTGAGGGCCACCTAGCAGGAAAACATAGATCCTGGGGAGTCCAGGGAGCGGGATGGCCATGGGTGTGCAGCCACAGCCCCCCCTTCCCTGGCATTAAACAGTGCTGACACCTGGACAAATGAGACATCTCCAGGCACACACTCAGCACCTGACCACGGAATGAAGGTAAAAAGGGAAAGAGGAAGGGGAGTGAATGAGAGGGAGGAGGGAGAGCGGGAGCGGCGCAGATGGCTCTATACATCATGCGACAGACACTATTTGTACCCTATCATGGGCATGTCATAGAGCTTATCTTCCCCGGCCCCGCCGAGGTAGGTGCAAGCCGAGCGGTGAGACAGAGAGGACTTTCCTCCTAATTAAACATCAAGGCCATGACGGATGAGCCCTGCACGGGGCACTGGTTGGGCACCGCTGACCCTGGGGGATGCCAACAGCTCCCCATGTCACCCTCAGCAGGGCCACCTTGAGGGGTAGCCCTGACCCAGGGATGATGTTGGGCAGGGTCCTGCTGGACCCTCTCCTTCTCATCCTCAAGGAGCGAGGTGAGAGCCCCAGTGCTGAGCCTGAGGACCAGGGAGATGTCACTTGCATCGTTCTCAGAAGATGTCCATCCATCTTCTTCTCCTGCAAACATCCCGTGGAAGTTTCTGAGGTCTGGGACATGCCACCAAGGATAGATGAGGTGGTTCTGCCACATCCCCTGAGAAGCACAACCCCCTGCCCAGCCTCAGCCCCTTGCCCAGCACTGGGGTTGCCCATCCTGCTGTGGATAAAGCAACCCCAGGCTTTTCCTGTGCCAACAAGTCTTGGGGGGGCACTAAATTAAATCCTAGGGCTTTTGCTCGACATTTTTGCAGTACAACAAATGGTCCTAAAGTCCTTTTCTCCAGCAAGATTTCTGCCAAGTGTTTTCTCCAGTAAGATTTCTGCCTCCACGTGGGACACTGCACAGCTGAAGATAGGGGTGGGCATAAAATGCATTTTGTTTGCTTCAATTCATTTTAAATATTATCGCGTCAGTGCCGGGCGATTTGAATGATTATGGCTGCAGAGGAAATTACTGTACAGTATATTTTCTCAATCAAGCTCCCAGTTGCATTTTATCACTGTTTCTGTTAAAGCCACATTAGAGGTTTTTATTTTTGCCTCTGAAGCCCCGTCTCCGTGGAGGCAGTTAAAGAGCTAATTTTTAAATACAGTTAGAACAACAACCAACAACCAACAACCAACCAACAAAGACTCCCAAGGCATTGAGTGAAATATCAGGCATCTGTGCCGGGCTGAAGGGGAGCATGTTGCAGCAGGCAGCGAGGAGCTGGAAGTCACATTGCATTATCACCACGTGTCAAGTGCCTCCAGCCACCCAGGGAAGACCTGGAGAAGCTGGTTGCACACCCACGCTCACGCTTGCATACCTACCAACGCTGGCACCATCAGCAGCTGGACACCTAAACACACTTTACTGCAGTGGGAGAGGTCACATCCAGCCTTGAATTTCACCTCAGGGGGATGTGGAGGATGGGAGAGCCCACAGGAGAAACACAGCGAGGAGCTTTTCTCTCCGCTGTGGATGTCAGTGCCTATAGCCGAGTTGCCTGTCCGTTATGTCTGCGAGCACAGGGAATTACTGTCAGCTGTGTTAGACAAGCATAGAATCAGAGAATGGTCAGAGTTGGAAGGGATCTTAAAGATCACCGTGTTCCAGCCCCCCTGCCATGGGCACGGACACCTCCCACCACACCAGGTTGCTCCAAGCCCCATCCAGCCTGGCCTTGAACCCCTCCAGGGATGGGGCAGCCACAGCTTCTCTGGGACAAGCGTTGGTATGTCTTGCACCCAACTTAGAGCTTTTGTACTACCTTTTTTTATCCAGTCCGTTGGCATCTGGTGGCCTTTTTTCCTGAGCTTCCACTGGAGCTGAGTATTTGGGTGCCTACTGGAAGCAGTGTTTACTCACAGGGAGCAACCATCGCATGGCTCTGCTGCTGTCTGTGTCAAAGCAGACCTCAACAAAACAGTTTGCTTGGATGCAAAAGAGATGATGATTATTATTATTATAAATTCTTATTTCTTTCCCCTGTGACTGGGTACTGAGCAGCATCCTGGGGGAAACGGAGTCTGTGGTTGGTACTGGTGGAGGATTTGTCTGGCAAGGGTGGAATTCCTACTGGCAGGGGGTCCTGCTGGTGTCTGTGCCCCCTCCTTACAGCATTCTTCAGCCTCGGGGGCCCTTTGCTGGTTCCCTGCCCAGAAACAATTTTCTCCTTACCAGTCTGTGGCTCGACAAGAAGAGCTCCTGGAAAGCTGGTGTGGAGGTTGAGGGCTGCCTGCACCCCCAGCCCTGGCTGCAGCCACAGGGCTGCTCTTCTGGGTGGGAAACTGCAGCTCTGGATGCTCATGTCATGCCCCCATCATCTTATTTTAAACTAGTTTGGGGATGGAAGCTTCACTGCTTGTTTCTGATGCTTGTCCCATTGTATTCCAGATTACTGGCTTCCAAATTAGCAAGGTGGGGAACATCTCCTGTAAGAAGAGCTGCTGTCAGGGCACCATGGTCCAATATTGTAAGCAGAACAGAATGGAATACGGGGTGGTCACCTTGACCCCACACATACGACCAGCTCAGGGGTTGCAAACCATGAGTGGGATGATGTGGGCTGGGGAATCCTGCCTGTCCCCCTGGGGGCAGGATAACCAGCTTCTCCTTGGAGATAGCATCATCCCATGGGGTGGATACGTGGAATCAGCCCAGTCCTGCCCCGTTGCAGAGCTCCCACCTCACTGTGGTCTCAGACCCTCCGTAGGAGGGGCTTTCACAGCCCGTTTTAGCTTCATCTTTCCCAAGATGCTGAGCTGTCTTTATTCCGGTTGTGCTGTCAGTTAGAAAAGTTGTTTTATCAAGCAGCCTGACTCTCGCAGTGTGTTGTATCCATCTGCAATTTTATTCTCTGGGATGAAAAGTCATCCTTGATGCCGAGCAGAGGAGGTGAGGGGATTTAAGCTTGTTTTCAAACACAGCAGAAGATGACACCCCGCTGCTGGCGGGGACGACCAAAGGGTTCAACTGCTGTCACTGTTGGGCACAGCCGCTTTTGGGAAAGGTTTGCATATGAGCGTTTTCCTGCTCTGTGGGAAAACCACCCCAAAAATCCTCCTGGGAAGGGAGCAGTCAGACTGGGCTGCTGCAGGCTGACCCTGCTGCACTGGAGAAGGGGAGCCCCAAGTGTCCCCATGCCTGATAGGGTGAAGGGTGCCTGCACACCATCACCTCCCCTCCCCATGGAGCCCACCTGCACCACGGGTCTGTGCCCCTACACGTGTACATCAACTCCTCAGATCCGGGGGTGATCATGGAAAAAAATAGGAGTCTCTCCGAGAGACCACCGGCAACAATTATCGCTGTAGATCTCAGTGTTTTTATCACTCGAAAGCCTTTGGAGTGGTTTTCAATTGGGACCCGGTGTTTATTCAGGGAGATCCTTGCTGCCACGACCTTCCTGAACTGCCACATTCCTTTTAATTATGATTGGCAGCTCATGGAAATTTGGGCCCTTGATTGGCAGCTGAAGGAACTTTCTTCCTTCCCACAATTCTTCAGGTTCCTTCCCATCAATAGACATAATGTTGGCTACTTTTCTGGGATAAATAGCAACCTTTGCCCCCCTCCTTTATTTGGCAAACGCTCAACACTTCATTCTTTTCAGAAAGCCCCTTGGAATGCAGCTGAGAAGGGCCTCAGCAGCGCTGCCCTCCTCCTTCTCCTCCTCCTCCTCCTCCTCCTTCTCCTCCTCCTCCTCCCGCTGCTCCTCAGCGCCCGGCCAGGGGACTTTTGTGTGAGAGCAAACAAAGGCTCATTGGCAAGACTTCTGGATTTCATTTCAAAATACATTTGTCACTCTGGAATAAAATAAATTGGTTTTTCTGATGGTTTTTTGGGGAGTGTGGGTTTGGGTTTTTTATTTGGTGTGTTTTTTTTTTTTTTGGCTTAACTCCTCCCTCTCAGGTTTCCCTGTGAGCAGCTCTGATGCTGGAATTGCCGGACAAAGGGGAAATGAAGGCTCCTACTTGCTTCATCTCCCTTCTGTTGAGATGCAGAGGGGCAGCCCTGTGCAGCAGTGCAGTTAAAATTGTGTCCATCCTGCTCTCAGAGCCCAAAATGCTCTTCCCTCTCTGTGCCACTGAGAAATCCAGGCTGCTCTCTGGCCTTCTCCCTATGGATGTAGTTGCTGAGCTCAGCCAGCACCCAGGAACCACAACCTGATGCAACTTTTTAGCTTTTAAGCTACTTTTCCCAACCCACCAAAGTGCTGCAAAAGCTCAAATCACAGCCAGATATGGATTTGACTCACAGGGGTGCAAACGCCGTTGATTTTCACTGAAAGCAAGGTCATTTTTGAGCACAAGACTTGAGTTGGAAGGTCCTGGAGGTGCCTTTGGGGTTGTCCCAATCTCTGGGGTGTCCTTTCTGAGCAGGGGATGTCCAGCAGAGAGGGGCGGTTATGGAGCAGAGGAACCGGCACAGGCAGTGCTCGCTGATTCTCACTCTGCGTTTCAGTAATTAAATGAAACTCAGCCTCAGCTCCTAAGAGCTTCTTGTGCTGAACAATAGACAGTTACAAAAGGATTTTGAAAAATGATGAAGAGAATACTTGAAGGTTGGATTTTAAAAGAAACGAGGAGGCTCCCGAGCCGCAGAAATTGCTTGTGTGCACAATACAGACATTCACCCTTCTCCATCAGCCCCAAACTGAAGAGCATTTTACGGAGAGATGATAGACCTCAACATCTTCTGTGTTTCTCAAGAGCAAGGGTGGATGAGGAGACAATTAGCAAAATGCAGTATCATTTGCATTTTCAGGAATACTTGAAGGATTCTTACTCTCTGCTGGTGGAAAAGGGGAAATGAGGTGGATGAGTCATGAGTGATTGAGGAGAAACCCAGCAACTGAGGTCCATCGTTCTTTCACCGTGGGGCAAAGGCACCCACCTGGTTTCTGTAGCCCAGGGAGTTGACCATCTCCCACCAGAGGAGCTTTTTGGGTGGTGGGAGATGGCAGTACATGGTGCAACTGGACTCTGTAACGCATCACAGTGGGGTTTATGGCACAGCCATGGGGAGATTTGGCACCGGGGAGAGGGGCTTGGGAATGGCAGGCTGCTCCTGGGGCTCTTCTGTCCACCTCAGATGTCATAATTAAAATTTTGCTATTTGGGTATTTCCTATTATAAAATAAAGTAAGAGGTATTTTATGAGTTTTCCTTTTCTGGAAAAACTCTCATTTTTGGGAAATACAAAGTGTGCTTTTTAGCAAGGAGTGGATTCTTTATAGCCAGGTACGGTCAGCTTAAAGACACTCACAAAAAGTTTGGGATGCTCACAGAAAATTTCTTCCTTCACAAGGCCTCGATAGCTGTTTTCTGGTAACTACACATTTGTCAGACTTTTGGTTAACTGCTAAGCACGTGGGTTGATTCTCTCTCTTAATTCCACAATTTATGTCATTAAAAAAAGGCAATGCTAATTGTTCATTTACAGCTAACTCCGTAGCTCATGGTTTGTTGGTGAATATTCAAATTTCCAGGGCCATCTCTGCTGGATATCTGCACTGATGGGGTTTGGATGCCCTTGAGAGATGATGGAAGGGGCTCGAATGAAGGGCTGCAGGTGGCTCTGGGGCTGTGGTGGGTGTTTGCTGGGCTCCCTGGGTTGTGGTGGGGCGGAATGCTGGGGACACCAGGTGCTCACCCTCACCACATCCCCCTTTGCTGCAGGCAGACCTTCCACGCTTAAATAGACAAGAGAGGAAAAACAAGGGAGCAGATGGAGTGCTTGGTACGTTATTAATGGAAACACATCTTCCCCTGGTGTTATTTGCAGCTTGTGGGAACGGTGCAGAACCACCAAGAGAGGAGCCAAAAAAGGGGCTCTTGCATAATCTCGTCTGCTTCCCCTCCACCACGGGGCTGGGATACTCAGGCTAGACCCCCCCCTGTCAACCACACACCCCATTACAAACAGAAATCCAGCCCCAGCTACTCCTGATCAAGGCCTGAGCTCTGGCCACCTACTTGCCCCACGAGGAAGCCCAATGGCTTTGGTTTACAATAATTTACAATACAATAAATTGTATTTTAAATGGAGAGGGACTCTTTGTCAGGAAGTGTAGTGACAGGACGAGGGGCAATGGTTTTAAATTGGAAGAGGGGAGATTTAGATGAGATATTAGGAAGAAATTCTTTGCGGTGAGGGTGGTGAGGCACTGGAACAGGTTGCCCAGAGAAGCTGTGGCTGCCCCATCCCTGGAGGGGTTCAAGGCCAGGCTGGATGGGGCTTGGAGCAACCTGGGCTGGTGGGAGGTGTCCCTGCCCAGGGCAGGGGGGTTGGAACTTGATGATCTTTGAAGTCCTTTCCAACTCTGACCATTCTAAGATTCTCTGATCCTATGAAATTGCATTATCTGTTGGCAAAGAAGGAGGCAGTGATCTGGGAATTCAGTTTCTTATGACAAAGAAGCATTTTCCTGCATGTTTGCCATGAGCTGCTGGCAGGTGGATTGTCCCCAACAGAGCCAGCAAGGGCTGGGCTGAGCATTTTTGCTGTTCCCCATTTGCAGGTCTCAGTGACCTCCATGTCCCCCGTATTTCACATTGCCACGTTCACCCAGCTCACATGGGGCAGCACGTTGGTGGTGGTGGCTTTCCCATGCTTGGTGGGGTAGAATTTGCCCCGAGCCCTGCTGCAATCCCTCTTCCCCACTACTTTCCTTCCACCTCCAGTCCTTGGTCTTGCTCAGATCATTCCTTTCCCCTCATGCTGGCACAGGAACAGCTGTGTTCACAGCTTTTGCCAACCTCACCTTTCCACAAGGGTGAGGAAAACCAGGAGCGACACACTGGGCCGTGGGCAGGGTGTCTGAGGACAACTGGTTACACTGGAACCGTGATGATGGCATCTCTCACAGCCCCTCAGGGACCGGTGATTTCAGGTACCAGACCTTAAGTCTGTCTCTCACCATCAATTGTGAGCTCTTTCAATGATTGTCTACAGTTGGGGGGTTTCTAAGAGCCTTTGCCTGTGCCTGCCCTCCTTTGTGTGCTGGTGGCTTTGCCAGCCTGCCCTGGGCAGGGACAGGGACAGGGACAGGGGACAGGGCAGCCTTCCCCACGCAGGAGCACTTTATCATGGAACGTGGAGGAATGTCATTGTCCCCACACTTCTGTCAGATTTGGTTGAAATCTGCCAGGAGATTAAAAAGTTATTATAGCAGACATGTAGCCAGATACAGACAGGCACGGACAGCCCGATCACATAAATTGCATTTCATTAGAAAACTGAAGCTAAAACCATGCTGGATCTTGTCTTCCTCTCCCCATAGCCCCGGTGTTGCTCCCCCTTTTCATGTCTGGGCTCACTGGGCAGACTGGTTTCAATAAATTGTAATTGCTTCCAACTTTTTTTGCTGAACTCTCCCCAGTCCAGCTCATGCCCATGCGTGCGGAGGGGCCAGCTCTGCCGGGGGCAATTAGGGGTTTCCGAATGAATGAACATACTAAAAGAGAGGGTGTGAGATGCAGAAACAGGGACAGGCAGCAGAGGAGCAATGTGGAACCGTTGCTCATGTCCTTAGGGATGAACCCAAGAAGGCGAAAACCCAAGTGGAGCTAAGGGCAGTCGGTGGGTGGCTCTGCTGGTGGCCAGGGGACTCCAGAGAAGCCATGAACCTCTCAGGGCATGGGAGACAGCACGTTGGTGATGGACAGTGTGGAAAAGGCTGATGATTTGGGGGTTACTCTGCACATATTCCCTGGTTTTGGGTAAATGGAGGCTGGATCCATGGTGGGAGAGGTTCATTGGGCTGATGCTGTTGCAAGGCCACCTACCAAACACAAGCGCTGGCTGGTCTCCTGCCTCTTGGAGCATCCTTGTGTCAGCAGGGAATGCTTTCAAGCTACAAATTTCCCTCTCTTACATCCAGGCGATTCCCCTGCTTGTGTGCAAAGTCAGCCCTATCTCTTTTGCATGGCCACCACAGCCAGCTGCCTTCCCACCTTCCTGTGGGTAGTGATGGTACTTTCAGGATGTGGTTTCTCCGGAAACCCTTGAGTGTGGTGATTGCAGGAGGGATCCAACGGCTGGAGGCAGCTGGTGGCTACCAGCTGCGTGTCCGCAGAGCCATCCCCCCCAAGGAAGGGCTCACAATACACCACAGCAGGCAGGAAGACGTCTTCCCACCGCTGTCCTGTCCTTGCTCCTTGCCACGGTCCCCATGTGTCTCATGGATGCTGGCACTGAGCTTGTTAGTTCTCTGCCTGCTAATGAATTGAGTCAGCTCTCTCCTGGATCTTTCCCTGAGCTAGTTTTCTGCCACATTAATGAGTGGTGGTGGTTCCTGGGGAAGTCCAGGCAGCACCAGAGGTGATGCCCACAAAGGTGGGGATGAGTGATTGGGCTGGACTGGTGATGGGGAGCAAAGAGAGGGCAAGAAACAGGGTTGGTGTCTGCAAGGAGAATGGGACTGCTGGTGTTTGTGCAATGAAAGGATTCCTTGCAAAGGGACAGAGACCAAAAAGAGCAGAGATGGTGCTGGTCTGTGGCAGTCCCTGCACATGAGGACAGGACATCTCTCCTGAGCCCTTGTTCAGCATCTTGCAGGGCAAAGCTTGGTCATAGGCTAAGGAAAGCAGAGGAGGAAGAGGAGAGCTTGTGTATCTCTGTTGGCCAGTGTGGCTGTGCATCCTCTGTGCTGGGGACTACCTGACATGGAGCTGAAACCACTCCTTATCTCAGAAAGCTTGTTAGCAGAGCTGGATCTTGACAGATGGATACAGATGGATAGGGAGAAGAGGAAACAACAAGGCAATATCAGTAGCATGATGTGCGCTCGCTAAAGCACAGCAGCAGCCTAGCTTTGGAGGCAATGGAGAATTTCGAGGAGCGTCTTGGTTCCTTTGGGATGCTCACAGGTGGTTCATCTGAAGCATGACAGCCAGCAGGAGATGACACACTTGTTTGGAAACCTGGCAAATGGTTGATGAGAAAAGGAGCACTTGTCTAGTCCTGATCCTGTGCGAATGATGAATTCGCCTCATTATGAACCAGGACTGTGTAGGTTCTGGTTGAGATCTGAGCAGCCCCATCTCATCCTGTGCAATTTCATTCCATCCCATCCCATTGCATCCCATCTCATCCCATCCCGTCCCATCCTGTCCCAACTCAATCTGCCCAATGACATCCGATTCTGTCCCATGCCATCCCATCCTGTTCTACCCCATCCATCCCTTCCTCATTGCTTTTCTGCCTTGCCCCAGAGCCGTTAGCTTTCCAGATGGGATGTGCAGTCCCAGAGCTCAGGTCTTGGGCAAGACTTTCCCAAACCTTCTGGAGCGTGACCACCCATAACTGTGCTGCAACAAGCCCCTCTCTCAGCCACGGACGCCGGCAGAGGCAGCACGCCTTGATGTGCTGTATATTAAGTGGAGTGGCAGCTGCGATATTGCCATCTAAAACTAAGTACAAAATTTACAGCAGTAAATTCTTCTCTCTTCAGGGTGGTTAATTATCTTAATTACTTTTATTATCTTTTATCTTTTAAGATCCTAAATTGCTTATTTCTGCTTGTGTTGCCAAAGGGGGTTGCATATTTTTTACTGGCACACGCTGTGCGGAGGCACCGATATGCGTGCAATCGTGGTACACTTTAAAAGAACTTTGATTTATACAAGGCTTCTCCTTGGGATTTTAATTGTACTAAATAGGGAAAACAAAGTTCAGTGAAATATTGACTGACTGGAGAGTTGACAAGTGGCTCTTTCCTTTTGCTCAACGTGAGGACAGAGCTGTTCTCGCTGGGACAGAGGAAGGGAATTTTACTTTTTGGGGCTGTGATGCTTGCAGCCTGGGGGATGTAGCCAGATGACCACTGTGTTTGAAAGGCACTGGGGAGTGTGGGACCAGTGACTGTGGTCCCCTGTGGTGGCAGTGATGGGTCTCAGCATACCACCTCTCCCTCCTCCTGTTGCTTCGGTGAAGCTCCTCCACAGGGTGAGAAATCCTGGCTCCAGGGAAGTGCCTGAGCTGTGGCTTCACCCTGTGATTTCATCCTGGGGGACCATAAACAAGCCACGGGAGACACATCGCTGGCAGCCCCCTCTGGCACCGTGCTGAGTGCTGCCCTGGCACCACGGCTCCTCTCACCACGTCCCCTTGGCCACGCAACCAGCACCTGCAGCATCCTCTCTGCAAATACCCAGCCCCAGGGAACTGCTTCCCTCTCCTCCTCCTGCTTCCCCTGAGTAAACAGTCTCCTCTTGTGTTTTTTTTTTTTTCTTTTGGAGGGGGAAAAATCTTTGGAAAAGCTGCTTCAGCCCCTGGGGAAAGAACATGGTGGAGCTGAGCAGAAAACAAGCCTGAACCAAAGAGAAAGGAGGAGGGAGGAAGGAGGGAAGGCTTTCTCCATCCCCACAGAGGAGCCTCCCTAAACGCTCCCAGGTGCTTTTCGAATGGAACCAGAGATTTCTTCTGCTTTTATTTTCAATGCTGTCCTGCCCGGGGAGCCCGGGGGGAGCCAGCCATGGCAAGGATCGCCCCAACCCTGCATGTGCTGAAGGACCTTGTCTTCTGGCATTCAGTTGACAGAGAGGGAAAGGGAGCTTTTCATGTGCAAAACAAAAGGGGAGAGTGGGCTTTTCTTTTCTGTGGTGCTAGGAAGCCTGTACTGAATGCCGCGCACCCCTGGCGAAGAGGGGCAGCTCTCAGCTCTGAACAATCATGACATGAAAGGCAGAGAGGGATGGAGGGAGNAGAGGGATGGAGGGAGGGAGGGAGGGAGGGAGGGAAAAAACCCCTCAGTCTTCCCTTCTCATTAGAGCACATTAGTCTGTAGCCTCTTTGGCGGTGATTATGGGGTGCTCCCTGTCACCCCAGTAGAGTTGTGGATGTAATTACTCCAAGAAATGTGTAATCCAGCACCTTATAGATATTTTTTTTCTGTCTTCCTTGCCCCTATCTTTTAATAGCAAACAACAACAGAAGCGTTGCAGCCCGCTCAGCTTCCTGCCCATTTACTTCGCGAGCTGGCTGCTGTCAGCTGAAATTTATGCTGTGGTTTAGGAGTAATTTTTAGTTTGGAAGGATTGTCCTCCTGCCACCTGCTATAAAGAACCAACCCGTCCGTTTTGGCCCTGTGTGGTCCCCAGCCCTGCCTTCCCCATCCCCACTGGTGTGCTGGGTTGGGGTGACAGTGACACTGGGACACCTGGGCTGTGCCACCGGATGGTTCTCACTGGCAACCAAACATCCAAACTCAGGCTGGCTGTGGTCCCCATCGCCTGACACCTGGGTATCCTCACAGGGAGGAGGCAGAGTCCTGTCCATCTAATTGTGGTGATGCCACGGCATGGCTTGTGAAGGTGACAGGTTCATGGCACAGTTTGCTGTGGGTGAGGACCAGTCACCTTCACCTGAGCCTTGCCCATGGCTCCTGAGACCATGCCAGGACCCCCTGGCTGGTAGGTCTTATTTCTAGGGAGCGGTTGATTTTCAGCCACCATCTCTTCTCCCTCCTGGAAGCACCCGGCCAGGAGCTTCCGAGATCTGAATCTGCAGCTCCCCTTCATTTTCATGGTAATCTGTGGCGCAATCATTTGTGCTCGTACAGAGTGTTTGTAATGAAGGGAAACGCAGCCCCTGCCATCGCCTGGAGCCAGGCTCTGCTCCACACAACCCGCAGTGAGCTGAGGAAACGGCTTGTGTATTCAAAGGGGCATTTCTAGAAGCCAAAAGCAGCAGCAGGGTGGCACAGACAGGTTTTCTGGGAGCCGACAGGGATATGATGCACAAACAGAACCTCCCTGCCTCGTGGGGATGGGATATTGTCCATTATTGCATGGTAAAGACCACATGAAAAGCTTCTTCTTCTCAGAGAGGGATGGAAGGACCTGGGGAGATTTATGTCTGATCTATACATATGAGCCACCTCTGAGAGAGAAAAGAAAAGGTACCATTTGATAGGAAGAGCCCTTTTCCAGTGCAAAATAACAACAGGGACAAAGCTTGCACTGGAATATTTACATTTCTTGGCTTCCCTGTAGCGTTGGTTTACTTGAGGACAAGAAAAAGGCCTAAAAATATCAATTCAGAGCAGAAAGTTTCATTAGGAGCTTCCATTTGTTCTTCACGCAGAGGATGCTCAAACTAAAAGCAAACACATTCAGGACAGAGTTTGTCTGTGAAAGTGGCTGCTGCGTATCATAGCAGAAAGCAAAACATTAGCAAGCAGATTAACTTAATTAGCAATATCGAGGAAGAGTCCTCCTTTCATCTCAGTGGATAATGAGGAGAGCCGCAGCACACCCCTGCAAACTTGTCATCTTTTTTGGAGGGCAGATGAGGTGCCTTGTGGAGGGGACTGCTGTCACCGTGGGGGACCACACTCTTCATGCCTGAATATCCAGATGCTTTGCCACTGTTTTATTTTGTAAAGAAAAAAAAAAAAGGATATTTCTCGATTTCTTTAGCTTTCTACTTGCTTTGGGCTGAACCATAACATCGTGGGAGGGAAAAGAAAAAGAGAGTATTTCTCTTTGCCCCCAGCAGAAGGAAGGGCATGGAGGCTTTGGGCAGCAGAGGTGACAGATTTCCACTGCAGAGCTTGCTCCCATGGCCGTGTGTTGGCACTTTGGATGCAGGAAAAACCTCACTGCTGCTTCAAAACTGGGTCCTGCCCAGCCTCCCGGCATCACCAGTTCTTCTGCAGAGGGGCTGTGACAATGTGTGGCTGTTTGACAGGCTGCCAGCAGCCTGGAGGCCGTGTTCACCCGGCTGCTTCGTTCTGGTTTCAGGCTTTAATTGGGTCCGTAGCCGTGGAGGGGTTTGTTTGGGGGGTGTGATGCTTTTCCCAGATGTTCCAGTCCTGGCCTCTGTGGTTGCAAAGGGAGCAGTGCAGACCAGTTCTTCTGCAGACTGGGTCCCCATCGCCGTAGCTGATGTGGTAAAATAAGCTTGAGTTGAAGTGACAAGTGGCCGATGGCAGAGCTGGTGCTCATCTCAGGTGTGTCATAGCACGGCTTTGCCTGTGACATCCCTACAATCATCAGCACGGGATCACTGATGCCACAGCTGCTGCTTTTTAGATAAGGCCACCTCTCCTTCTAGACCATGCCTTTTACCCAGAGTAGCAGCTTCACCACCTGCTGATGCTCTCTACAATCACGGAGTCATGGAATTGTCAGTTGGGAGAGACCTCTAGAGATCCTCTAGTCCAACTGCCCTGCCAAAGCAGGATTGCCCAGAGCACAGCACTCAGGGCTGCATCCAGGAGGGTCTGAAGGTCTCCAGAGAAGGGGACTCCACACCCTTCCCGGACAACCTGTCCCAGGGCTCTGCCACCCTCACTCTGAAGAAGTTTCTTCTCATATTTTAAATGGAACTCCTTATATTCCGGCTTGTGTCCATTGCCCCTCATTCTGTCACTGGGAACCACTGAGAAAAGTCCGGCTCCATCTCCCTTCAACCCACCCTTCAGATCCTTGTGAGCATGAAGCAGGTCTCCCCTCAGCCTTCTCTTCTCCAGGCTCAAGAGTCCCAGCTCTCTCATCCTTTCCTCCTCAGGGAGATGCTTCAATCCTTCCAGGATCTTTATTTCCCTATGATGGACTCTCTCCAGTAGTTCCCTGTTTCCCTTGAACCGTGAAGACTGAATGCATTTTATAATAAAACAGCAACTGTGATATTGATTTCAAGGACTGCATTGGGCACAAAGGTAGCTTTACAGGCAGCACCTCGGGAAGACGGATGCCCAGTTCCACTCCTGGGGATGAGGTGTGTGAATTCTGGCTCTGGAACTTGGAAAGCTCTTGGTGCTCCTTAGATCTGTCTCCTGCTGGCAGCAGTGTGGGGTGCCCGTGACAGCAAGGGCTCTGACATCTCAAATTGCATCCAGCATTATGGTTGTCCTCCTCTTGGTGGTGAGCCCACCACTGCAGCAGATTCAGCATCTCTCCATCTTTGGAGCGTGGTGCTTTGCACGATGCAGAGGAAGAGTGGTCGCTGCAAGCACACACTGCATTTCGCTTGCCAAGGAGAGGAGGATTGACTGATGCTGAAAACCCAAGCCCTCATCCTGAATTTTTGCAGGGCTTGAGAAATGGAAACCTTTCAGGATTATCTCTGCATTTTGACATCTTAAGTGCCTTCCTTCTGTTTCTGAACACAGAGCATCTGAAAGAGTTTCCTTTTAAAAACAAACACATCTTGAGAGAAAGGCTGGAGCCACCATGAGATTATCTCCCGGTGCTTCAGCTGCTTCTGCAGAGCTTGGGGGTGCAAAGGCCATCTTTGGCCAGGGTTACCACGTCCTGTGTCCCACATCTCAGGCCACCACGCTTGCAGGGGACACATGGTCACCCCACAACCAAACCCTGATGTTCCCCAACCTTCGTGTGTCCAGGCACAGTGGTTGCTTTTGCTTCCATTTCACCATGCGAAGGAGCACGGCCACATCAGGATTTGCTATTTATTTTAAATTGCAAACTTTTCAACTGGAAAGGAACAATGGAGGAAAAAATAAATGTGCCCGGGTCGACTTCCATGTTTAAAAGTATCCCATGTCTTTAAGGCAGTGAATTTTAAAAAGGCACATAATTAGCAGGCTGCTTCCTCGTCTGTATTCTTCTCGTCTGCCTGCCCACATAAACATTCGGCACACAGCACTTCCAGACACTTTTTAATAGAATCGCTTAAAACAATTAATTACCAGAGTTTTCATTCAAGCTGCAGTGGAAAAGATACGCCGGCAATAAAAGGCATTTATTCGTTGGTTTCTGGAGGCCTGTTTGTTATTAACATGTAAATTAAATCATCACAGATGTTCCATTTTTAATCTGGGGATGTGAAGTGCAGGGCTAACCACGGCCCAAACAGCCTGATTTTATTACACACACATTCATTAGGAACCAGCAGTATTATTGGATATCATTTTTCTTTGATGCATTTTTTAAACCAATTATCAGCATAATTTGTTCATTTCCCTCCCTATTTGTTTTTCTCTTGCCATTTGTGTCAGGATTCTCCAATCAAGGATGATGGCTTTGGCTCCTCGTGGCCTCCTCACTTACCATCAGCTGGTGCCACCACAGAACCCGTGTCCATCTTTGGCTCCAGGCACTGATTTCTTTTTTTGCCCAGAGAAGCTGTGGCTGCCCCATCCCTGGAGGGGTTCAAGGCCAGGCTGGATGGGGCTTGGAGCAACCTGCTCTGGTGGGAAGTGTCCCTGCCCCATGGCAGTGGGCTGGAAGAAGATGATCTTTAAGGTCCCTCCCAACCCAAACCATTTTGTGATCCTACGATTTTGCAGCCAGGCTCAGCTAGTGACTGATCCGGTCCTGGGGAGGGGACATGGAGCCAAAACGAGTCACTTGAAGTATTTGAGGAGCTCGCTGTAGAGATGCAACCCAAAGCACTTCTGGTGGATAGTGGTCCAGCAGATCCACCACAAACCCAGGCTACCTGGAGGGAGGTGCCCAGGAGACACCTGGGACACCAGGTGGTGTGGGTGGGACAGCAATTACAGAGGCCCTCAGCTTGGGCTGCTCAAGGGTGTCATTTCTTCTGTTGCAGATGTGGCTTTGCGTGGCACTTTGAAGGAGGAAGGCTTGGTCTTCCTCACTCCAGGCAGAGCTCTCCTGACCTTGCCAGGAACTGAAATGCTGTGATCTCTGCCCAGCGCCAGCCTCCTGCTATCGAGTGCCACTTCGGGATGCTCACCTTGGTTTTTCAGGAAGATGGCATGCTGCAGAGGACAGCCAGGCTCCTAACACACCCCCAGCCCCGAGAGGGTTTTTAGCAGCTTTCTGTGCAGGCTGTCCTGATCTGCCTCCAGGCTCTGCAGCACACACCCTCCCTCCTTCCCCCCGCAGCCACAGAGGAGCCTGGGGAGCCCCAGGAGAAATTCTTGAAATGCAAACGGTTTCAAGTTGCACACAGCCCTGCATTGCTGCAGCGAACCTGGCCCAGGGACAGTGCTTTAATGAGCAAAACCTTAATGAGAAAAAAATCCCTCTGCCTCCCACATTGCCTTTGGTTGCGCATGGGAACAGTTGGGCAGAGATCTGAAGGGGCATCACTCTCCTGCTTGAGGTGAGGGACGTCCTCTCCCATCAGGAAACCTTTTAGCAAAGCCAGCATTGCACAATCTCAGTCTAATTAGTAATTGCACTTTTATTTTTTTGGTTAGTTTGTCCTGGGTTTTGCTAAGAAAACTTCCATCAAATCCATGCGTGGAACAAGCATCATCCCACTCCAAGAGATTTGCCCCAGAAGGCAGCAAACAGCTCCTGCAGGAGGAGGAGTAGGGAAAGAGTTTGGTCAGCGGCAAAATGTGTTAAATCCTGTGGGAACTGCCCTGTGTCCACAAACCTCACACCCTCGGCAGACCCCTGCCGTGCCAGCCGGTGGCTACCGAAAGCATTTCCCGCTGGCCACAAAGGAGACCTGGAGGTTAGATCAAGACAGAGATGATGGATGTGTCAAACAACTGCTCCTTAACCAGCCCAGCTCACAGGCAGATCCCCACATTTTAAATGCCGTTAAAACCGCTAATGACAACAATCGCACAAGCCGATGGGGTAGAGATTGAGGAAATGAGCAGTCATTTACACATAAATGTGAGAGGGTCTGAGAGAGAGAGGGCTTATTAAAAAGTTCACACAAATCAGATCGCCTGACTTTGCACGGAGTGGGCATTTAAGAAACAGCAAAGAATAATTCGCAGGAGCCGAAATGGAAAGCCAGCTCTTTACAATGAAACCAGATATTATTCAAAATAATATCAGATATAATAATATTCAAAAAAGCCTCCATGCCAACCATGGTGGAGGTTTGAGCTGAAGGTTTTGAGCCCAGTGCTAAAAGCTACAGTGGCAGCAGCAGAGATCCAGCAAGCCAGACAAAGGGCAACTTGAGCCCATGATGATGCAAATAGGGGAATAGTGGAGAGTCGTCTTCATCTGAGAATAAAAAACAAGCTTTGGGAGACTGCAAAATACATAAATGTTTAATTTTTACCTGGAGTAATTTTCTGAAGTGGAAAGACAGTTTTTGTACCCAAAGAAGCCAACATTTCATCCTGGAATGCAGCTCCTCTGAACACAGGCGTTTTTTTCTGAAAAACAGGTAAATTGCTGCTGGGATCTAATTCACAAAGGTTCTTCGAAAAACAACAGCAGACAGGTAAAACCAGAACAACAACACAGAAGCTGAGGGGAACCAGAGTATCTCTGCTGACGAAAATAACTGTTTTTCAGCCCAAATCAGTCTTGTGAATACCCCATAAGCCTCATCTCCCATGTGCTCCCATCCCGACCCCAGCTCTGCTCTGCCCCATCCCATCCCATCCCATCCCATCCCATCCCATCCCATCCCATCCCAATGCTTCCCCCCATGGTGACCAGCTGCCCCAGAGCTAAGGGGAACCCAGGTGTGATTGGAGCCCCTGGTGAAGGACACAGACCGTGATGTCTTTCTCCTTGGGAATCGTCTGGAGGACCCTCCTGCCGGTGCCTCAGGCTCCTTTGTTCCGCTGCCACCCCGTGTCCTTGCCGTGATAACTGTCGGAGAGGGAGGGCGATGACCAAAAAAGTCCTGGAAATGCTAAAAATCCCATATTTGACAGAAGTGTGAGATACCTTGAGGCCTTCTATTGATTACCTGGGAGCAGAAGTACACGGGCGCTTTGAGCTGTCACAGTTCCAGGCATTTCTGAAAACGATAGAAGACTGGAACAAAAACACAACTAAGGCTCCTGACACAGTGTGTTAAGCAATAAAACATGTTTAATTGTGTTGTCTTAAGGCTATAACCATTCACTGGCTGAAGGTCATTTGCTACCCATACTGCCAGTGGGAAAGAGGTGCTCTGACAGGTGGGAATCCAAATAGGAAACAGATATCTGCGAGATTACGGCGTGAATGACACTGAAATGCCAATGATGGTGTAGTTAAAGGGAACAGGACAAGCAGGAAGCAGGACATCTCTGGGCTGGTGGATCTATAAAGAGGATGTTATAGACACAGCTTACAAGCAGGGGCAAGATGGGATTCAATCAAACATCCTCCGGGGCCATCTCATCACCACACAGCACTGTTACTACGTGTTTGCCTCCTGCACCACGAGCTGAGGACCTGGATGGATGAAGTGCAGAGTAGCCCCCATTGCCCCCACGGCCATGGGGGACCAGACAAGCTCTTGGTGGGTGCTCATCTCCATGCAGAGATCCTTCTGTCCTGCTTCAGGGATTGGTGTCCAGATGTTCACCATGACTCTGCAAGTCTACTCTGCAGGAAGGGAGACACTGTTGGGCCAGGAGGGCATCTGAAAGGTTCTATGCCTGCAGCCCTCAGCTGTATCTCATGGTGTCCTCTTGGCCAAGCCCTTCCCATACACCCCACTCCACCAGTGCCCAAAGCTCTTCTGCAGGTCATGTTACACATGTCTGCCTGCCCCCCTGGGGAGCCACCAGCTGGTCATGTTAGGTAGGATGGAAAACCATGTCCAGGACAAAGTACCTGCCTTGTGTGATGTCTACATCCAAGAGGCTGGAACCTCACAAGCACTTGGCTCCTGGGCAGAGGCACAGCTGCCTCCCTTGGGCAGATGTCCAAGAACGAGTGTCTGGGAGCAATCCACTTCAACAGTTCATTAACCTCGTTAATAAAATGGCCAAAAGTAATGTTTTCTTCCACACCACTCTGGATTTGGACCTCTTGGACCGCATCACAGCTATCTAGAAGGCGGCAGACCCTCTGTATGAGGAAGCTACTGAAATGGATAGGAAAAAAAGGTGAAAATGAGGAAAAAAGGATGGAACTTGGTTTCCAGATGATTCCTGCCATGGCAGAGGAGAGTCTGAAATGACCTTGTGGACCTGATGGGAGAGACATTTGATTTACACCGGCTCAGGGATGCTACCTGGTTTTAACATGGAGGATCTAGTTGTTGGAGATTTTGAGTCTTAGAAATCAAAATGATGGACTGGGGCAAAACTATGATTCTATGATTTTAGATCATGGAGAAAGCTTGAAGGGGTGATTTTTTTTTCTTTTCTTTCTGACACTGTCTGGGTTTTTTCAAAGTTGTCAAGTGGTGGGTACTGGAAATTTCCAGGATGGAGAAAATAGCCTTTAGCCTTTGCAAGGGTCAAACCCAGAGTATGAACTCAAACCTTCTTTGGCTCACGGTGTGTCAGGAACTAGGAACAAGTGGAATTGCCTGGAGAGGTAACAGAGCAGGATGAGTATTCATTAAGGACAGGGAAAACAGAGAGCACACTGTATACAAGGGACTGTTCTGATCTTGAGGCCTTTAGGCACAGAGTGATTTCATTTTCCATGGTTAGGGGCATCAGGACCATAAAGTGTGAATTTGGGAATAAATGCCAGGCATTCCTAGCCCTAGAACTGCGTGGTCTCCTGGATGGTGTGTACAAATCTACCATTCTTCGTTAGTCCCACT
This sequence comes from Thinocorus orbignyianus, assembly GCA_013400375.1. Taxonomy (NCBI): domain Eukaryota; kingdom Metazoa; phylum Chordata; class Aves; order Ciconiiformes; family Thinocoridae; genus Thinocorus; species Thinocorus orbignyianus. Next base: position 263,939 of record VXBW01000365.1, on the reverse strand, counting down.
AACTTCTGTGTTAGAGGGGGCTCTGCATGTGGAAAAGGTTTGAGGTGTCTTGTGTTTAATGAGAAACAGAAAAGATTAGGTTGTAGCAAGGTATTTAATTATTAGGATATTTCTGCTCTGGCTGCATCCTTTGCCTCTCCATGCGGGAAGTGCCAAATTAGATGTCACCTCAGAGGGCATATTTTCTGTAGTTTTCAGAGCTCCTACAATGGCAGCCTCATGAATATTTACTGAACTGCTCAGATATGCAGCGGTGGGAACAAATAAAAAAAAAGCTCGTATTTGCATCTCCCACAGACACTAACAAACCATGTGGCTCTGGTAGGGAGAAGATGGGAGATTGCTGTTGCCTTTCCAGAGGGATAGAGAAAACAGCTTCTTGTATAATGAGATTGACTTTTAAATTGAAAGTGTTACTGGTTGTGCCGCAGTTCATACTTCCATGCTGTGCATTTACTCCCTAGGCTCTAACATTAAGACATCTTATGTACAAGCTGGGAGGATTCAATTAGAGTTTCTGTTATTAATCAATCAATTAAGCCACAATCTTCGGTATATACATTTTCACCCTTAAAGAGGTGAGATGCTGGCGTTGCAAACTTTAGGGATGCTATTTCCTTTGGAGGCACAAGCAGGAGTCTGCTGCAGGGTTCTGGGTGCTGGTGGAATGCCAGGGCCACCCTGAGCTGGTTGGACAGCAGGTCCCCTGTGCAGGGGACAACAGCAGAGCCCAGAGAGGGATGGCTGAGACTTGGTTCCCAGTTGCAGAACTCCCACCTACACCAGCAAATGCCAATTTAGAGCTGCCACTAGGTCCTTCAATGGCTTTTACTTCATTGCCAAGCTGAAGATGCTCTACCTGGACAACTGCAGAAGAAGGCAGCTTGGCGGGTGCTGGAGGAGAGCCCGAACCCTTCCTTGCTTGGGAAAATCCATGTGTGAGTTGAGTGACTCAGAAGAAAAAGACATGAGAAGCGTTGCTAAAGAAATGCTTGGGATATTCACAGATTAACCCAGCCCAGAGCTACGTCAGTGAGGAGGCCCAGCTAAAAAAAGTAAAATAGTAAAACAGAAAATTGGTTCATTTTACCTCAAACCAGGACAAATGAGAGAAATGGAGGAGATGCTGTGCCCAGCTCCAGCTCCTTGCTGTCCATGACACTGCACACACGTGGTAACTAAGCTCAAATGAAAACAGAGTGGGAGAGCAACCCCTCAAACGAATTCTCTGGACATCCTGGCATCCCGCTTGTTTTACTCCTTAAAAAACCTTTAAAGTAGAGATATGTGATTTTTTTTTCCAAAGGCTTGTAGGATTTCTGGGATGTTTTCAGTCTGGAGGAGGTGGCGTTGCCCAGGAGAAGGCTCCTGCTGTGCTGGGTGCTGATAGGGGGGATGGGACCTGCTTTCAGCCCCAACCTCACTGCTCTCTGGTCTGGATTGGGAGGAGATGGATGTGATCCATCTACACTTGGTAATGTTCTCCTAAATCTCTGGCATTTTCCTGCTGTGAACAGAGGTCGAAGCCAACCTGGACCAAGGGAGAGGTGGCAAAGAATGTGCCCTTAATGTTTTTTAAGGGTATTCCACAGGCTGCAGCCCACACAGGAGATCTGTGGGAGTCAGAAGATCGCCGGTACACTGGCATTTCTTCCTCACTGACGCCTGCCCTTCACTTGCTGGACAAACCAGCCTTCACAGATGAGCCTTTTGTGTTGCACTTTCCAGCACTTAGAATATTTAAGCCGACCTGTAACCAGAACTAGAGGGGAAGGGTTTAGAGAAAATGAGCTCCCTGGTTTTAAGCTGAAGTTTGAACACTTGGAGAGAAGTAAACGTGCAAGTGCTGTCTATGGGCAAAGGGAAAAAAAAAGAAAAAAAAAGAAAAAGAGAGGATTAAATGGCAATGTTACCTTTACTCTTGTCAAATACCTAAGTAGAAACATTGGTTAATGCCCTTAAAAAAGGCCCATTACCACAGGGCAGAGAGTCAAAGAGCCCGGCTGCCCTAATACTCAGTTATCTCGTTCCTGGATAATGGAATGACCCCTCGCCTGCCCGAGCTGTACTACGATATAATAGCATGAGCAGTGTGAATAAAGAGGTTATTTTTGGAATCCAATTGAAATAGTGCCAGAGCCGGTGTGACAGGGGAAGGATTGAACAAGATGCAGTGTTCTAAGGGAAGGGGAAAAAAAAAAAATTGAATTTTTGGGGAAGGTGGCCCCGGCAGTGAACTGTGCAAAGAAAGGCAGGGAAGGGCGACCAGCCATGGCCAGGCTGGGGGAAAGCTGGTGATGGAGATGGAACCAGCCCCTCCAGCACAGACCTGGCAAGGGAAGTGGTAGCCCAAATTCTCCCATCAACCAGGAGGTGGGTGGGTCTGGCAGCCCAAGGTTGGAGAGGTCACTGGCACCAGTTGAGGATGGGCCATGGCAAAGACCCTCATTAGAACCAGTGCCTGGTCCTGGACCTGTAGCTTCACACTCTGCAGCTCTTCTTTCACACCTCTTAAGCACACATATAAAAGTAAAACACAATATAACAGTAATTCTGGGGCACAGTATCGGATACGGAGGGCTGCAATGCATGAAGTGGTGAGAGACAAGAAGCACAAGAGATTCAGCACCAACGGAGAGGCAAAAATGAATATTAATTTACAAAGCAGCACAAAGACAATGGGATCCAAGGAGATTGATATCACAAACTCCCCTTATTCAATCAGATTAGGGTCCCATCTTCCCCAAACACCAATTGCTAATCTAGATTTGAAAGACAAATCCTCCCGTAGAAGGGTTTTGCCTTTATCTTGTCCCTCTGATGCCTCTACTTAAGATGTTACTACAATTTGGGGGTCGGGTAGGGGGAGTTGTGGAGGAGGAAACCTTCCTTTAAGGCGTTTAACCCTTTTGCTGCTGAAGTGCCATCAGGAAAGCCATGGGGGCTGCTGCAACCTCCCTGCCGTCACCCTGGCCTCCTGCCTGCTGCTTCAGTCTGCAATTTGCAGCAGAAAAGGTGAAATTCCCAAGGGATCGACAACTCCTGGGAAATCTACAGCCCAGCAGACACCATCCAGCCTGGCCTGCCTCTCCGAGAAGGGAAGCAGAGGCGTGTGGAGGGTTCTGCACCTCCCCTCCCGTAGTGCAGGTGCTCTGTAATCGGTGCTGAATGGGAGGAAATGAAGCCAGGAATCCTTTCTAAAGAAGTTAGGGCTGGTATCTGATGCTGCAGAGAAGTTAAAACAATGTGTAATTTAGTTGGGGAGCATCGCTTGGACTGTTTCTGGCTAAATCCTCCGTAGGACACGCAGAGATTCCGAGGGGATCTAGTTCCTTCCAGCAAAGGAGGGAATGGGAAGTGACCACTTCCAGGTTTTGCACCTCCTGGCAGTGCCTGGACACATCGATGGTCACACTGACCTCACTCAGGCAACTGTATTGATCAGTCTCAAAATGGGAAAGTTATGGATTCGGTGTATGGACCACTTGGTGGATAAGGAACCGGCTGGATGGCTGCACTCAGAAGGTTGTGGTCAACAGATCAATGTCCAAGCGGTGGTCAGT
>VXBW01000365.1:212876-255376 GCA_013400375.1 Thinocorus orbignyianus | reverse complement strand
GAGCAGCTGGTAGCTCTGGCCACCACTGGAACCAGAGCTCTCCTAAACATCTCTCCCTTTGATTGTTTATAAACAAACAAAAACTCTCCTAATTTTGGAAGATGTCTGATTTCTCTGAACACTTGGGGCAGGTCACACCATAAGTCCTTTTTTTTCTCTTTTTTCTCCTGATCCTTAAAGTCTTTCTATTTGGTGGTTTAACTTGTCTGAGAAGTAGAGAGGTAGCACTTGAGCATATGTACCTGTTTTGTGTGAGATGATTTCCTGAACCAGTGCAAGGCTCTTGGTAAAAAAGAACAGGTTTGTAATAAAATCAACAGCCCAAAGTGGTCTTGCTGTGTCTCACTGATGAGCTCTGTACCCACAGAGCTGCAGTTGGCCGCCCTGAATCAGAGCAGCCACGTGTCTTCATAGAGAAGATATGGGAAAGAACATCTTATGAGATGAGTTCGGATCACTATTCAAATCAAAATTTCAGGTTGCGTGAGGAGGGAAGAGGGAAAGGGTTTCCCAATCCAGCAGATACCTTTGGTGTTTGCTCTGTGGCCTTTGGAGGCAACACGTCCTCCTACTGAGCCTTTCATGTCATAGAATCATAGAATCATCACAGAATAATTTGGGTTGGAAGGGACTTTAAAGCCCACCCCGTGCCACCCCCTGCCCCGGGCAGGGACACCTCCCACCACATCAGGTTGCTCCAAGCCCCATCCAGCCTGGCCTTGAACCCCTCCAGGGATGGGGCAGCCACAGCTTCTCTGGGCAACCTGTTCCAGGGTCTCACCACCCTCACTGCAAAGAATTTCTTCCTAAAGAAGAAAGAATTTCTTCCATGTCCTCCACGGTTTCTCCAGACAGGGCTCTTCCAAGAGCCAAATGTTAGGAGTATCCTCCGTGTCTCTCTCAGGGATGTGCTGCTTTTATTACAACCCACTAATAGGTTAACTTACTTACAATGATTATGTTCCTATTTATGCTGGGTGGAAGTGGCTGCTTTTGTTAACCATTTATTACCTAGGGAGCTATTTTCGCCGTGTTCCACATGATTATTTTCCAACACTGCAATTTGGTACTTGCTCAGCGGTTGGAAGGGATTGTTTCTTCCAGAGGTGACCTCCCCACCGTTCGGCTCTGTGTCAGTGTTTGAGGAATATACTTGAGCTGATGGGTAGGTTGTGCACATCTCCTGACCTCAATCGTTTTCACACTGTGAGAACCGCTGGGAAGTGGTTTGACACAGAGTGTTTATAATCTCCATCAGAAGGAAGTGAAATTATAATGGGGCCATCTTAGCAAAAAGGAGACAGCCACCAGCCTCCCCGCTACAGTGGCCTTAAGCTCTTCTATGAGCTGAGCATTATAATTAGGAAAGAAACAAGTTGTAATTAAATTAGGAGATGGAAAGGCAGGAGTACAGCCACTGCGGAGTGTGGTTACTGGAGCGGTTGGAGGCAGCAAGACTTGGACCACGGTGAAGACTTTGCTATTACCTCCCTCCTCCTGCACAGACTTTGCTATTACCTCCCTCCTCCTGCACCCTGCAGAAATCAGGCACTGGAAACCAGTCAGGATTCTCGACAGGAATGGGATGAATTACTGGACTTTTCCACGACAAGTCACCTGCTCCTGGGGCCTCTGATTTTTCAGTCCCCACCAGAAGAGGGGGACAAGGGATGGAGCTGGGAGAGTGGGAGAGGCTGGACCCCAGGGACCCCTCTGGTGCTGGGTGCTGCTGGGTCCCCATCACAGGCACAGTCAGTGCCAAGTCTGTGACTGCCCTTGTTTTGGGTTAAAAGAGGGCTTTTTTGGGAAGGAACCATTGCTCGGGGGAAACAGGGCACCCGGGGGTGCAGACCCTTTCCTGGCAAATGTCTTTGGCTTTCTTGTCCATTCAGACCCACTTGGTTTGCCGTTGGGGGTTGTTGGTGGCCCCTTTGCCAGCTGGAAAACCTGGGGCAGGGACATGCTGCCCCATGGCACGGGATGCTCCAGCTCCTGGCCCTGCGTCCAGGCAGGGACAGCCACCTCCACAGCCGTATGGGTTTCTCCCAAGCCAGATGTGCCACAGCTGCCCAGGCTGCCCACGTTCTCCCAGGTAAAAATCTCAGTGGAAGGGTCAGGATGAGACAGCCAGGAGCCAAGATTGGCAAATTCGCCCTATTTTACTACAGCACTAAGGGCTGCAGGACCAGGAGCAGTGTAACGAGGCTTCTCCCACTGTTGAGGGGCTGGTGGGTGCATGCACTTGACCCCTTCCCCTGGGAGGGCACCCTGAGTATCACTCATTCTCCCAAGGCTTCTCCTGAACTGCATCTCTCAAGCCCCAGCAGAGCCCCTGTACCCCACTTCTGCTGGGGACTAAAAAATCAGAGGTTCCAGGAGCAGGTGACTCTGGTCATAGAAAAGTCCAGTAATCCATCCCATTCCTGTTAAGAATCCTGACTAGTTTCCAGTGCCCGATTTCTGCAGGTGCAGGAGGAGAGAGGCAATAGCAAAATCTTTGCCGTGGTCCCAACCTTGCTGCTTCTGATTGTTCCCTTCTCACTTCTCCTTCGCAGGAGCTGGTATAAGGGCAGGTCTGAGCCCCCTCCCCATGGGGACAAGGTGGGGAGAAGGGGTGGGTGGCAGCACCGAGGGTGCTGTGAGCTCCGGCTCAGAGAATCAGCCGAGAAGCTCTGGCCCTGCAGATTTATTTCCTGGCTTTTAGCCAGCCTAGGAATGAAAATACTCTAGAGGGTGAAAGGCTCATAGTCAAGAGCTCTTCACCTCTTCCCTGAAAGGACCTCTCATCCTCATTCATTCAGGGGTTTATTACCACTCCACTGCCTGGGAATAACTGTTTGCAAAGATGGAGCTTGGGAAGAAACCAGCCGCCCAGGTGCCGCAGTGTTTAGAGCCGTCAGTTCTGGCTTCAAAGAGAGTCAGTTCAGGGCTCTTCTTTCTTCTTCTCACCCAGTTGATGGGCATTTTAATTCAGAAGCCCAAGTGGTGGCTTTAGCTGGTGCTTGGCCACTGAAGAGCAAGTGTACTAGCCCCTGGGTTTGGGGTGGCAAACACAACAGGCTGTGAGCAATGTCCTTTTTATTTATTTCCTGGGAATTAGCACTCAAAAAAATGGGTCCAGATGTGTCCTGCCCACCTCTGCTCCAGGCAGGAGCTCTGAGCGAGCCAGGCAGGTTGCTCCACGGTTGTTTTTTCTCCTCCAGTGTGGCCAGAGAAGCCCTGGTGAAACCTCCAGCTTTCCAAGCAGAAGACAGGGGACACAAGCACGGGCTGGACCCATGTGGTGCTGGCACAGGGATGTTGCTGTCACCAGTGTGTGGGATGCCTTGGCCAACCTAGTACCAGTGAGGACCCTGTGGGAGAGATTGCTGTGTCCCCCGTGGGTGCTGGCCTCTCTGGGGCAGCTCTTGGCAGAGGTTTCCCCTGAGCAGAGAATCCTCTGGGATTTGCCTGGCTGTCCCCAAGGCAGAGAGTGACATTAGCTTCCTGGGGCCAGGTCCTTGGTGCTGCTCACCTTGGCCTGTGGAGCTGCTCAGGGAACCCTGTTGAAACATCAGGGAGCATCCCCTTGCCCAGGGTGAGGAACCCCAACACATCCCATCCCTGCTTCCCAAAAGCACCCCTAGATTTCTCCCTTTAACTCATTTTTGCAGGGCTGAGGCTTTCCCGCATGGCTGCCTCCTCTTGAATCCTCACACTTGCTTTCTTAAAGCTGTCCCTGGGAAAATTCCTATTATTTTGCGTTGCAACATGGTTCTGTCACTCTTATTCTGATATTTTTTCCCAGCTCTGGAAAGCACAGGGACTGGCCGTGATGGTCTGCAGAAAACTGCTTGGTGAGGAGACACTTTGCCGCTTCGAACTGGTTCAGGCTTTTCAGGCATCGTATCTTTAACCTCCACAAATTAAGAAGCTGAGGAATAAATAGACTGCCACAGACAAGGCTGGGAGGTCTCCTGGGGAGCAGTTTTCCAGCAGCCAAGGTGTTTTCCAGACTTTCTGCTAGAAAATGAAGAGGAATCATCAGCACCAGCAGTGTCTGGGTGGGTGCGGGCAATGCCCAGGGCATCCCTGCCATGAGGCACCTGGTGCCACCGATGGAGATACGGTTGCTGCTGATGGAAAAGCAGGAGAAGGCTGTGTGGGAAGCCCTGGGAGGGAGCAGGGATGGTGTTGGAATACCAGCTCTTCCCACTGGGAAGAGCGGGAGCTCTGGCTGCCACCCAGGCAGAGGCTCCTGTACCGACAAACAGCTTTGCCATCCCAGCGCAGCCAGCCTGCGCCGCACCGAAACAGGCAGCTAGAAAGTAAACAGTGTCTGAAACCTATTCTCATTAGGCTAATTTACGAATAAATTACCATATTCAATGGCCTTATTTTTACTGCTCGTTAACAGGCCCATGATAGGATGATAATTATGGGATTTTAAGTGGCTAATGGCAGCTGGGGCGTCAAAAGCAGTTTTTACGAATCTGTTTATGGCAGGGAAGGTGACAGGAGGGTGGGACACTGAGATGTTGGAATCGCGTGTCGGGGAAAAAAAAGCTTTAATTGTTGAGTATTTATTAGAGAGGAGGGAAGACTGTAATTTAAAAATGAAACTCTGAAAAACAAAAAGGAAATTAATTAGTCTCCTAGCGCTCCGGTGGCTAGCGCTTAAGGAGGACCTCGCTGGTTTGCATGTGGCCTTGGAAGATCCCCAGGGCCATTGCTTGGTGTGATTGTCCCCGTGCTGCTGGGCATCGTCCATCCCACCATGCCAAGGAGCCAATGTGGGACCAGCCCAGCAATGCTGGGGGGACAAAAGGGTCTTCAGCAGCAGCATCTGGGTTTAAGGGGTGTGAGGGGACATGCCACGCTGTCCTGCTCTGCCCTGTGTCACCACCCCATGGTGTTTCCTCACCGGCTGGTGGCTTCATCCCAGCTCTGCATCTCCCTCCAACCATCTTCCACCGGCCCCGTTTCTTGATAACCAATATCTTTCCTCCACGTTTAGCCCGGCTGCTCATCATCTCCCATCTCCACCGATTCATCTTGATCCTTCAGTTTAGTATGCAGTGCTCGGAAAACAAACACGTACCAGACTGACAGTGGGAATAAATATCGTGGAGATGTTGATTAGCATTTGATCCCAGCTGGGCCTCTGGAAGCTGCAGCACTGGAATGCCTTGGCAGTTTTTTAATGCTGAATAATTTGATTAGATCAGTGGCTGAGCCTGCTGCTCGTGGTGAGATAAACCCTCCCAATGCCGTCGCTCCCCCCCAGCGCCGCTCTTGCCCCGCTCCCACCCTTGGCTCATTGGCTTTCTTTTATGGGGCTGTTCAGCCTGGAGAAGAGAAGGCTCCAGGGAGACCTTCCAGCAGCCTTCCAGGATCTGAAGGGAGCTCCAGGAGAGCTGGAGAGGGACTCTTTATCAGGGAGTGGAGTGACAGGACAAGGGGTAATGGTTTTAAATTGGAAGAGGGGAGATTGAGATGAGATTTTAGGAAGAAATTCTTTGCTGTGAGGGTGGTGAGACCCTGGCCCAGGTTGCCCAGAGAAGCTGTGGCTGCCCCATCCCTGGAGAGGTTCAAGGCCTGGCTGGATGGGGCTTAGAGCAACCTGGTGTGGTGGGAGGTGTCCCTGCCCATGGCAGGGGGGTGGAGCTGAATGATCTTTAAGGTCCCTTCCAACTTCTACCAGAGAGACTTCCAGCCTCTCTGCTGTGTCGTTGCCCACGTCCCCTCCACACACTGACATGAGAGCAACCAGCGATTCACATTCAAAATGAACCCATAGGAATCGCACTTATTTTGTACACGTTTTGTTCTTTCTTTTCTTTTGTGGCACAGAAAGCGGGAGGACGCAGGGAGGGACGACTGAGATGACCTAAGACCTCAGCCATCCTAATTAAACATTGATTTCTGAATTTTTTCCTCTCCCTCCCTTAAGAAAAAAGAGCGTGGCGGACTCCGCCACCGTCTAAGCCACTTTTACTTTTAATCTAATTTAAATAACACTGTAGGCATTCCTTTCCAACCCAAGAATAATCAGTTCAGCGAGTGGCCAGCAAGGGTGCAGTCAACAGCCCCGACACTCCTGCTGCAGATTTTTTCCAAAAAGACTCTGCTGTTGGCTATTTTCAAAGCATATTTCAAACCTCTTATCAGAAAGATATAATTTAAAACCATCCAGGCTTTACCTACACCACTAAGACTCAGGAGTTACGTTTCTCCCCCTGCATCAAAGCAAAAAAAGGGGAAAAATGGTGAATTACAAACCCCAAATCCGGAAAGAATTATTTTGTCTGAAAAAGCAAAACTCTGTCTTTTCAGCCGCTGACCGAATCCAAGATAAATAAACAGGCAGAGACTTCTTGTGTTTACTTACACTTATTAAAATTCAGCAGAGGGTGTGAGGGTGATACTATCTGACAACCACCATCTCAAACTTTCTCCCTTTAGTTTAGTGGCCTGTGATTCTCACACACAATAAACAAACCGGCTCCCAGCAGGGCTGCAGCCAGCCCCCATCCTCCTGCACATCTGGAGATGCTTTTGGCACCTGCAGGACATCTCTGCAGTCACTGTCACCCTGACCTAGGGGTACCCCCAGGGAGGTTTTGTCCCTCAGAGGAGGGGAAGGGTATGGCACAGACACCTTTGCAAGGCTCAGTGGCTTTTATCTGCTCAGCAAGTTTTGCACAACATCAAATAATCAGAACAAAGGTTATTTTTATTATTATTTTGATTAAAAAATGAACAAAAGTTGGGAAATACAAAGTAAAAAGTCACCCCTGTCCTACAGCTCTAATAAAACAACCTCTCTCAGAGTGAGAAGTGCTGATTCAATTAAAAAAGGACCCCACACCTGGGCTTCTATAAGCAGATGTTCCTCTGCAAAGCTGGTTCCCCTTTGCCCAGGTCAGCCTTGTGGTGATGAGCCTACCTGGCCATGCACCGTAGGGTGCCCGTAACCACTGGCTGGGAGCTTGGGGGGGTTGTGTGCTTCCAGGGTCCCCCCAGTAATGGAGGCAGCCAAATCCAAGCGGGGACACAACAGGTTGTGGAACTGGACCTGTTCTAGTCCCTGCAGGCATCCACAGTCAGGTCCAACACACTCTCTAATGGACAAGAAACCACTGCTACTCTACTTCTATGGCAGTGTAAAATCCAGTCTAAACTGGGGGTTGTCTGGGCTCAACTGCTGTCACCCAAACTCATCAAACCAGGTCTTATGGCCAGTTTCTAACTTTGAGGATCCCAAGAGCCCAACCCTCTTCATCTCTCTCTCTGTGCAGAGATGGCACCACCCCACGAGGACATCCCTGGGGTGGCTGGTGGCTCACATGCCCAGGAGATGTCACCTAATCAAGGGTAATTGTTTTGAAAAGCTGAGAAAAGGAACTAGTTTATGGAAATAGTCCCTAAAGTGGGACAGGCAGTGGGGTGCTGGAAAGGGCTGCCTTTCCCGATGAGAGTGGGGACAGCATGGCACCAGTGGCACTGGTTGTGTACTGGCATTTGAATGTAACAGGTATGATCCAGACCCTGTGGAAACAAATGGGAGTGTAGCCAAAGGCTTCAAGGAGGCTGGTCACATCAAACATGATCAGTTGATTTATGCTGGACGTTAGATATATCTCCAACAGGTAAAAGAACATGTTAAGAGCATAAAAATAGCTATCTTGTCTTGTCTCTGGGAGAGAGCAACGGCAAACACCCGCTGAAGAGCGTAAGAACAATAATACTTTATCAAATACTCTATTAACCTCCAGTAATTTATGGCTCACGATCTTCCAGAGCCAGAAATAATGCCTACGTATGGATGTTTGATGGATTTTTCTGCCATTAATTTGTCCGGTAACTTTTTGAACCCATGTAAATTTTCGCTTTCACAATATGGGTGAAAGATAACTCCTGTTTAATCATGCACATGAGCCCAGCCCTCCTCACTGCTTGGCTTCAACCTACTGCTGGTCCCTCTTCACGCCCCTTCTTCTTGTATATTGAAAAAAAAACAGCAGAATCCTTGTTTGCTCTCCTAATGTATAGATTTCTGTTGTGTCCCTCTTCAGACATCTCTTTTCCAGGCTGAAAAGCCTCAGCTCAGGGAATCCTGCCTTTATCCCTGCTCATCCCCGGAATCCCACCCTCAACCTTTCTTCTGTGGTTGGTTGTGTGTTATGGAGAAGGGTCAGCATAATGCAGGATCCAAGCTATGGCTGTCATAAGGATTGTCTACAGCAGCAATTTCTTTGGTCTTTAGATTTCCCCCTAAAAATTCCCAATATTTGCTTTGTTTTTAGGTAACTTCTGGATGTTGAGCCAGTGTTTCCATAGAGTTATTTATTGCAGCCCTAGGTTTTGACTCCTGGATGCTGGCTATCAGGACTCAGTCCTCCCTGCACATAAAGATGAGATTTCCAGTTGTACACCTCCCATGAAGTTCAAGATTTTACACTTATCTACCTTAAATTCCACCTGCCTCTGCCTAGCCCCTCACTCCAGTGAGACATCTCAGTGACTTTTGCAGACCTCCCTGCCTTTAGAAAGACAGATCATGGTGTGCCATTAGCAAAATTTGCCATCTCACCCCTTGTTTCTGGCTCATTTACCATCCCCTCTTCCAGCACTGGCTCCAGGGCAGATCCCATGAATCTCCCTTCTGAAAACCAGCACTTTATTCCGATTTCTTGTTGCTGCCCTTCAGCAGTGCCACATGGAGCCACTGCCTCCAGTAGTTGGGCCAGTTGCCTTCCCAAGGACTTTGCCAAAGATCTTGCCCAGCACCTCCCCATCACACACTTGTCATCTTCTCCTAAAGAAACCCGAAGTGCTCTTCTTGCAAAGCGCTCCCTTCTCCAACACCATACTGTTTTTTTCCCCATTTTCCCAGTTCTCCAGCTAGTGGATAGTCCTGTGTGTTGTAGTCATTTCTACCAGGCTGTCTGATGTGGACACCAGGGCCACGGACCACAATTTACCAGTTCTTCCCTGTTACTCATCAGAAAAAAAATGTTCTTGCATTATTTGACTTCTAGACCTTTAGTACCAAGAGGGTTTAAAATGAGAGTGAATATAATATCAATATTAGATTTCCTGTATCACATTAGGGCTCTGGGGTAAATCCCACCTGTTCATAGTTCTTCATAGCTGTTCGGGTGATTTAGTGGCCTTAAAACTCCTTACATCAAATATTTCACTTTGAGACAACTACAAACACATCACTGCTCTTCTTGGGTGGCATTAACCCGATCCAAGCTCCAGCTGGAATGGGGTCAAGATGTAGGGAAACTGGTGGATGGAGTATGTGATGGGCACTGCTGACCACAAAATACCAGGGACACGGATATAGGAGTCAAGACCTTGATGCCAAGAAAGTGATACCTCCAGCAAATAGGTGGCCCATGAGTAGGAACAGAGCGGGATCCCCGGTAACCCCAGGGTGCCACAGCCTGGTCCCCCAGGCTGAGGGTCCTCAGAAGCCCACAGAAGCTCCCACAGATGGGGGCAGTGAAGGCTGACGAAGGGCAGGTTTGATCCAGCGTCTGGATCTCTGTCGTTCTCATCTCTCATTACCATGTACCTTCTGCAAAAGGTGCTTTGTACAGAATTAAGAACAGGATTTGTTTCTTCAAACTTTTGCAATTTTAACATCTGCTTGTTTTGGTAAATTTGACAGGGACTCTCTTTTGTCTCTTTTTATTTTTTTATTTTTTTTATTTTTGTTTTAAACAGAAATTCTATGAAAAGTGTTTTAAAAAGTGCTAACTGACAAGCCTACACAGGCTGCCTCCACTCAGGGAGCACTCTGCACAGTTGTTAACTTGTTAGACAGGAGCTAGATTACAATCATAAATAAATGATTTGCTGTCTCCTTACATTCAGACATGTAGCTTTTAAAGTGTAGCTGTCATCCCTGAATCAGATTTAGTCAAATGCTGTGTAACTGCAAAATTATCCTATCCTTACCTTTTTTTATTCTCCATATAATGGACAGTTAAATTGGATTTTCAAATTTGAAGTGCATATGTTTTTCAAATCCCCACAGGGTTGCCATTTTTTCATTTCTAAAGCAACTCACTAATGTTTATCATTACCACACAGAAATATTACAATTCTTAAGGGGCACCTTATAAAATCAGTGCGGGAGAAATATGCTTTATCGTCTCAAAATGAAACCAATTTCTCAGCTGATTTGCAATTTATTTACATGTTAGCATTTGATTTTCTGCTGATTTATAGCCCCACATGCCCGTGTCTTGCCTGCTTTCTAAACAAACACAATCAGGTTGGGAAAGCTAATACCAAATTACGGAGCTTTGTTCTAGCTTTGCTCTATTAATAAGTTAAATCTTTTACCGATAGCGCCTGGTCTCCCTTCACACCGAGTGCAAGGAGAAGTCATGCATGGTATTTTATAAGGCTGCCGTTCTGGTGTGCTATAAATAATCAGTAGGGGTGGAAAATCAAAGGGGGAAATAGAGATCTCAGGAAAAGCACAAGCCAAAAAAAACCCCAAACCAACAAACCAACCGTAGCAGCACAGTTATTCTATTTATTATTATTATTATTATTATTTTTCAAAGTGATAAACTTTGAAATTCAGCCACACCTCGGGAAAACCCTGCTGCTGTGGACATTTTTATTTCCCACAGCCGTTTAAGACCTTCCTCCCCTGGGGGGGTAAGATTTTGCAGGGAAATTTCAGACGCCATCCATATGAAATCCCACTTCCCAGTGTGTTCCCCAGCAGCACGGGGAAGAGGTGTCCAGCGCTGACGAGTCTTCTAGAATAAGGGGTTTTTTGGTTGTTTTTTCTTGTTATAATTATTATTTTTTGTTAATGGCAGGTAAATTATTCAGCGGTATGTAAAATAATCCTCTCAGCCTTTACTAAACGTGGTAGTAAAAATAACCTCTGGCAAAGATCCTGTACTTTCAAGGTTGGGTTCATTAATAAACAGTACGGAAGCGCCTCGGCACGGTGCGTTCTGGAAGTCCAAGCGACTTGATGGGCGATTCAGAGGGGAGGGGAGAGGAGGAGGTGTGTGTGGGGGCACTGAGAATTCAAATATGCCTTAGTCTTGGGGAAGCACACCTTTTTTTTCACCATGTAAGGTGCATGTGCAAATTCTCGGGATAATTAATGCAACAGTTACTTCAGCAGCATCAAAAGACCCACTGTTTAATTCAACATCCGATGAGCGCGGTGTGACAGGAGAGAGGAGCATTATTCCTGGCGGTGAGTGACAGAGGGCATCAAGCATTCTTCTGAAATGCTCTCCCGTCTCCCCCGGATGGCACATCAGGTGTGTCTGAGCTGCATTAATTACAGGATGGCACCTTCACATCAAGGCTCAGCTGCTCGAGATGCGAGCCTGCCCTGGCACAGCCCCCCCTTGCCATCCCTGCGGATGAAGGGATGCTCTACAAAAACCACGGGAGCAACCAGCACTCGTGTGACCACTCGCTCTGGTCACCAGGACAACTTGTAGGAGCTGGGGAGGTGCCCACAGAGAGGTCAGAGGAACAGACCTTCAAAAGCCTGACACTGATACCAGCCTGGGCTTGGCTCTGCTGAACTGGTGCCACATGAGCAGCCCTGCTGGTCTCTTTCTCCTGACAGGACTATGTGTTGTCCAGGTTGAACAACCTGTTGACACACTGTCTGTGTCTCAGGCACTGAAGAACAAGCGTAAAAAAGCCAGAGCAGGCCATTGCCCAGAGAAGCTGTGGCTGCCCCATCCCTGGAGGGGTTCAAGGCCAGGCTGGATGGGGCTTGGAGCAACCTGGTGTGGTGGGAGGTGTCCCTACCCATGGCAGGGTGGTTGGAACTTGGTGATCTTTGAGGTCCCTTCCAACTCAAACCATCCTGTGATTCTATGACTCTACAGCTCAGTTTTTTTTCAGAAATCAGAGCGGCTTTAGCACAGTAATGAACCAACTGCTTCAGGGTCCATGTCCAGATGCCTACTCATGTACTGGAACCTGCCCAGCTTCTGTTCAGGAGCCCACAAAACATTCCTGCCACATGCCAAGTGTGAACTGGATCTGCTGGCAAACTCCAAACCCTGCCTCTTGGCAATTAAAACCCAAAGTGGCACAAAGGGATCTCGCCACGGGTGAGCTTGGGAAGGAGGATTTGGGGTCTGTGACCTTGTCCCCACTCTCTCCCCAGCCCTGGATGTTGTCCCCAGGCAGCAAACCCAGCCCTGGCAGCCACAGCCAGGGCCGCTTCATGCCTGCACACATTCCTGACTGCTTAATGGTGGGAGGTGTTTTTTTGGTTTTTCTTTTTCCTGTTGGCATTGATCATAATTGTTAGCCCATCGATTGACATGCAGACTCCTTGACAGAATAACAAGGACTGCTCCGTGCCACATTATTCACTCTCCACCGGCTGAACTGCGCATCCTCCTGCAATCAAACCCCAACCGCTTCCAGCGGCTGGAAAACAAAGGTCCCATAATTCCAGGTGGGGATGCAAAGAGCCGGGTGGTGGTGGCAGAACATCAGGTTCCTGGTGCTCCCCATCGCCTGTCAGTAACGGGTGTGTGACAGCAATAATGATACCATCAGAGGAGCCAGCCCCGCTGCCTGTGCAGCTACAGCCGCAGGGAAATACAGGAGGGAAAATTACTACACGGAGTGGAGAGGGCTGAGCAACCAAAACTGGCCCTGAGCTGGGCAGAAATCTCTCTTAGCCTTCAGATTTGGAGTTTGGAGCTCAGGGTATGACAAGCAAGGGGGAATTAAAAAGAGCACATCTGATTTTGGGCTGGTTTAAAGTCAGCGTGGCTCCTTTCATAGAATCATAGAATCGTTCAGGTTGGAAAAGACCCTTGGGATCATTGAGTCCAACCATCAACCCCACTCAAAAAGTTCTCCCCTACACCGTATCCCCAACACCACATCTAAACCACTCTTCAACACATTCAGGGATGGGGACTCCACCACCTCCCTGGGCAGCCTATTCCGGTGTCTGACCACTCTTTCTGGGAAAAATTCCCTCCTAATGTTCAGCCTAAACCCACTCTGTTCCAGCTTGAAACCATTCCTTCTCATTCTATCGCTAATTCCCTAGAGAAGAGACCAGCACCAACCTCATGGTGCTGAGGAACCTTTGAGTTCATTGGGACAGGCCAGCATGAAGCTGTTTGTCCTCGGTAGAGAAGCCACTTATTTGTGATGGCTTTTGGCTCCATGTGGGACTTCAGCTGCCTTCCAAACCCCATCTATGGAGCTTGGAAAGTATCACCTGGGGCTGAACATACACTAGAGAAGCATCTGAGAAAGTACCCTCCTTCTCCCCCCTGCAGGAAAGTTTGCTCTGCTGAAAATCACAGCTCTTCCCAGTTACTTCTTATGAATATTCATGCCTGCTGGGGATCTCATTCAGCAAGGGAGACTGAAGAACCTGTGGGTGCTTATGTGAAAATACAGGCTCTTGACACCAAGGCTGCTTGTTTAGCTGATGGGAAACCTCTCCAGTTTTTTTCATCCCAGCTTTGTGGGCTGAAATATATTTCCCAGCAAATCATTCATCGAAGACCTAGAGCAGGGCACAGCACGTGCGGTGATGGAAGAAGCAGATGGCCACCTAGCCGTTGGGTGAAGGACACCCAAGAAAGAGGTTTGATGAGGAAAAATCTTCCTGCGAGTTTGTGCTGGGATAAGGGTTAAATAGGGGACTATCTATAACATCTTGTGTCAATCAAGTGGAGTCATCTGGCAAATCTGTGGCAGGATCTCAAAGGGAACTCTGGCATGTCAGAGGCTGGGCTGGGCACGGATTAGTCAGGAGCTAGAAAGGGCTTATAAAAACCTGACACGAAAGTGCTTTGCTTTGCGTGCATTTTTACGGCATGAGACTATACGCCGAGAGCTGTTATCCCACTGGCTGCTAGGCAGAAGCAGGGAAAAAACAAAAAAATACATTTTTGGGGGGAAAAAAAAGAAGGGACTTCAAAGAAGACTGTCCTCCCAGTGCGGGAAGAGGGTTGCTTGAAGAATCTCGCCTGGCTTTTGGGAAGCTGGACAGGAGCCACTCGCAGACACTTCTGATAACGCTTGTTTTCTTTCCCTTTGTTTTGACTTCACAGCGTTTTCAGGGCTGGCTTCCCCGTCCCTCCCGCAGGACCCCGGATCCCTCGCCAGGAGCCGTCCCTCCACCCCGCTCCCCGCAGAGCTCTGCTGCTGCCGGCGCCTTCTCCAAAACTGCCTTTTAAGAAATCAGGGCAGAGAACGAGGGAAGTGGGTCCTCGATGACGTAAGTGTTACAGATCTCTGAAATAAGCTGGGCTCATTAATAGCTTCTCTAAAACATCGCAGTCACTGATCTCTGCGGTGGGTTTTCTGCGTGAGAGGGTTGAAATCTGCTGGTGAATCTTGACGTTTTCAGATCCGTGGTGGGCCACGTGCTGGAGGACCTGCCCTCTCCCCCCAGTTCCCATCGGCTTCGCCATGCTGGCGGCAGATTGTTCGGAGGGATCCATGTCAGGATATTTTAGGGAAGCCACCGCTAAGGCTGCTGTGAATACGATCTCTCTCTGTGCACTGCACAGATTCTTTCCCTGATGGGAATTAGCGTGGCAGGGCTGGAACTCACCTAGGGCTGCTGCAGGCAGTGATGGAGTGCCTGTTGCAAAGGAGGGATGGATGCACTCGGGTCTGCAGGGAAAGAGCCTTTCTCTACAGCAGCATCTTCCCTGTTGTCCTAATGAGAGCCCAAACCATGGCGCCTGGAAGCGCTGAGCATAGGAATACTCTGGGAAAGCAACGATGCTGTTCACCATGACCTCCCACTCCTGTGGTCCAGTGAAATCCGGTGGTGGCCAGATCCCACGGGCTGCAGGGGGCACGGGCAACTTTATCCCAGCATCGCTGGCCCATGGGGCACCTGCATCCCCTGGGAACCAGTGCCTGGCTCCTCTCTCTGCTTCCCCATGAGAAGCCTTGAAGGCGATGTGATAGATTGCAGCAGAACCGCTCTATTCTCATCAAGCCACAAGCTGCTTAATTAGTTAATAATTTACTCTGGATAAACTTTGCAGTGTTTCAGCTGCCTCCCTGACACCTTCAGCCCCTCCGGGGAGCTGGGGAAGGGATGGGTGATGTGCTGGGGGAACAGCTCAGGGCACTGGTGCCCTGGCTACAGGATTCCCCTGCTTGTACGCTTAGTTTTGGAGCCACCAACTTCTTCAGCAGAGCCAATTTCAGTGAACCCGGTCTCTCTGAAATACATTCTCTTCAGCTGTGTTTTGTAGAAAGGGAGGGGGAAAAAAAAACAACCCTCCTAAATATTTTCCCTGGGATAAGCCCCCATGTTAGAGCCCGCGTCCCTTTCATGCTGTTGCACATGGTCTGATATTTAAGGCAGGGACTTATTGTATAACCCAGTGCCTGTGGGATTGAAAAAAAAAAAAAGAAAATAAAAAAAAAATAGTCTCCATGGAAATGGAGGCCATATCTTTTGAAAACTGTATCAGAGCTCTCTATCCTCTCCCCTTTATCATTGTGTTTTAACCTACCAGCTGCATATTTAAGAGCAGAGCTCGCAAGATGATCTTACCCTTTTTTATTATTTTCCCTCATGTGTTAAGGGAGGGAATACTGACAGGGACAAGTGACAGCTCGCTAATTATTCCCTTACTGCCACTGCTGTTCTTGTTTTGGACGTGTTGCTCATTTTCCTCTGCTCTTCGCACTGAATAATGCATAGGTCCCTATCAGTATTCATGCAGTACCTTCGGGAACTGCCAGCCTAACTAGCTGATAACTGATTCAGTTTGTAACCGGTGCCTTTGGGAGTTGCAAGGAAAAGTAGCCAAGAACAAATTTAACACTTCTTTCTCATTGCCTTAGAACATCAAGGAGAGGTACAGGAGGACTGTGCATGAAATACATTCCTTGCCTGAAGCTGTTAGAGGTACATCACTAAAGCTGGCGCGTTTAACCCGGCCCCGCGCAGCCCACGAGGTCAGCAGGCGATCCAGATGGGAGCACCCGGGAGGGAGAGAGGGCCAGGAATCCGCTCCTTCCAAGCAGTTGTTTTCAGCAGATGCCCTCTCTAGGCTTTGCAAGGAGGTGCCAAGAAAAAGCCACCCTGGAGCCATCTGTACTCGGGAGCCGGGAATAACGGGAAGGCTGGTGCTCACACTGGGGTGTGCTCCGGGTTCTCAGTCGCTATCGCTGTGGGATGAACACATGGGACCAGTAACCCTGTGGAACTGGGGCCAGCAGGGAGCGGGATGGGGCACAGCCTCACCCGCACCCTGCAAAGAGCCAACTGACCCTGAGCAACACCCAGGAAGCAGAGCCCGGTCCCTTACAGCAAGGTCTGTAGAGCTCCAAAGCAAGCTTCGAGAGCATCCTCTCACCCCAGGGAGAACACAAAGTGAGTGAGGATGGGTAAAAACATTTCCTCCCTTAAACAGGATCGTGAGCAGGGAGAGAGGGAGAGTGAAGTTTGGCGTTTTCACGTGTGCAGCATTTGTTAAAGGTGAATTTTCCTTCTACATTCTACATGAAACACACATTTCTTTGCCCCACAAAGACTGGGCTCATGCTACTGAGGGTTGCTCCGCAGGCAACGGGTTGTTCCCTCCGCAGAAAGGATGGAAAACTGCTCTGAGCAGTTGGCTGAGTGCTCTTCTTCGAGCTTTTCATCTGACATGTCAGATGGTGTGACCTTAACCACCATATTCACAGTTTCATTCCTCTCCAAGTGTGTGTGTGTGTATATATATATATATTTAAACTAGTGTTGTGGAGGAAGATATGCATTGGGTTTTAGGTTGCATCAAAGTTGTCAGCTGTGTCTTTTGAAGGTGCTGAAATCAAACAGGGAGATGACCTTGTAAGTGTCCACCGTGCCCTGTGCGACGGACAGAGGTTCAAGCAGGAAAATTTAAAAGGTCTTTTTGGAGCTCACACTAGGAATTATTTCACCAGTTCAAAGAAAATGAACTTGGTTGAGAAAGTTTAAAAGTTCCTCTTCTGAGTGAAGACCATCCAGCTGAATCCTAGACAGTAAATGAAGGATTTTTTCCCCACAAGGGACAACGTTCTTGAAATGCAGCCAGGTTTAAGAGCAACATCATCAAGATCTAGCAGAAAAGTCATGTATGGGCTGTGTGCGGGCTGGACAGACGTTCCTCACCATCAGTCAAGTGTCAGCAGCCACAAGAACCGCATTCGATGGGAGCCCCTTTGGCCATGGGGACAAGAGCAGGGGTGTCACAAGGAGAATGGGTGAGAGGGACAGGATGACCCAGATGAAGAAGCTTTTGACTCAAACAAAACTACTGAGTGTTTAATTGATTTTTCTCCACTATTCCCATTTTAGTTTTTTCTGGGCTTCCTTCCCAGGATCTACTCCTCTCTTGCCACCAGTACTACGGGGGAGACCAGTTGGTCACAGGGTAAAATCCCATTTAACCTGTCCCACCAGACCTTCTAGAGATGTGCAAATGAGGTGTTCACTGGCAGTCAACAGCCTGGTGGGGGAAGGAAATCAACCTCTCCCTCCTTGAGGATTCTGCAGAAGTTGACAGCAGTTTGTGTATAGAGTCTGCTAAAACCCCAGGCTAATTGGACAAAATTAGTGACATCTTTTAAAAGATAGGAAGAGAGTTGAATAATGCTGATCTCTTTATCACACCGCCTGTAATTACAGCAAAAAAAAAAAAGAAAAAAGAAAAAAAGAAAAAGAAAAAAGGAAAAATGGATGTCAATGAGATAATCTACTGCAGAATTAAAAATCCCTTGGTAGTGACTGCGCTCCTCTTCCTTGCCCCCAGTCTGCTGGAGAAGTTTGGCTTCAGCTGCAACGTGCACGTTGTTCACTTGGCAGTGTCATTCCTGCGCCTGTTTCAGCGAACAATCCCCCCCAACCACAGTCAGCCTCGGAAAGGCATTCACCAGTGTCTGTGGTGCCCCTGGGGAGCCCCTTGGAAGACAAGGAAAAAAGCCTCAAGATACTGTATGTCAGTCTATCTCTCCCTATAATTATCTTTATTGATTGGGGAATCATTTACATTTCTGTATCTCTGAGTTCCCTGTTAGTGCTGCTGTTTAGATGTGTTCATGGATCAGATTTCAAGAGATTTCATCCCAGGCAAGAAAAAAAAAAAAGAAAAAAAAACACAAAAAAGCCTTATTACATATGAACTATATGCAGATCTCAACAGAGAGGTGATGGGGCTTTGTGGCAAGGAGCAACACCAGGAATTGGAGCATCAGTGGAAACAGAATTGAGGAAGGGCCGTGTCAGCAAAGCCATTTTTCACAGCATCCCCAACACACAGTAATGCTCTGCACAGATTTCCTCTCCATATTTACCCAAAAATAAAGAAGAACAGAAATGCAGGAGGACACAGAGCCACCAAACCAGAAATTCCTCTTTCCTGTAGGTTTATGATGTGTCCTGAGGGGGTGGCTCCTCTTGTAGACAGGTATCCAGAAATATCTGCTTCGCTCAGGTTTGGAAACCATTGAGGATGGCCCCTTAGAGTATGCTCTCCCCTAAAAACTCTGCTGGCAGAAATCCTGCTTGCTTTCCTTCTGCTTAACCCCCTGTTCTGTGGCTCTGTGTGTCTCCTGCTGCTTCTCAGCAGCAGAATACAACCAGCTGAGATGCCCCTTCATCCTAATCCCCTGGTGCCACGGAAGATGCTGCCAGCCTTGGGTCACCTTTTAGGGAAAGCAGCGTTTGCCCCTTTGTCCAGTAGCCACTGACTGGTTGGGAGGAAAAAAACCAGACAGCAGTGGCAAAAATACCTTTTTCTGACAAAAACTGTGCAATGCCACTGTCTGGAGTGAGATTTGAGGTGCACCATTTGGAGGAATTAGCTGATAATTGTTATCCCTGTGGGAATTCAAATGGCAGACTTGTGCTGCTCCTCACCAGTGCCCGGCTGTGGACAGGGGAGAGAGAAAGAACAGGAGAGGGTCTTCTGCATCACCCCCCCGGCCCCTCTGCAGCCTCCTGCATCCCACCAGCCCTTGGTCACAGCATGTTAGGGACCAGATGTGGCCACCACAGGAGAGTGCTGCTTCCCTGCATGGCCTGGGAACATCCCAGTGACCAGAGCTGGGACCAGTCCATGCCCCACATCAGCAGTCCCAGCTGTAGCATCTCTGAAAACAGCCACTTTCCTCCCTCTAACCAGCCTCTTCCACACAGCCTGCTCGGTCTCACGCAGACTAGACACAGATTCTGTGCTCCAAAATGGATGTTTTTCACATTAAAAGAGCTGCACAAACATTTTATTTCCCATTTGTGGCCCTTTTGCAAACAGCAGAGAATCCACTTTCTCCTCCAGAAGATTTGTGTCCGAGGGAGCTCCCAGGCTGACATAAAGCTGCCCATACTTTCAAGAGGCCTCTCTGGTAAGCTCTTATTTCTTGGATTCCTTCCCAAAATGAGGCAGTATCACTTATGGGAAGCGGCAAACAGGAGTGATATGAAGCATTGAGAAAACCTTCCCTTTTCAGCAGAGGCGCAAGTGTCATGTCTCTACAGAAATATCAATTATATTTCCTGTACGGCTAATGAGATAGCAGTTGGCAAACATTAGCAGGTAAACAGTCAAACACAGCCTAGCACATAGTTTGGGCTTTTTGAATTAAATTTTCCCGTTATTAAAGTGTCCCTGAGCACAGCACCCTCTGGCATGCCCAGATAAAGAGCCCATAATAACCAATGGAGTGCAGTGAAATGCATGAGGGAACCCTTCCTCCTCCGCTTCCTGGATAAACAAACCCTTCAGGGGCTCAGCACCTCCGGTGGGAGCAAACACCACCATCAGATAGGCTGCTGGAGTTTTGACCATCATCCCTCAACCTCCTTCTAACCATGTTTTGATTCCTTGCTTTTGACCACCTCTTATTACTTTATCCAGTTAAACCAGCATTTCACAGGACCTTGGCCCCTTCCCCATGTCCCCACGCCCGCCATGAGCCCCAGTTCTGGGGCCACCAACATCAGAAGGACATGAACCTGTTGGAGTAGGGCTAGAGGAGGCCACGGAGATGCTGAAAGGACAGGCTGAGAGAGTTGGGAAGGTTCAAACTGGAGAAGAAAAGTGCTAGAGGGAGACTTTAGAGCCCCTTTAAGTCCCTAAAGGGGCTCCAGGAGAGATGGGGAGGGACTGTCTATGAGGGAGTAGAATGATAGGACAAGGGGGAACAGTTTTAAACTGAGAGAGGGGAGATTGAGATGAGATTTTAGGAAGAACTTATTTGCTGTGAGGGTGGTGAGACCCTGGAACAGGTTGCCCAGAGAAGCTGTGGCTGCCCCGTCCCTGGAGGGGTTCAAGGCCAGGCTGGATGGGGCTTGGAGCAACCTGGTGTGGTGGGAGGTGTCCCTGCCCAGGGCAGGGAGATGGAATGAGATGGTCTTTAAGGCCCCTTCCAACTCTATCCATTTATGATGATTCTATAACAGTCCCCAGGGCACCAGCACCACTTTTAAGTGGTGGCACCAGGATTACCTGCAAGCAGGTACCTGCTTTACAGAGGGAGAAACAGCCTGGCTAGCTTGGCTCCTCTGAAATAATCACCCTCTCATAAGAAAAACCCCAGTTTTCTCCTCACAGCATTTGTATTTTACCTCATCAGAGCTTCCTCTGCTCATTTTTACTGCTCTGTTCTTTTTGGTGAATAAGAGCACATATCTGATTCAGCATTATTATTAATCCCATATGTAGCTTATGGAGGGAGGAAAAAGCAGTAATTAACTGCAGTCATAAGTTAAAAAGAACTGAATGCATGTTTCTTGCTTGCCTAGTATTTGGGAAATACCTCGAGTTTACTCAGTCATCTGCCTCTGATTCAGCTGAATCGTGAAGTTTTTCGGCCACACTTAGTGCTCCCTTTGTCTTGGCCATGGGCACAGAGGAGTTTGTGGGATACCCTTTTCCTTCCAGGGTTTTCTGCCCTCAAGAAAAATACCTGCCATATCCAGCACACATCCCTGTATATAGGTACATGGGTGCTTTCTCAAGCACAGCTGGTTTTCCCAAGCTAAAACCACCATAAATGGATTTCAGGCTCAAATCTGAAAAAAAAATAAAAACAACAACAAACCCTCAACTTCTACCCCAAAAATTCCGGAGTGAAGATGAAGAATTTGTCACAGGCTGCTGGGAAAAGGGTAGCTGGATGGGGATGCTAGAGGGGGGTACAGCAGGAGACAATAATCTGTTGCTGGTACCAGAGAGAAAATCAGAAAGGGGCATTCCATGCTATAAGGGGGGAAAAATGAAGCTAAATACTAGGAGAAGATCACAAAAATTTAGAAGAGGAACAGGAATCAGCAGGAAAAAACAAAGTAAAAAAGAATAGACGATTGAAGGGTAGCAAACTACAAAGACACAGAGAGCCCATACAGGCAAGGAGCATGGTGATACTGGAGATGATGTAGCAGGTCATAGCCCAGCACTCACCAAAAGATAGCATGGAATCCCTCCTCAAGAGCACTGCAGCCTGGTAGCTTGCTCTAGTGCTTGCAGGTGGTTTTTATAAGGTGTTAGGGAGGCCCATCCTGCTCCTCACAGGTGGAAACCAAGGGCAGGTGAAGCATATATAAGGGTAACGATATCAGTCCTGGGGAAAAATGGGTTTGGGTGAGATGGGGGTGAGGGTTGGTTTTGTGGTCTGAGATTAAGAGCAAGTGTGTAATTTTAATTTAAGTTTTTTCTAAAGCAAAGCTAGGTTCTTGTGTTCTGTGAGATGCTGATGTGCAGCTCTGTTAGTAGGGAATGGTACAGAGCTTTATTTAAGTTATTTCTCTTATAACTCCTTTCCTGTAGCTGTTCCATGAGACTGTTTTGGACTCTAGGCTTAGAGTAAAGGAACTCTTTAGAGAGAAAAAAAAAAAGCATGAATTAATGGAAGTGTACTGGTAAAATGTGAGCAATAAGGAGAACATAGACTTCTACCTAGTGCTACTGCAGTAAACTTTTGAGTTGTTCCAAAACTAAGCTTCAACTGTCTGAAATAAGGATGAATTACGAGCTCTCAGAGTTGTTTCTCCCACAGGTGCTGGAAGGTTTTAGAGTTTCCTCTTGCCGGGGTCAAGATCTGCTTCGAGGTACTTGACCAGAAGGTTATGGAGTGAAAAGCAAGTGCTGGGGGTTGCCAGGCTTCTGCTGCA
Source organism: Thinocorus orbignyianus (assembly GCA_013400375.1). Taxonomy (NCBI): domain Eukaryota; kingdom Metazoa; phylum Chordata; class Aves; order Ciconiiformes; family Thinocoridae; genus Thinocorus; species Thinocorus orbignyianus. Next base: position 233,232 of record VXBW01000365.1, on the reverse strand, counting down.
GAGTTGGTGGGTTCCTCTTGGGTGGTGAATCATAGAATTGTCTGGGTTGGAAGGGACCTTTAAGATCATCTGGTCCAACCATCAACCTAACTCTGATAAAAACAAAACAAAAAACCTGTTGTCACTAAAAAGAACTGGTCTTGCTCTGAGGGTGATATTAGGAGAACACCCATCCTCTGTAATCTTCTTAGATATTTTAACTCTTAACAGAGCATCCTCTGAAATACAAAATGTGTAGCTTGATGTCCCATGAAGATCTAGGAGATACCTTCACCTGCAGGGGCTGTGCTGTGCCCTGCCAGGCCCCCGGCTGGCTGTCAGTCACACTGCGGTTCCTTTGGCTGGGTCCCCGGGAGCTCGGCATTCCCACCCAACCCTCCTTCCCTGGTTTTGCTTGCTATTCCCTCCATCCAGAGGATCATTTTTCAGACAGCCCCAGCGCTTTGCCCTGCAGTCAGACTATTTAGTCTGGTTTTGGTGACCCTGTCTGACTGTTGGAGAATAAGCTCTCAGGTTTCTCTTTTCTCTGCAATCACTACACTACTTTTTTTTTTCCTTTCTTTTTTTTCCTTTTTTTTTTTTTTTTTTAAAGCAAATACATACCTTGGAGCCTCAGCCTTTCAGAAGGACTTAAGGTGGTCCCATTCTCCTTCCTCTGTGCTAAGAGAAATGCCCAGAATAGCACTGGGATTTGCATTCCTTTGCAATTGTGCTGCGGGGAAGGCAGGGTTACCTTCCCTTCTTAGTTACTGAGGAGTGGCCATTCAGAGCTAATATTCCCCCCCTCCCAAAAATTCAAAAAAGCAAGGAATACTCACATTCTAATAGTCAGGCAGCATGTACCTTTGAGCACTGAAGCAAAGACACCCCTAGAGTTTTATTTGGAGGAATTATAATATAGTATATTTTTTTTTGGTTTGACTAATAGGTGCTTGGGGAAGAAAAAAAAGCCCCTTGTGCTTTCAGTATTAATTCTAAAGGATTTTCCAAAATTCCCCGAAGCTCTTTGCTTGGTGCTGCTCTGCCATGGTCCGTAGCTCCTTGGAAGAGTTCATGTTGAGCATCAGCATTGGGTGCTCCGCACGGAGTCAGCAGAGCCAGCTCCTGCCCTTCACCACTTCATTTTGCTTTAATTACTATATGCAAACTGAAGCAGCTGATCTCTCATCATGGGCTTTATATTTTTTAGAGGCTTCTGAAATACAACAGTTGCTAAATGTACAGAATGACTCTTTTTATTTTTATTAAAAAAACCCAACAAAACCAAAACCCATCCAGGCTCTCCAAAGGGTTAGAAGTGGGAAATATCCTTCTCCATAAATAACAAGTGAAGAATATATTTTAAGAATAAAACATAAGGGACTGATGCCACATCATATAAAATTCCTGGAGCTTGGCTGCTCCGAGCAGTGAAAGTGCTGACTGTGACAAGCCCAGGGAAGCCTTTGGATCGATCAGAAAATAAAAGTTAAGCAGCGCCCGGTGCTGGGCTAGGGTGGCTGGATCCATCCCGGTTTATTGGCCCTCCCACAAAACACAATAACTGCTGGATGCGGATCGTTCAGCCGCTGCGTGCTAATGAAGTCTGCATTAATTAGCCGCTCTGGATTGATTTTCATGATTTGTCTGTCTGGGCCCCCTCAAACGAGTCTGGAGGAACTTGGTGCTTGACCTTCACCGCGCTCAATGAGAGATGGGAGACGCCTCCTTCCCTGGGATTTGGGGGGAAAAATGTTCATTTCTGGGACTCATCCCGGCTCCTGGTGCTTTCCCTGCTCTCCCTCCCTGCTTCCCTGTGTGTGTGTGTGTATTTTTATTTCAACAATTTTTGCTGCAGCACAGGGAAAAGGCACTACCTTCTCAGCTCGGCTGGATGCAGGTCTGTTGGGGAGGGGGGGGGAAGAGCCTGAATTCCCATCATGAACCCGGAGTGTTTTTGCAGGGGATGCTGGTGGGTAAAATAACAGTAAACTGATTTTAAAAGGCATTTGGAGGGGTCTCTACACCCCCTTCCACCCCACCGCCCAGAAGCTTTTCAAGTGGAACAGCCTGCAGCTATTACAATAAACACCTCAGCCGCAACCTGTCTCTCATTTGCATATTAGCAGCCTTAATTTTGATGAAATATGCAAATGCATGCAAAATGAAATTCATCTCATAATGACACAAGGCGATTAAACAATTTTTATGCTTAAATATTCTGTTTAATGAAATCAAACAGACCCATGCGTGTGACAAATTTGCCTCAGCATGGAGAAATTAGCGGATATCAAAAAACTAACACAGAATCCCAAACACGGGACGCACTGCGCTGGGCATTGAAATCGCCTCTTCAGCGTGAAAATAATCAGTGTTTCTGATAACCAAATGAACTGGAAATTATATTACAGGGAACCACTAAAATAAGTTAGTGGTGAGGTACTTTGTTTCCTGCTCTCTGAAGAAATCCCGTTCTCCGGCCATCTTTTATTTATGCTCCAGATGTTAAATTGAGTAAACACGCTTGCAGGTTCTTTTGGGGTATTTTTGCTTTTTTTTTAAATTAAAAAGATGATCGGATGGCCTTGCTCAGCTGCAAACAAAGCATCCTTGGTGGGTCTGGCACCGCTGGATGATGGTGGTGCTGGTTGGGTGCTGTGAGGTTATCCCTGCCAGCATGGCACAGTGCTGGCACTGCTCCTGCTCTGCAGTCCCCGTCCCGGTGCCAGCCACTGTGAGCTGAGAAAAGCTATAATTATGCTTCCAGTTGCTACTGATGCATAGATTTGTTTTATTAGATGCCAGAGTTCAGAGCTGGGTGCCCACACATACGTCCCCCTGCACGGCAGTGTATGGGTTAAAGCTTGCACCAAGCTTGTTAGATGTGTCCTTTGCCTTCCTCTGCAATCTGATCATGGAATCATGGAATGGTTTGGGTTGGAAAAGACCTCAAAGATCATCCAGTGCCATCCCCTGCCCTGGGCAGGGACACCTCCCACCATACCAGGTTGCTCCAAGCCCCATCCAGCCTGGCCTTGAACCCCTCCAGGGATGGGGCAGCCACAGTTTCTCTGGTCAGCCTGTTCCAGTGCCTCACCACCCTCACACCAAAGAAGTTCTTCCCAAAATCTCAATCTCCCCTCTTTCAGTTTAAAACCATTACCCCTTGTCCTGTGGCTCCATTCCCTCATCAAGAGTTCCTCCTCATCTCTCCTGGAGCCCCTTTAGGGCTGGAAGGGGCTCTAAGGTCTCCCTAGAGCCTTCTCCAGGCTGAACACTCCCAGCTCTCTCAGCCTGTCTTCACAGCTGAGGGGTTCCAGACCTCAAAGCATCTTTGTGGCCTCCTCTGGACCACTGTCTCCCAGCATTTCATTTCAGTTTTGCTCTTCATCCATCAAATTCATGGATTTCTAAGGCACTTAGAAAGTGACAGTGATGTTAGCCACGGGGAAGTAACCTACTTTTCGGGAAACCAGTTAGGAATGATTTCCACTTTGGTGGCTGGTTCCTCCTCCTCTTCCCAGTGCTGTGTTCCCCACTGAAACCAGCCCTTCCTCCTGCAGAGGCTGGAAACCCATGGTGTGGGAAACACAATCCCTGAGAGCTAGTTTGGACCAGAAAGGCTTGTTCTTGTCTTCATGTTGGAAGAAAGGTCTGCAATGGACCCCCAGTTGTAACGCTAAGCCTCTTACCGTTAATGGTTTGTCCAGATGTCCTCACTTTCCCCTCTCAGTTCAGATATGATAAACCCAAGGTAATTTAATATTAGTCCCCTGCACACTTGTGTTTTATTTTTCCTCAGACTATTTTCATTACAAATAAATTTTAAAAGGAAGTCGCTGCTGATGGTTTTCCCATGTTCCAATTAACTTTGTTGTGCCGAATAATAGGTAAATTCACAACTGACCTCGCTGTTTTCTACACCCAGGGATGCTGCAGATCTGCTAGGACACCTGCTGGGATGGCACTCAAGGAAGTCTTTTCCAATTCTTAGTCTACCCTTCTTAGTTGGGTTTTTAGTTTTGTTGTTTGTTGGGTTTTTAGCTGCTTCTGCTTCCCTTGGGTGTCTTGTGCATCTTTCTGCTAGGAAAAGAGAAAGCTGGGAATCTTAATCTCTGCTTGGGTCCAACTTTTTATAGCTCCCATCCAATATTGGCACAGCAGGCAGCCTGCCGACCAACTTCATCTCCACCTGCCCTTGCTCAGAGAAACTGGAAGATAAAACCAAGCCTGGTTGTTGGTTTAGTGCCCGGTGGCTCTTGCTTTCCTCCAAGAGTCCCCTCCTGCCACGGAGGAGTCATGGCCAGTGCACAGCACCTCGCTTTGCTCCAGTCACTGATACAGATTGGCACCTTTCCATGGACCGAAATGATAGCAGGGTTGGAAAGAATCTTCACTTTCATCCATCACTGCAGCCTCAACCCAAATTTTCTGTCTGGAATCTTTTTTTTTTGCCTCTCCCATCGGAACAGCATCCAGATTTTCCTGTTTCCTCCCTCTCACTCCCTCGTGTCTGGGCTGTTTGGGCTGTGCTGTGTCCCAGCCCCGTTCTTCTTGGTTGTATTCTGCATTTCCCTAATTCTTCCAACTCCTGTGTCGTCTGCTGCTGGTGGCATTTGCAGCTTATCCCAGATGAGTCTCCTCTGTAAACTTCATTAATAGTGTCTTTATTTGCTCTTTCAGGGTATTATCAATGCTAATAAGCCGCACCCCCCTCGCCCCCCCCCCCCCCGATGCTCATCCCATGGCTCCAACTCATTTCCCACGGTGTCCAACTGGTTTCTGCTCCCAAAATTTCCAGTGCCCTGCAGGTGAGCGATACTGGTGCTGCTGGGGAGCTCTGGAGCTGTTACCTTCCCACCCAAGGCTTCGTGCAGCTGGAAATACCATTGCTTTCTCCTGATTCACAGCCTTGTTTTTTAACTACTGCTCTGTCCTTCTGGCCTCACACTCCCCTGCGCAGCGTGTCCCTGACTTCCCCTCCTCTCCTTCTGGGCTGTCACAGCCTAATTGATGATTTTAGGGAGTAGTTGACTCAGGCTGCCTGGTTTTGCTCTGAAAGTTCATTCCTGCAGCCCGGAGCCGGGAGGCCAGGCTGGGACGGCTCCGTCTCCGCTTGGAAATGCCTCGAGGTGAAGTTTGTCCCGATGGACCAGGGGCATCCCAGGGAGCACACCATGATGTGCCATGCCATGCTGTGCCATGTCATGCTGCCACACAGAGCAAATCTCCCCATCTCCCCACCCCAGTTAACAACTGGGAGCTGCACAAGCATTTTTGGCACCTTTCCTTTCGGGAGACCCCCTGAGTGTGGGGCTCTGGGCAAGCCCCTGCCAGTCCCCTCGCTCGGTGCCTCTGCCCCTAAACGGGACGAGGCTCCTTTCCCCTCTGCCAAAAATTACACAGAGTTGGGAGCCATGAGCCGCAGCGTTGAAACGCGGACCCCTGCCAGGCCTCATAGCACAGCCATGATGTAAGAGCAGAAAGTCAGCAAAAACCCCCAGCGCTCGCGCCCGGGAGAGTTAACCCTTGCGGCAAGGAAAGTCCTGGGGTGCTGCTCCCTGAGAGAAGTTGGCTTGCCCCTCACCTCGAGCTCCCGGCCCCTTGCATCCACCCTCCTCTGCTGGCACCCTGGGCACCTGCGGGATGTCTCCTCCCTCCGGGATCAACCCCAGACACTGTTGTCATAGAAGTATAGAATGGTTTGGGTTGGAAAAGAACTCAAAGATCATCCAGTGCCACCCCCTTGCCCTGGCCAGGAACACCTCCCACCAGACCAGGTTGCTCCAAGCCCCATCCAGCCTGGCCTTGAACCCCTCCAGGGATGGGGCAGCCACAGCTTCTCTGGGCAACCTGTTCCAGGGTCTCACTATCCTCACACCAAAGAATTTCCTCCTAATATCTAATCTAAATCTCTGTTCTTTCAGTTTAAAACTGTTACCTCTCATCCTACGGCTCCACTCTGTGATCAAGAGTCCCCCCTGATCTCTCCTGTACCCTCCTTTAGGGACTGGAAGGGGCTCTAAGGTCTCTCCAGAGCCTTCTCCAGGCTGAACCCCCAGCTCCCTTGGCCTGTCCTCCCAGCAGAGGAGCTCCAGCCGTCCCAGCACCTCTCTGGTCCCACTCCAACATCCCCATGTCCTTCTCGTGCTTGTCCACACTGATGGAATCAGTGGCTGCTTTTCCACACTCAGCGTTGGGCTACACCAGCTCCCTGGCCCATGCCCAGGTGGTGGTGGGGGCTCTGCACTGCCTGTGCCAGCGGGGCATCCCTGAACTTCCCACAGCATCTGTCTCCTCCAGTCCCAGCACCCCTTGGTGGGTGCCACGACGATGTCCCATCCTCATGCTCTGTCTGTCCTCCACATATTAGTCATTCCTAAGGCAACAGGTTATGGGCTGAGAAGTCCTTAAATTATCTGAGAAAGTTTATGAACTTTCACAGCATAAAACGAATGTGACATTTCCTCACCATAATAAATGTTCATCAGAAATGACTTGATCCAAACAACCTTGTGCTACAAAGCCATCGGGCCATGAAAAACCTTTGACAAAACAATCTCCTTTAAACGTGGCTTTGCTGGAATTAGGGCTGATTACGATCAGATGGCTTCGTATTTTGACCTTGTTATACTCCCATTATTTTGACAATTCACCGAATATTTGTAATATTTCACTCTGGATGAGCATTCTCACAAAGCGAGGTGTGTACAACTGCTGTATTCATTTTTTTTCTGTATGGGTTTAGCTTGATCAAGAAGAGCTGATGTGCCATACTCTTTCTCTGCTGTGCTCTCTAAGTAGGCCATTTTGGACTAATAAAAAATGATGGAGAAAGGCGTTCTTCATCCAGAGACCAGCCAGAAAAATGCACCCCATTTTTTTCACAGCCTGGTCTCACACTGTGCTGAGCTCAGCTGACTTTGGAAGCTACAGCAGCTCCACTGCAGCACCCATAAACCATGTGTGTGGGTGGCTGGAGAGCACTGGGGAGCACTGGGGGGCAATCCTGGCCCTGTCCACAAGTGGTTCCTGCACTGAAGCGGGTTTTTTTTCAGGGACCAGAGAAGCAATGCCTAAATAAATAGGCAAAGTGGATGCAATTCCAGGCTCAGATCATGTTACAGTAATCAGAGGATAAAATTGTTTTTCGCTGTGACCTTGTTACAACCATTTGCAAAGTCTGTGGAGAAAACTGCACGTCTCCATCAATCGTCCCCTTTGAAAGCGTCGCTGTTCCTCTCTCTGAAGTCAATTAAAAAGGAGATTTGGATGGGGAAGGGGACGAGGGAGCGTGCGGCGCTGCGGGGATGCTCTGGGAAGGCTGGTGGAGTTTGGGAGCTCCCAGCTCGGGATGCACCCGGCGCAGGAATCACACGGATGGGTGGGGGCCCGATAGCGCCTGTTAATTGATTTGCTTTTGATAAATGCGAGCCTGAGTTTATTGTAAAAACTCCCAGCACAATTGGAGGGCTGCCTGTTATTATCTGGCTAAATAAATATGGGTTAGCAACAAATTTGAAACATCTGCTTGGGGCGAAACTGTCTCTCTGTTAAGGCTTTCCCAGTCATCCAAGCGCCTTGTATGAGGGAGACGGTGTGGGAGCTCCAGAGCTGAGGAATACGTGCGGGAACCCAGCTGTCCAGGATTTTGGCCACTGTTGTCTCTGAGTGGCCTTGATGGGGCTCTCACTGCTATGGGATCTCCAGTGCTCCTGGGAATCATCATGGAATCATAGAATCATAGAACGGTTTGTAGAAGGGACCTTAAAGACTATCCAGTGTCCAGAGGAGACAAGTTGGCCAGACTGTGCCTTGATTTCCCCCTCTGTAGAGCTGGTAATCCTGGTCCCACCACTGAAAAGTGCTGCTGGTGCCCTGGGGATTGTTACAGAATCATCATAGAATCACGGAATGGTTTGGGTTGGAAGGGAACTTAAAGACCATCCAGTGCCACACCCTGCCCTGGGCAGGGACACCTCCCACCAGAACAGGTTGCTCCAAGCCCCTTCCAACCTGGCCTTGAACCCCTCCAGGGATGTGGCAGCCACAGCATCTCTGGGCAACCCATTCCAGTGTCTCACCATTCTCATACCAAAGAATTTCTTCCTAATATCCAAGCAGGAATTTCATCTGGAGTGGCTCAGACTTTAAAGCTATTCCTAGACACCTCCTGCACAAAGACTGTTCATCCCAAAGAACTGAAATCCAAGGGAGAAGCTGTCCCATATAACAGCCCTGCACTGGGGTGCAGCTTCTGAGGATGAGGACAGCATCAGTGGGTGCTCCTGGAGTTTCCTGGGGCTCCCCAACTCCCAGGGGCTGGGGGACTGAGCTCAGCTCCCCTTGGAGATAAGATAAATGCAGGGGGGGAAGGAGGGAGGGCTTTCTCACAGGAACCTTGTGGGAAAAGCGAAACCTCCTGTCATGGTTCACTAACTGCCTGCCTAATGATATCCCCGGGGGGGAACTGGGCAGGCGTCATAAAACCAGGCAGTTTGCCCCGGAAATAGGTGAAGAGATGTAAATGAGATGTAAACCCTGCTGGAGCAGGAGCCGAGGCCCTGATCCATGAGGACGAAGTGGGATTTAGGGACCGGGCTGCCTTTGCACCCCATCCTCACATGTGGCACATCAAGACCTTCCATGTGCCAATTATGGGGTTGCAGACCAGAGTCCTGAGGACACCTTGAGACCCTGGACCGTGTAGCCCCCAGATGGGGACACTCATGGTGGCCAGCACATGTCCTTCCACAGTCTCCTGTGGGGGAGGGAGGGTCCCAATCATATGTTGGGATGGCCAGAGCTGGCTGAGGGGGGCTGAAAACCAGATGAGCACCCAAGTTCAGCAGCGTATTCAATGGGTGTTGAACATGAAGGACGTTGGAAATCTCAGTCCATGCCAGCATCAGTGCAGCACTGAAGAGGGCCTTGGGGTTGCTGATGCAACAAACACTTTTATTTATTTTTGGATGCATGGGATGCTTGGTACTGAATAACTAACACTGCCTGCATCGGCGGAGGCAGCGTGGAGCACGGGCTGTGAGCGCACGCTGGGGACACGCTGTCCATGAAGCATGGGAGGATGTCGTGGAGACAAGCTCCACGTTAACCTCATGCGCCAGGAATTCGAGAAAGCCACCTTGGCCACCCTTATCCTTCCTCCCTCGGTGTCTGAGACAGGCCAGATCCTGTCAGCTGGTCATCTGCCTGGATCCTCCTAAATCAGTGCTCTGCTCTCATTTTTTTGTTGTTGTTGTTTTATATTCCTTTTTCCCAAGCACAATCCTATCTCCTCGCCGTTGGACAGCGGCCAAATGCAATCACTTCCCTGAAAGACTCGCTAAATATGTTCAGCAAAAGAATTTAATTAGCCTCTTTCTCTTCCTCATGAAGCTTTTTAAGGAAAAAAAAAAAGGGGATGGAAAAGGAAAAGAAAAAAGCTCCCTGTGTTCCGAGTCCATCTTCTCAGATCATTGTTGTAGCTTTGCTGCTCTGTTCAGGATTTTAGTGTATTTCCTACTGGGAAAGTTGAGCCCAGGGATCAGACCCATCCTATCCATGCATCCCAGTCTCCCCAAGCATTTCGGTGGCAGGAGCCATGCATCCCTGCTCCTGCTGGAGGAGTCCAGTTACTGGGACTTGGAGTTTAAAGGAGAGTTTGGTAGGGATTTTTGTTTTCGGTCTGAACTCTTGCGAGGGATGAATCACAGCTCCATAAGATTGGCTGAGCCTACAGGGATTTTGCTGAGACACATGAATGCGAGGGAATGCAGGGACTGGCACATGTCCCTCATCAGCAGAGCCCTCCTAACGAGTACCGTATATCCCAGCGTAGAGGCTTCCCTGTATCAGCCACCGTGGCCATCCTGCGCTTCCACCCTGCAAAGGGGAGACCCTTGGCCTTTACTGCCAAAAAAAACCTCACACGAAAATCACAGAACCACAGAATGATATGGAGTTGGAAGGGACCTCTGGAGATCATCTAGTCCAACCCCCCTGCCAAAGCAGGTCCACCCAGAGCAGGTCCCACAGGAACATGACCAGGTGGGTTTGGAATGTTTCCAGAGATGGAGACTCCCCCACCTCTCTGGGCAGCCTCTGCCAGGGCTCTGCCACCCTCAAAGGGAAGAAGTTCCTCCTCATGTTAAGATGGAACTTCTTATGTTCAAGTTTGTGCCAATTCCCTCTTGTCCTGTCCCTGGGCACCACTGAAAAAAGCCTGGCCCCATCCTCCTGACACCCACCCTTTAAGTATTTATCAGCGTTGATCAAAACCCCACATCAGTCTTCTCATCTCCAGACTAAACAGACCCAAGTCCCTCAGCCTTTCCTCATCAGAGACACATTCTAGTCCTCCCATCATCTTTGCAGCCATCTGTTGTACCCTCTCCAGCAGTTCCCTGTCCTTCTTGAACTGGCGAGTCCTGAACTGGACACAGCATTCCAGAAAATCTTTCCTCTCTGCATCAACAAGAGTTGATGAGAACATTACCCTTGTGGTTATTGTCAGGGCAGCACCCAAGCCAGGCCCCAGGACAGCCCAGGGCAGGACCTGTGTAGTCCATGGGGAGTAGATCCATGAGGATGGAGCCCAGGAGCCTTCCAATGTGCTGGTGGGGCTGGCCGAGGTGCCTGCTGTCAAGCTAACGAGTTGGGAACCAATTTGTTATGAAATTTATGAAATGTTATGTAACTGCGAGGAACCAAAAGACGGACTCTCTTAAAATGATATCCTTGTTAATAATCTCCTTCATCCATCACTGCTGCTCAAGGATCCTCTCGTTTTTATGCAGAACATAAATTATTGGGGGCGGGGGGAGGAGCTGTACAGGCGATGGGAATTATAAACAGCTGGTTGACCACAAATTACACCTCCTGCATCATCAGTGAACGCATGTGAGAGCAGCGACTGCCCTCCACGAGCACCCGTGCCAGGGCTGGGGACTACAGGGACAGTCACAGGCCTTTGAGGAAAGCCCCCACCAGGACAATCCCAGCTGATGCCATCCCCTGGCCCCAAAAACTGCTGATATTTTAAGTCTGATGATGAAGAATCCATATTTTTATTGTACTTACTTCGTGCCCACATGTCTGTGTGCACCAGGACACCCTGCACATCAGATGCCCCTCTTCTTCCTGCCTGACATCTCTCAAACACCGACTTCAAATCTGACCTGACCTGTTGAGAACATCAGATCCTGGATGTCAAACTCCTTGCTCTGAGAGCCCAAATTTTTAGAGGTGGAGCACCCAGTGTTTTCTGACCCCCTTTTTTTGGTTTCCTGGGTGTTTACCCAGAATCACTCCTCACTTCTGCAAACCTTGGCCACCGCTTTTATTTCATAGCATCTGTGCAACGTGGCCAAAGCTAATGCTGATGTTGGCTTTTGTACGAAGCTAAGGGTTAAGGGGAAGGGATCAAACCACAGAATATATAGTGAATGCAGCTTTTCTTGTTCTTGCTGCATTGTGATATATTTAAACTTTCATTTAGCATAAATACTGTGGGTCAAACACCAGACAGATTCACCAATTATATTTTCCCCTATTAGATGAAATATGTTTCTAATTTGGCTATAGTTTTGTTTTATTAGACCTGTGGCAGCGAGGGTGACCCTGTTTCAAAATAACCTTTTCAGATCATTTAGCCCTAGCCTTTTGCAAATAGAGTTTGATAAAGCAAAAATGTGCCAGTCTATTTTTTAAGTGAGGGTTATGTGAACCCAATTCCTTCCCCGAGTCAAGCAGGGGCCCCACTGGAGCTTCGGAGCCCTTAGAAAAGCATTATGTTACAGCCGCCTATCTGCACGGCGGAGCGAGCCTCACGGACCCGATGTGCAGAGTTCAGAACGAAAATACTGTTTATTTTGCATAGCGGATTCGGGCCAGAGGATTTTTGTCTCTTTAAAACGTAATAAAATATAGTATTAGCATTTCCCGGCTTTAAAGGCTTTCAAGCCTGACAGCCTTTGAATTGCCAGTTGAAAGGACCGCGCAGCGCGACTCACTGGCCCCAGCTACAGATCCCCCTGCTTTTCTTAAAAGTAAGGAAGAAACCCTGCCTCTGAAGCAGAGAGCAGGCAGCCCTCAGGTATCTCCCAGGATCAGCTTTTGCTTTTTTTGTATGTGGTGAAAAACAGATAGATTAGTTAGTTTTACTTCATGCAATTCCATTTTTTTTCCTTTNTCTTTTCTCCTGGCTTATCTGATCCGCTTATTTTACCAAGGGCTTTATTTCCTCCAGGCTCCGAGGCTCGGAAGCTCAAAGCTTCTCGGAGCCTCGCAGCCCTTTTCAACCTCTGTGCCAGATATCCATCAGCTCTGATGGCTGCGTGCTATCGCTGCCGTTATCACGCCTGCTTACAAATCCGTGGAGGAGTTTTAACAAAGCGGCCGCTTGCATCTGTGGAAGTTTTCCTCCCCACCCAGGGTCTTCATCCTGGCTGTGTCCCTCTGTGGAACCCGGGTGCCTCGGTTCTACAGCCAAGAGCAGAATGAGCTCCTCCACTGAAGGGGATATCTCCTTAAATAGAAGTTTCTTAAACTGTCCTCCCTACTTTTTTTTTGACTCCAAAAAGTGCCTACTGCAGTAACTTTTCCATTTCCCTGGCTCCTTCAGTCATATTTTTGGGATTCATACTGAGGAAGTGATGGCAAGGGAGCAGTCCCAGAAATAAATCCCCAGGGAAGCCACAGATTACCTATTTGGAAGAAATTCTTTGCTGTGAGGGTGGTGAGACCCTGGAACAGGTTGCCCTGAGAAGCTGTGGCTGCCCCATCCCTGGAGGGGTCCAAGGCCAGGCTGGATGGGGATTGGGGCAACCTGGTGTGGTGGGAAGTGTCCCTGCCCAGGGCAGGGGGTTGGAACTTGATGATCTTTAAAGTCCCTTCCAACTCTGACCATTCCGTGATTCTGGATGGATGGGTCCTGGGGGTTCCGGCAACTCTGCTTCCCTTGAGCTTCTCCTGCTGCTCATTTGGTTTGCAGTGCGTGATCATCCTCTGCAAAAAATAATCACAAACAGCCTGAAATGTGGTGCTGGCGTGTCCTCCTTCTGTCAGCTTGGCTTATGCGGCCACGTCCCTGCGTGAACTGACGCCACTGAGGACAAGAGCTTGTCCTGCAAACCAGCAGGATCGATGTCATCGCCATTGCTTTCGTCATCGTGAGTCACTGGGATTCAAACTTTTCATTTCGAAATCAAAGCTGGTCAGAAACCATCACATGTCTGATGCAGAAAATGGTTTGTAAAACAATATTTTGAACTGAGAGAGTCATTGCCTTCTAGTTTTTCAAAACTTGATATTCTTAGCAAATATTACTTCTTACTAGTTAAATATTTGATGAAGTGCAATGACAGAGCCCGAATGAAAAGTCTCAGCAGCAGCAAAGTGAAACCCATGAAAAAACGAACTCAAAATCAATACATTCCTGCGAAATGTTCTCATGTCACTGAAATTGCAGTTTCCAGTGGAAATGCTCCATCAGAAAATTTCCTGCTAATGCTGCTCCGCGCCTGGAACCCCAGAGCTGCACCATTCCTGACACCGTTCAAAGCTGTTTTCGTTAAGTCTTTAAAACCTTTTAAGTCTTTATTGAGAGAAAATCCCTCTCTGGGCTGTCGGTGAATTGAAAGGACATCATCTCTCAGGTGTGGGAGGACATTCCTCTCTCCTCCTCTCCAGAGGGATAAAACACTCTGTGGGTTCCTCATCTCCCAGTATCCCAGCTTTGCAAATACAGGTGACTTTCAGCGCTTCACTTCCTCGGTTCTCCTCCTCTGTCGTGCTTTTCTTTTTCCTCACTGTGAGGGATTTAAAAAGGGGATTTGCTCTCCTCCTAAAGCCAAACACCCCCTCTCCAGTCCCGGTATGACCTGTGCTTCCAGGGGATCTCTTCCAGCCCCCAACATGCTGCCAGGACCCTCCAGTTTCTTCTGTCACCCCAAGAATTTCCACTTGCTCTGGAGGTTGCTGCCAACCCCAAAGACCTCTGAGACCTGGGCCAAGCTCTTGCACCACGGGGAGAAGGTGGAACTCGATCTTAAGCAAAACAGAAACCTTGACAAGAGTTTCAACTGAACATCTGAGGTTGGAAGGAGGAAAATTTCCTGCATCTCAGCCCAGCTGGACAGTCTGGGGCTGGATGTGGCTGGTGGGACTGGAGCCCCCAGCCTGGGGGGGCTGGTAGAACCATCCATCACTTTCTCTCCTACCTGCACCTCTGCTCCGAGATTGAGATTCCCTGGGAAAGGGAAATAAGGGAATAAGGAAAATAATAAGGGAAACCCTCCAGCAATGTGCTGTGTGGTCATTCATTGCCATTCCTCTTGCCACCCTCTCTTTTCCCCCAGGTGCTTTGTCCTTTGTATTAAAGGACAATCCTGGGTCACAAAACTTGCAGGCAGATGCACAAGTGAGTGGAGAAAGTGATTTTAATTCCAAGTCAAACCCTAACTTGGGAATATTGCCTCTGGGAGGTCAAACCCTGGTCCAGCACATCACATATGCTGAAAATTAACTATGGACTTCAGTTCTGTCCTGGGAAAAGGATGTATTTTTGAACGAAGGATGCAGAAAACAGCAGCACGAGGCACGGGAAAGGGAAGCAGGTGCAGATCACCAAAACGCTCTTCAGCTTTTCAACACGAATCACAGATACTTCAGTATCCTAAAAACTGAAAGGGGATCAAATGTTCCCAAATGGTGAAATCTCTAAATAAGAACAAGGAACATGTGTTTTTAAAAGAATCCTGTGGTCTGAATGCTGTAAGTTACAGCAGCCATAAATTTTATTTACAGTCCTGTTAAAGGATATTCTGTTTACAACGTCTGATAACTTTCCCAGGGACTGACTGGGGATATCAGAGACTGAAAAAGCCCATAATTTCTTTTATTCAGAAGAACGGGGAGGAGCAGCAATATGATGTTCTCAAAACAGCTTCAATTTTCCAAGAGCTGCGTGTCTGCTGCCTGCTCCAGCCTCTCCAGCGAGTGCAAGTTCTTTATATGACAATGTTTCCTATAAAAGCAATATTTCACATGTGAGATAGGATATTAATCTTTTCCGAATAACATCCCTGAACGTGCGGCTATCCCTTACTAGACAGGGGCGGGTTGTGTGGAAATAAACCAATAAAGATTGGACTTCTTCCATTTCTTATTTATAAACGAACTATTTCTATAATTGGGAGATGTATCAGCCATGGGATGAGCAATACTTCGTGTGTCCCTACTCTGTCCCTGAGCGTCATCCCAGCGCTAGCGATGGGAAGGACCATCCTTCACCAACACGCTGGTGGCTGCAGGGAGCAGCGTTTTCCAGGGACACCCCAACCAACTGGGAACCAACAGGGAGAAAGCTCTTTTTGGCTTTTTTTCCCAGTTCTTTGAGAAGCCCAACATGAGCAATTGAGCTCATTGAGCAATGCTGCCATGCATGTTTCTCCCTATCACTGATGTTAATGAAATATGGTTAGATATGGATTCTGATTTAACCTCCAGAAATAATAGGATGTGGCTTTTCCCTAATAGTTGGAAACTTGCCCATGTCACTATATACAACGTGTTTTCCTATCCAGCACCATGGTCAACTCAGAGATTTTTAGGTATTTTGTTTGAAATATTCAAATTTCATCATTTCCGAAGTAATTTTTCACTGTGGTTTATTGCCTAAGACACAGGGTTATTTAAAGTAAGATTGTTATAAACAAGGAGGCTGGGATTTGTCTCTCACTGGCTGGTCATGCGTGCTCCGTCGGGGCAGCGTGAGGTTCCCAGCACCGTGGGCTTGGGGCTGGGAGAGGAGCCAACCTTCTCCATCACTGGTCCAGAGCTTTAAGGTGATGCCTGTAGAGAACCCAGCTGTGATGTCCAGAGCACTCTGCCGGCCTTGGGGGGACTTACTGGTGACATCAGAGCATGGTGAAGGCTGGCAACCCCCTGTACCCCATGCAGGAGCCCGGGTGATGTTTCCAGATCCAAAGTAGTTAATGTGATGCAGAATCCAGCGATGATTGGGTGATAAAAGGAAGACTCACCGCAGATTTTATTATTCACATGCTGAGACTGAGACATTTATGGGTGGATTAACGCCTGGATTTGGGAAACCAAAGTGCCATGGGATGCTCTGTTGGCCCCCTGTAGCCCCTAGCATGTCGAGCAGGAGGTGATGGGGAGGACACCCAGGCATTGGTGGCATGTCATGGCACTGCTGGTGTGGGGCTGGGGGACAGCTCAGGGTGCTCCCAGCTTGGTAGAACTGTCCCAGCCCCTTGGGTGGCCCTGTTGTGTCCCCAGCTAGGCACAGTCAGACCCCCAAGCACCCACAGGGAGGTGTAGCCAGACCAGTCTTCAAGCAAATAGCAAGTGCCTTGACCACACAGGGTGGCTCCTTCCTCCTGAGGACTGAGGTTGGAGCTGGAGCAGGGAAAGGTGGGTTATTTCGTTCATCTGGATGGGTCCAGAAAGCATCCCTATGTCCCTGATTTTGCCCTGGCCACAGAATTGGCATGACCTTGCTGGCAGCACCCAGGTCCTCCTGGGCTGTGGGTCTGGGGCTCTCCAGGATGTGCTCATCTGGAGGCTTCTTCTGCATGAGGCATAACCAAAGAGATTCTTCAGCAATGGAAAAGTTATTTTCCTAAACGGACATTAATGTTTTTTCCATTAATTGGAAGAGATTCTGAGGCTATGGAAAGCCTTAAAGTGATATCACTGTGAAAAATTGTGAAAAAAAGTCACACTGAAAAAGGCTTATGAAATCCAGACATTTTCCAACCAAAAGGGAATTTAAAATAAGGCCCTTTTCCTGACCTCCCGGGGCCTCCACAGTGCAAGGACTTGAGATGACAAAGGGCATCTGCCCTTTTGGGGCTGCATGATATGGGCCAGGAGATTGTTTTGGCTGGCACAGGGAGCATCCATCCCATCCCATCCCATCCCATCCCATCCCATCCCATCCCATCCCATCCCTCCTCTGTTCGTGAGCCCCTTGAGAGCTAGGAGACACCTATAAACAAGAACCTGTCATCAGCTCGGCTGGCTCATTACAGGTGCTGTCAGCAGCAGGGCTCTTCTCCCTTGATTTACTATCCCATGTTCCTGGAAGAAAAAGAGGACAACCAGCCCAGCCCAGAGCATCCCAACAATCCCGGGAGTCCTTTGGAAAAGAGGGAACAAGCTAGTGTGGTGTGAGGCTGGCGTGGAGCAGCAGGATGAGACCTTGCCCCATGGCAGATAGGCTGGCAGGGGACTGCTGCTCCTCCCTGGACCCCTGGGAGCCAGCAGAGTCACGGTGGGATGTCCCCACAGAGGGCCCAGGGAGCACCTTTTCCCTGGGCTTCCAGCAGGGGGTGAAGCTGCAGGGCTTGGATTCTCATTCAACTTCAACTCCGTTTGTCCCAAAATGTTGGGGTTTTGTTGTTATTCCTTGGTTACCCATGAGCTTGAAGGGCAGATGAGACCAGAAAAGCTGTTCCACAAAAGTGACATTTCCCTGTGTCACCCTTGGCTTGGCCATCGGGGTTGGCTGTACCAGCAGCACCCACTCCCTTGGGATATCACCAAACCTCAGCTCCTGAACCTCACACCACGCTCCTGCCCCTCCATCCATCCTCCCAGGGGCTGATCCTGGAAGCTGTAGTGCTGATGGCAGAGTGGGTGGCATCCTGGTCACCCACTGTCCCACCAGGGAGCAGTTCCAAGGGATTTGCACCGATGAGATCACCTGGTTGGTGTCACTGGAGACCTCGGTCCCACAGTCACACGTGTCCCTGCTTTCCAGCATCTGCAGGCAGTGATGGAACGGACACCCTGGCTCACACTCACCAATTACCCATCAGGGTAATTGTTTGCAGATCTGGAACCTTAATTTGCTTTCAATTCTTCCCAACTTTCTCAGTCCCCCAATATCTCCCTGCTCCGTCAGACATTGTCCGTTCCAACAAAAATACAGATTTTTTCTGGAAATGTGATTTATTTCCCCTAATTTTGATCTCTTCTTGCATTCTTCAGTTCGAGAAGCAAAACCCGTGAAGAGTTTGGCTGACATGAGTATTTGTGGAAAGGTTTCCTTTTATCCCCTCTTCCATATTTTTTCTCCAAAACAGCTACCTAAATCAAAATAAGATTAACAGAAAAACCTTTAAAATGCGTTACGTTAATTTAGTAACTAGATCCTTTGTGATGATGAAAGCAGCACAATATTCTTATGTAATAAGTCCTGCTTTATAAATGCATTAATTCTTAAACTATATTGTTTTAATAAACAAGACTCTAGACATGCCCAAGGGCACTGTTATTCTCAGCAGAGTTTTCCAAGAAGGCTTGTGTTGTTGGATTATTATTCCATGACTTCCAAGTTCACTGAGTGGAGCTGTTTTTTTTAATACTCATATTGCAGTAAAAACAACAACTTTCAAATACTTTGTCAAGTAGATTGGGAATCAAAATGGAAACTATTTGTGTAGGATGAGAAGTGCTGAAAGCCTCTCGTTTCATGCAATTAGATTTGGAATCTGGGGCCTGGCTTGCATTTTTTTGAAATAAAAAAAAATAATAATAAAATATGTATTTTCAGAAGGCCCCATTAATAATGGGTGGAGGTGTAGGAAATTCAGGTCACTGCAACCCTTCACGGGCTAATCCTGCTCTTGGGGATATGTCTGAGAAGTCCTGACCGAGCCTGAGAGGGGCAAAGGCAGCATCTGGGGCTGCAGAGGGGACCCTGCTGCTGGCTGTGCCCCACTGGGGACACTCATCTGGTGGGACATGGGTCCCTCGGTGGTCTCCAGCCCACCCTCCCTCCTCCTGCTCCTCTCCTGCCACCTCAACACCGGTCCTGCTGCGGGAAAAACACATCAGCCACAGCGATGGAGCAATCCCAGACTCCCAGGTGTTCCATCCCCCAAGGCTTTTTGTTCACTGGGGTGAAATTCCTGCTGATTTCTCCCAGGGGATGCTTGTGGTTGGATGCTGGATGCTCTGCTCACCCGGAGATGCTCAGCACAGCGAATCCCTTGTGCCGCACCTCCTCTCCCGCAGCTCCCCTGGATTCACCCCCAACTGGGTGACCTAGACTCCCACCTGAGACCGCCAGCAGAGATAATAAAACTTCAAAACCACATTTCTGACATTTATCAAGGGTGTTCCCTGCTTGCTGGCTGGGCTGGAGAACCCCAACGATGGCTCAGACAGAGCAGAGTGGGCTCTGGGTGGGCTGGGGAGGAGGGCTGGTCCATTTCACCCTCTCGCCATGGGCATTTCCACAGAGATGCATCACCAAAAATGATAATAATAAGATATTTCCCCCCAAATCAGATTCTTGGCATCGCAGCCCCCCCTACCTGATGCATGTAGCATCCAGCCAGCACCTGGGAGCACCAGCAACCCTGGGAAGGAGGAGGAATCCTCCCAGAAAGCAACTAAGCACCGGCCTGGAGGAAAGGAATTTCATTCCTGGGTATGGGGCTGAGGGGCAATGGATACAAGCTGGAACATGGGAAGTTTCATTCAAATATGAGGATAAACTTTGGGGTGAGGGTGGCAGAGCCCTGGCAGAGGCTGTGATTCTCTGGAGACCTTCAGACCCTCCTGGATGTCGTCCTGAGTGATGTGCTCTGGGCAACCCTGCTTTAGCAGTGGGACTGGGTGATCTCTAGAGTTCCCTTCCAACTCTGACAATTCCACGATTCCACGATTCCCTGATCTTTCCCTTGGTGTGGGCGCTGCCGTCATGCAGGGGCTCACATCCTGTATCTCATGGATTCACACCACAGAAAAAGACCTGGAAAAGCTGTTTTGCTGGGCCAGCTCGTGCCATCTTTAAAGGAGGGAATACTCACGCTGTATTCACACCATTTAATCCCTGACAACGTGCTGATGTGCAGTTTTTTGGGGGCTCTGGGCTCCCTCTCTGAGCCTTGCACCTACCACAGAGGGACCAGCAGGGAGCTGCTCTCCCTTCCATCTCCTGCCATCACAGGCCCTTCTCCCAACACCGGATGCAAAAGAAGGGAAAGCTCACCCGTTTGTGCCTCCGTGGAGTATCTTCTGCCTTATTCCCTTGAATTATTAGCTCTCTTTTATTGGGTTTGGCTTGCAGGAGGATGACTATTTCATCCATCAAATCAGAATCTTTTTTAACACTAATACTGAATTTATAGAAGTGGTTAAATGAAGTGTTGACAATATGGACAATGTGTTTCTGATTAACGCTGCAATTTCAAGCGAAACTGCCAACTGCCGAGAGTTACTAAAACAGAGCAGCATTTTTCCAGACCCAGTGGGCTGGAGCTCGGCGTCGCAGCACGAGCAGATGTCAGACACCACGCTCCTGAAGGACTCACCCCACAGCCAGGTCTTCCCCATCCCC
>VXBW01000365.1:176296-193729 GCA_013400375.1 Thinocorus orbignyianus | reverse complement strand
TTTTTTTTTTTTTTTTGCTCCCCTCCTCTCCTCCCTTTTCATTATTTTCCAACCTGGCCTCCCTGCTCCACCTCCAGCATTGATTTCTGACCTTGTTTCCACTGAGAGGTCTGAAGATCTCTTTGCTCTGAAGGAATTCATTAACCTTTCCCCCTGCCCAGAACTGGAGAGAAAAATCTTTATATTTTTAAGTCAGGCAAATAAACACTGTTAGCGGTTATCAGAGTCCCCTCGCTGGCTGCTCCCCAAGAACTCAGCTGCTGGCTTAAGGACTGCTTCTGGGCTTCCACCTTTTTGTTTCTTTTCTCTTTTTTGGGGGTTTGAAATAGTTGTTTAAACACTGACTGATGTTCTCCCCCAGTCTGGCTTTCCCTTGATGCCCTCTGTGCTTCGTTGCCCCTCTCAGTGCTGGGTATCATCCTGCTGCTTTCCCTTCCCCATGGCATGGTTCCAGCGGGGTGTGGAATGGTTAAAGACCTCAAAAAATGGTTAAAAACCTCAAATGGTTAAAATGTGGCATAAAAGCAGCCTAATTCCAATCCTGTGGCCGCATGCCCTGGACCAAAATATGTCCCCAAAGTGCTGCTGGAGCCCTGGGGTGATCTGAGGAGACCTCACATCAGGTCTTCTCCATCCCAGCCCCAGAGGAGGAGGAGAATCTACTAAAGGAAGCGTTTAGCTATGGTTATCCACAGGCAGGTGGCTAAATTCATTAAGCTAATTAATTACGTGGCACATTCTGTGTGTCCACAAGTGCTAGAACTATAAGGAGAAAGGGGTTGTCGGAGCTGGGGGGAGGATGAAAAGTCCATAAATCCATTTGCAAAGGGAAATGGGGATTTTGGTGCTCAGCTTCCCTTTAACTGGAACAAAACCTGACAGGTTTATTCAGGAAATTCTCAGGAAGGTTGGAAAACTGTATTCTGGGAAGAGTGATAGGTAATTTGGCAAAAGCAGTGCTTTGGATCTTAAAATAAAGAATAAAAAAAAAGCTCATTTTAAGCTTTTAAAACTTGACAATGGTTAATTTTAAAAGCTGTTGCTTTTAAAAGTTGGACATGGTTCTAACTGGTTCTGGTTATTCCTTGCTTCTACCGAAATTTCATTTGAGGAAAACGGATGTGGGTTTGTGAAGTGTTTGCTCTGCCCAAGAATGACTTTTATAACTTTTTCTTTCTGAAGTTTTTCTGGATCAGCCTGGTCTCTCCTCCCTGGGGACAGCCTGGGATGCTGCGGGGGTCTACACCAGCCACCCCACCCCTGCTCTATGGGATTTGGGTGCCACCAGGGGTATTTGCTCCTGGCCTGGGCTGGGTCAGGGGACAAACCAACAAAGCCCATTGTGGTGGCATGTGGGACCGTGGCACAGGACAGGTGCCTCTGCATCCAGATAGGAATGTCTTCTGCGCTGCCCAAGGGAGGGTCTAAGCAAGTATCTCCTCTGGTGGTTCTCCATGCTGTTCCCAGTCACTTCTCAGCATTATAAATTATGGTATTTGAATAGAAGGTTATATAGTTAGTTGCCTGAAAGATTTTACTGATTAACCTTAAAATATGCTATAAATCTTAGTCTCTTACTTGCTCCCGGAGCATCAAGAAAGCAAACAGGCTCCTGTGCTGTTGGAGGCTGACTCGCATGGCAGGGCCAGGGGGTGAAGGATCTCCAGGGGCTCCTGGGGCTCCAGGGACTGGGGCTGCAAGGTGTTACAGGTGTCATTCTGCTATCTGGGGCAGAAGAAAGCTGGTTTTACCCTGGTCTGTTCTCCTGTTGAGGCTTACAGCTGATGCTGCACCACAAGGTTGAGGTCTTCTGCCAACCTTCTGGCAGTTGAATAGGGGTAGTGGGTGGGTGATTCCAGTCTCCTTGGCTGTGTTTTGCCTACAGCTTCAAAAGAACCTCTTTTGTTCACCTCTTCATCCTGAAATACACAGGAAAGCCATGGTGTATCTTGCCAAGCAGTCGTAGAGGAGCTGCTGTCTTCTTTTCTAGACAGGGCTGTGTTGTCAGTGGAGATGAACCACCAGCCCATCTCCAAATGAGCCACCAGACGCTCACGTGGCAGGTCTTCAGGAGCTACTGTGTGTGTGTTGGGGCTGTGATCTTCTTGTGCTGCAGTTCGAGGACAATTCGCACCTCAAAGGGAAGATTTTTGTACAGGTACAAGATCTTGAGGCTGGTTTTTGGGGTTGGACAGCCCAGCAAGAACTTCCCTCTGAGTTATGATGAGTGTGTTGGTGCTACCTCTGGTCAAATGGGAGGGAGAAGGAATTTTCCCCAGCGCGATGTTGTAGTGTCTCTCCCCTCCTGCCTTGCTGCATGATAAAGCCTTGCCTTCAGTGACACACCTCAATTTCTAACCTGGGAAAGAAATATAAAAATAGATAAATAAGTAAGAAAGATGCATCACAAATATTTAACTCATGTTCCACCTCATCCCACTGTAACATACTAACATAGTCCACCTGGTTTAAAAAAAATATCAAAAGCATCCTTCCTCCCAGGGCTTTGCTCTTCATGGATAAGGAGGGAGGGGGGACAAGTTGGTGGCCAGTTACCTACTGTTAACCCCCAGCTCCAGCTCTGCCAGGTCTTTCTAAACTTCTGATAATTGCTATTTATGATCTTGGTGGCAAAAAGATGGAGTGAAGTGTACAAACCAAGGTGGTATTTACTGAATATTTCTTTGTCTGTGATGGGGGGGAGGTGGGTTTTTGTACCAACCTGAAAGCTACCGTTGTCTCTCTGGCACTGATGCAGCAAGATCCCGTTTAGTGGCATCACTCAGGACTTGTCATATTACGGTCTGTCACAACATGTCAGCCTCTGACAGGCTGGATACCTGCTATTAACTTGCAGACTAGGAGCAAATACAAAAATACAGGTGGTGAAGGAAGGCGGTGCCAGGAGCAGAGCGTGATGCCCTTTCTGGCAAGTTGGGCTATGGCTCTGCAAGCCCGGCTTTGCAGAGTAGCCCCAGGCTTGGGCACGCTTGGCTGGCACGTGGGAACACCTAGGAGCAGGGCAGGCTTTTTGAAGATGCCTCCAGAATGGTGCCAGCCAGATTTGGGGGGAAAAAATCCTTCCTGACACCCAAGCACATCAGTTGAATCCTGACACAACACCCAGAGCTGCTGGAAGAAGCAACACGTGCAGCCAAGGTCCCTTGGCTGTGGCTGTATCGGATGCTCCAGGGAAAAGTGAAGAAGCAGGACAAGGCTGGAAGCCGAGGTGGGCATCAGGCAGGTGGGGGATTCCTTCCTGCTCCTGCATCTGGCCCGTGGGAGTCCCCGAAGCGTGAGTTTAATTAACTGGCTGCCTGTGACTGCAGCACAACAAACACAGTAGATCAAGTCTCCTTTTGCCCCTCTTGGTGATATAATTCAAGGCTCAAATCCTGGGTTTAATTACAGGTTCACCCTGTCATGCAGTTCCTCCCATGAACTGAACAAGCTCTGTCTTGAAGCTGACTCTGCATGTTGGCTCCAGGACCTTACCTGGAGGGCTGGTCTGGGGCGTGTGGAGCAAAGGATGGTCCCGCTGCAAGGAGATGGCATCTGCAGGAGTGGAAACAACCAGAACCTGGAGACTGGAGCAGAGATAGTCCTTCTGGAACCAGAACTGCTGGTGGTGTGATGCTCCTTAGGTTGCTCCTTGTACCAGTACCCACAGGTACTGTGGGGGAAACCCTTCCCCAGGCTTGGGAGCAGGGGCAGCAGCACCATGAGGGTGGCTGGAAGATAGGAGAGCCAAAATCCAGCTCTGCTGGAAGCCAAAGCAACCCACCTGAGCTGCTGTTGAAATCCTGGAACCTCAGGGTGATGGTGCTGACCACTACTGTGCACATTTGGAACTGGCAATGAAATCTTCCAACAGATCCAGGGGGGACAACAGTTCTCCATCCTCTCCTGCCCTGGGACAGACCTGGGTGGTGGGCAGTGAGGATGGATCCCAACCATCTGGTTGAGCTGGGGGCATCCAAGCCAAGCAGGGTTCCCTGCTGCCACCTGAGACGAGCTGATCTTCCCTGTGCCGCTACGTAAACCCCTTGCAGGGTTCCTCTTGCTATAACAAGCCAAAAACCAGGCTGATTTTTATTTGCTTTATTATTAAGCTGATGAGGTTATTTAGGCCGTTTTATGCCCCATTAAATTCTGCGTTTGAAATTCTGTAGAGAGCTGGAGCTTTGCAAACAGGCGTGGTCCGTGCCCATCAGCGGCAGGTTTCTCTTGGAGCACCCAAGCCCACGTTCCCTGTTTACTCCCTGGATATTCTTTTCTTTCCGAGGCTGAGAGAGACGAATGCTCTGTCTGTTATTGTTACCTCTTCTCACTTTTTCTTTTTTTTTTCCCTTTTTTTTTTCCATGCTCTCATCACTACTTTGAGTGCTTCTTATTTTCCTTGCCTCTGAAAGAAGCCATAAAATTCCTCAGACCGTGTGTGGTATGGTGTGCACTTACAAATTACCATTGAAAAATGAATTGCCTTGACAAAATCTAATGTTTTGTGACACAGCACAAATATGCATTTCATTCTTGAAGAGAAGGAAAAGGAGCTCATTGGAAATATTAAATTAAGCAGTGTAACAGCTGAGAATAATTTGGTTTTCTGCTCTGTTGCTTGTGATTTGGTACGGAGTTTGAGGTGGCAGGCCAGTTCCTGTTTAGAGTATAAAGCACACGGATGCCTTGGATTTTATTCCTTGCTTTGCAGCAACTTGTTTCCACCGGTGCTGGAGGCTGGGTGCAGCTCAGAGCAGGGATTTTGGGTAAGATCCCAGAGGTGGGGAGCTCGTGGAGAACATTGTGGCCAGTGTAGGGGAATGTTTACCATCGAGCCGTGGTGGGTCACAGGAGACCAATGTGCAGCCCAAGGTTTTTTTGCTGGTTCTCTGGTGGTTTAGAATAAAAATCCATCCCCATTAGCAACAAAGCAGAGCAGGACTGGGTTTGGGAATTCCTGCTAACGGCTCTGAATCCCTGCTGTAGAGGGGCATAAATAAAGCCTTTATTCTCTTCAATCATCCAGCCCTTTAATTACCTGCGGAGTTTCGTGGAGTGACTCATTCCCCCAAAGAAGGACCTGGGTGGTTTCTTGCTGAGCAGCACAGATGTGGAACCCTCTGGGGGTGTCACTTACCCCTTTTCATGAAAAATCCCCCACCTGTTTCTTCTCCCCTCCTGTGCCCATCACCAACCCCCTCCAGGTTGATACCCTGGCACGGTGAGGGTTGGCAGGAGCACAGAGGTCGGTGGGGCTGTTGCTCAGCAATGATGGAGCAGAGGTGTTCCCTGGGGTCTACATGGCCAAGAACAGAGCCTAGCCATAGCTTGGGGGGTGAGGACATCAGAAGTATCCTGGCAGCAGTGTGGAGGAGCTGCTCACATGAGACCTTTGCTTCCTGGGCAGCAAAACCTGTCTGGGTTGGGTGTTGGACCCATGTATATCTCAAGGTGGAGCTTCCCTGGGGTTTTCTCATTACACTGAGTTTTATTGCAGTGTTGGTTTTTTATTTGGCATAAAGTAATGTCTAGAAAGGGACCAGAACTCCACAGGGATAAACTCCATGAAAACGCTCAGAAGGTGAGAGTCCTTGTCCCAAACAGGATGTGGCAGTGGTCTAACAAGGGTTGTCAAAGCACTTTAACACGCAAGGGAGAAGCCACAGAACAGGGTGATCAAGTTGTACAGTTCAACAGCCTAATGTCCATCTTTCTCCTTTCCTCTTTCTGCTGTGGAGCTGCTTGTTCCTTCATTTTCCCAAGTCCTGCAATTGGAACAACCTGTGGAAACCAAGGTGATACCAGGCCACCAAAGCCTGGAAAGGGGGATCTACTCTGTCTTGCTGAGGTGCTTATGGACCAACCATCTCTGTGATCTCTGCTTCAGTGGATATTTGTTATTTATTATTTACTCTTCCTTAAAGCTGGACAGAACTTTTCAGATGGAGAAGCGTATTTCTGTGGAATCAGAATATTTTCTGAGGGAGATGTCAATTAGAAAACCCATGGTTTTTGAGCAGGCTTGGTGTTTCTTCAGGAAGCCCTTAGTGCCGCCTGGCCAGGAGATAACCGACACCTTTCAACCAAGCTCTTCAATGTGATGCAAAGGCAAAATGAAAAAAATCTGCAGTTTCTTATTCTGTGAAATATCCACAGTTTTTTGTCCAATTTGGACTGGAACCAGATTCAAATGCTGCCATTTTCCATAGGGAGGGATTGTGTTTTTCTGATAACTGTTCCCATGTTCCCATATGTCTCGTGAGGGAGATGTTTAGGGCTGAACCCCCAAATATGGTACCAAAGACAGAGCCCCACAAGGGTCTCCTCAACCTCAGAGGGGCTGTGCCCACCCCACTGCCCCTCCAAGCCCTCTCCCAGCTGGGTGCTGTGGGGCAACCCCGCTGGGGAATGGAGATTGGAGCACATAATGGATCAGGAGATAAAGGTAGTAAAATCATGATATATATCATGGCAGTAAAACTAGCATTTATAGCTCATCCTGTGTGGTGGTGGAGTCACCCTGCTCAGGCTCTGGAGTATTTGTGTCTGAAACCTCTCGTGTGTGCTTGTGGGATGGTTCCCATAGCAGTAGTGGGGGGGTGGGCACTGGACCACGGGGAACGGGGTGGGCATCACCCCTGTGGGCGTCACAGCTTGGTCTCCAAGTCTCTCTTGTGGAAGTGGTCATCAGCTTGGGTCATGCACAGCTGAGGAAGGTGACCAAACCTGGATGAAGTCACGCTCTCGGCTTGGTTACGGCAGACAGGCTGTGACTATCACATTCAAAGCTGATCCCAACTTCCCCTCAGCACCCAGAGATGCTTGTGGCAGTGAGTGATGCTCACAGGGAGCACCACAACCCTGTCCTGTCCCCAGCTGGTGGCCAAGCTGAGGGCAGACAGGAGCTTGGCCACGGGGACCAGACCAGCCCCGAGGCACGGTGGTGTCGGCTTTACTTCTCTCCAGCAAAAGCCAAACTCAACCTGCTGCTCATGCCAAGGAATCTTTGGCACGGGGATGTGGGTAGAAAACCCACAGGGGTGTCAAAGCCATGGACAGTCTCCAAAGTGAGAGCAGTGTTTGACGGGGGAGAATATGCTTTGGAAAATTTACTTGATCCTTGTTTGGAAGCAGCTCTGAGCAGCTCACTGAGCCCCTCGCAGACACACACATGCTGCCTTGAGGATATCTGCACAAAGCAAAGCACTGGAAACATGTTGTCATCCGCCTCCTCCCTCTCATTCCTGGCAATCGAGTAAATATCCAAGGAGCTGCTTAGATCTGAGCGCAGGAAAGCAACCACCCCGACCTGGCACCGGTGGCAGGGCCACCTCCAGCGTTTGATCCCGGGTGGACACAGAGGGTCCCATCTCCTGCCTCCCACCCAGAGCACAAGGACCTCACACCTCCTTGTTTACTGGAGAGGGACTGGGCAAGGAAAGGGTGCCACGAGGCAAGCTCAGCGCTTATCTGGATCATTCACCACTTGCCAGGAAAGCTGGTTTCTTCTCTTCTGTAGCCAACACTGAAAGCCAAGGACTAGACATGGCACAGCTAGTGTTGTTTTAGCATCCCTCTTTCCTTAAAAAAAAAAGAAAAATATGAAAAATATAAAAATTTTTTAAAAAAATAATAAAAAAAAGAAAATCTGGACAACTTCCCAGATTGTACATCTGTCTGTATAATTTACACCACGAGGATGAGGAAGTGAGGAGGGCTGTAAACTCTTTCCATCTGTGCAATGTGTGTGATGATTTTTCCATTCCTTCCTCGCCTCCCCCACCGAAAAAATCCTGGGCTTGCAGAGGCTTTGCCAGCCAGCGGGCAGCCCCCCGAGTGCCAGGGGCGTCTGCGTGCCGCGGGTGGTCTGGCTGCCAGACCTTGCCTCCCCTCCTCTTCCTCTCGCAGGGCAGGGCTCCAGCAGCTCCTCCTGTGCCCTGTCCCTCAGGAGCACCCAGCCACCTGCCTGGAAATCGCAGTTGGTTGAAAAATGTGGTCCTTTATAACTATTTTGACTGAAAATGGTAATTTTTTTTATTATTTATTTTTTAATTTTTGAATGATTGGGTTCTTTCTCAGGACTGTCTGGCTTTCTTTTGAAATAATCCAGCTCCTGGGAGAGCAACCCTCTCCAGAAGACTGAATCTGGAAATGTTCCTTCAGGGGAGCTGCTCTGGGGTTCCTCCATCCCTGGCATTAATGGGGTTCCCACCTCATCAGCAGGACTCCCCTTCACTCATGGGGTGCCCAACTGGGCTGTTCTCACTCCCTCTCCACACCAAAGGTGCTCAGAGCTCCCCAGGAGAACCAGCAGCAGAGCTAGAGGGTCCCAGCAGACAGTGAGGAAGAAGAGCAGGAGAGGGCTGAAGCTGTGGCCCACAGTGTATCACAGCAGTGTCTCAAACTGCACATTAATTGGTGGAAACATCTCAGGTTCTCTCCCCTTTTGACTTCTGTGAAGCACTGGTGGCTCCTGGTCCAGCGTCTCCAGAGGTTTCTAATGCAAACCCTGTATTCCTTGTGCCAGTGTCCCATTTGTCACCACACCAGCCTGTCCTGAGCATTCAGGTCCCCCTTCCACAGGGGGGTCAGGGCTGGCAGAGGGTGAGGAGAGCTACCATGGCCACCCTGGGTCATGGTGACCACAGGCTGGAGTTCCTTTCCTTACCTCTTTGATGGACTATCATTAGAAAGAGCTGTTCGCTCACCAAGAACGAAGAAGTGACTGAAATGGTTTCTGAGTTTGGGTTTTCACACTGGTGGTGTAAAAGATTTTGGTCTTCTATCAGTGGGATTTCTTTGGGGAAAAGCCAACAGTGGGAGCATGGCTTGTTGGCATGAAGCAGGACCCACCGGAGCTGGCCATGGGGCAGGTGGGCTCAGCTCTGGGCTGAGTTCCCCACCTGAGTCAGGGTTTGCTGAAGGCAGCCAGCTCTCCTGAGCTAACCAGCTTGTTATAAATGTGCAGATACCAATATAGGCTGAGTGGGTGGTGAGAGGGGACCTCGTGTACTGCATAACTGGAGGGCTTTTGCAGCTCTCTCAGCTGAAGAGATGAATGAAGGAGCGGGATGTTGTCACCTCCCAGCGCCCACACGCTCCCTGGCACACCAACAGAAGTTGAATTTCTTTCAAACTTCCCCTGAATCACTCCCAGGCGTGCAGGCGGGTTCTGAGGGTTTCTCTGGAGCTGCTGGGGCCTCACACACCAACACAGCAGCTCCTTCATCACCCAGCCTCTGTCGGGGCACCCTGGGACCCTCTGTGCTACATTGGTCCTTGCAGCATCCCCATGGTACCAAGGTGTCTGGTGAGACCCCACCTGGAGCACTGCATCCAGCTCTGGAGTCCTCAGCACAGGAAGGACATAGAGGTGTGGGAGTGGGACCAGAGGAGGCCAAGGAGATGCTGAGAGGGCTGGACCCCCTCTGCTGGGAGGACAGCAGAAGAGAAGGCTCTGGGAAGACCTTAGAGTCCCTTTTAGTCCCTAAAGGGGGGTGCAGGAGAGATCGGGGGGGACTCTTGATCAAGGAGTGGAGGGATAGGATGAGGGGTGACAGTTTTAAACTGAAAGAGGGGAGATTGAGATGAGATTTTAGGAAGAACTTCTTTGCTGTGAGGGTGGTGAGACCCTGGCTCAGGTTGCCCAGAGAAGCTGTGGCTGCCCCATCCCTGGAGGGGTTCAAGGCCAGGCTGGATGGGGCTTGGAGCCACCTGGTGTGGTGGGAGGTGTCCCTGCCCAGGGCAGGGGGGTTGGAACTGGGTGGGCTTTAAGGTCCCTTCCAACCCAAACCATTCCATGATTCCATGATATGATTCCATGATATGACTGACACTTTGTCTTTTGGGTGGCCTTGGTCCTGTCCCTTGTCCCAGCACAGATGATCCGTGTTCACCCCTGGGCTGCAGGGCCAGCTGCAAAAATAAACCCTAGCAATGCCACCTCCACCTTCTCCTGGGTATTTCATGCCTGCGTGGGGACTTTTTCCAGGAGGAGTAAAATGAGGGCTCTGTTCCTGGTTCCAGGAAAAGGCTGGTGCCTTCCATCTCAGCAAGACGCCTCCTTGGCATCGGCACCTCCCTGGTTTGCAGCCCTGTGCAGGGGAGCAGACAAACAAGATTTGTCCTTCCAGGTGTTGCCCAGCAAATTCTGCATAACCCTTTCCTTGCTGGTGCCCTGCAGCATCCCTGTCTGCGGGACAACCACCGAGGGCATTTCCAAAGGTGCCCGGCTGCTTTGCCAGAGCAGCACCGACGTGGTTAAGAACCAGCAATTAAACTTTCTCGGCGAGGCACTCAGGCAGGCACTTCCTCCGTCTTGACATTAAATTCCTATTGGTGTGACTCATTAGCTATTTATTTATTTAAAGCCACCGAGCTATTTGCAATACTTTTAAAAAGCAAACACAGTGTGTGGGCAGGGGAGCTGTTCTGCCTAAATGTTCCTCTCGGTGACACTGATGATAACTTATCAGAATAAATAAGGAGTCTTCCAATCATTATTTTTTTTTTATTTTTTTTTTAT
Source organism: Thinocorus orbignyianus (assembly GCA_013400375.1). NCBI lineage: Eukaryota > Metazoa > Chordata > Aves > Ciconiiformes > Thinocoridae > Thinocorus > Thinocorus orbignyianus. Next base: position 183,204 of record VXBW01000365.1, on the reverse strand, counting down.
TTTTTATATTTTTTTTCACTGGGAAAGTGGAGGAAAACTGTTTCCTTCTCAGAAACTTTTTACCAGCCTGCGTGTGACATCCAGGTTATAGCCCTACGTGGGCAGCTGCCTGCGTCTTCTCCGCAGCCCCAATTAAAAACAGAATACATCATCTCTTCTCTCTGCAGCTCTGTTGGGTCCCTCCTCCAGCAGCCTTTTTGGTGGGGCTGGGTGGGAAATAGGCACCAGGAATTACCATTTTTGCAGACCTGGGGTCATGACGGGTATTTGGGGAGCCTGCATGGTCGTACTTGGAGAACAAACCTTTGACTAATTCTAATTCGGGCATTATATCACATTTTCATGCCAGCAGCAACCTCCCGAGCTCACATTCCAACCCGGGAGGTCTGGAGGTGTGCAAAAACTCAGTCGGGTGTGGAAACCTGAAAAATCAAAGACTTTGCCTCCTTTTATGTTTCTAAATTATCTCATTCTTATGTAACCCAGCCTGGTGCAAATCCAGGAATTTTTTGTGTGCGCTATCATTATTTCCAAGGAAAATGTGGCTTTTCTGCCATTTTGAAGTTTACAACTTCCCTTCGCTGCAAGAGGAGTGTCTTAAAAAAACTTAAAAGAGAGTGAACTCATCCATGCAACAAAAAACCCAGGAGCGGTTTTTGTTCCTTGAATTCTTCTAAAGAGTTCCTTTGAAATCCCAGGAATCCCAGAGACAGAAAATTCCTGGGACGCTGTGGTTCCTTCTGCTCAGCAGGTGCCCCCCCTGGCACTGCCACACTGAAGGTGCCCCTGGGGCTGTGCCTGCTCCTTGGGCACCTCCATCCAGGGAGACTCCAAAAGGTCCAGCCTGGATTCTTAGGGCTTTATTTTCCTCTCAGATTCTTAATATTTTCCGAATTCCCCCACTGGCCACGCTCTTCTTATCACAGAAAGAAGCACAAAATCACCTGTGCTGGCAAAGCTGTCCTGCCCTGGTGCTTGGTACAAAAAGTCAACTGTTTTTATCTTTTTATCTTCAAACTCGGACTAAATAATTATAAAAAAATTGGATATAATGTCTTGCAGAATGTCTCCCTTTGTAAATCTCCTGCCTGCCGCACCGGTCACATCATGTTACATTATGGTCTGAAACATAACATGATGTGACTGATGCAACCTATGACGGATGGTGGATCGGCCAGGAAATGGAAAAAGAGCCAATTTTCTAAAGAGCATTGTTACAGAAACAAACAAGATGCCCTTTTAACTTGTATTGATCGATTGCTAAAGAATAAGCCCTGCTCATACTTTTGCAAGTACCCTAATTAGTTGCTAGATCTACCTGGTGGGGGGAAGAGCCAAACGGGCTCTGCTTCATCCTACCGGGATGCAGAAGAGGAAGAAGAAGTACTGGCACTGGTGGGAGGTGGGATGGACCTTCCCAGTGGGTACCCAGGGAAGGTCCATCCCTGGGAGCATCCTCGAAGGGACTGGCAGACCCGCACCCACTATGGTGGTTTTGGGGCCACCCAAGGGTAAACCACCTAAAAAGAAGTTCCTGGTGGGTTTCCATCCCTGGTGCCACCATCCTGGCTCAGACACCCTTCCCAGTGACACTCCTGGAGCAGCAAATTGTGTCTCATCCCAGGTCCCATTGCCGCCAAGGGGGAGAGACTCATTGCTTGGGTTTCTACAGCTCTTTGCATAACAGTCGCTCCTCCCAACACCCCCACCCCCTCCTCCTTTTTTCTTTTGATTAGCAGCTAAAAATCACAGCTATGTCTGGCAGGACAATGCCTTTGACAGCAAAGGGAATATTAGGGTCAAGCTTTATTAAGAAAGAAGCTATTGAAATGACATACTCAAACATATTGCTATTAGGGACTTGAAGAGTATTTGCCTCATTAATGTAAAAGGTAGCTAGCAATCTTCTTGATCAACAGTGGCAATTTATTTTAAAGTGTCCATTTTCTGGATGTCAGAGGAAGACTTTTATTTATAATCTTATTTTCAATTTCCACAAAGAACACTTCACTCAGGCTCCGTGCAGGTTTTTTTCCCGCAGACAATAACCGATTATAAAACTGTGCTCTCCACCCCCCCCCCATCCCCCTTGTAGTAGTGTTGACATATGGAAATGAATCAAAATGTAATAGGCATAATTACAAGCATTGTGTGCAGGCTACAATTAGTGTCTCTTCAAAGCAGACTTGTAATCAAAAGACACCAATAGAAGAAGGGAAGAAGCGAGCGGACGCTTCCCGGGATGAGCTTGGGCTGGGAAGAAGTTTCCCAGTGCACGGGAGCGGGATGGGGATGGGTTTCCTAGTGGGTCAACAAGCTTGGCCACCACAGGGATGGGGGACAGTGGCCTCAGGAGCAGTGTGTCCCCCCAACAAGTCACTGTCCCCACTCAATCAGTGCAGGCTGAGGTGGCACAAACTTTCTTCCAAAGACAAAGGCTGTGAGAGGGATGCGGGGATACTGCATCATCACATCCCTCACTGGAGAAAATGCTAAAAAAAGGAAAAAAGTAATAAAAATAAACTCTTCCACATCCCATTTCAAATGCCATATTTAAATTTTTCAAAGTAATAAGATTAATTGGAATTTCTTTTCCAGATTCATTTGACTCAAGTCAACGCGAATCAAAATAAGATGAAAAAATGAACCAGTAACTTTCAGCACAAAGAGTTGCTCTCTGTTCATCTGGGAAGGAGCTTGGTAGAACCTTCCAGTTCTCCAGTGGTCAAAAATGACTTGTATTTTATTTCCTCGTGTGTTTTGTTAACTAGAGAATATGTTATTCGCCGGGGCTGTAAACATAAGATACAATTTGAGTCTAAGCGAAATCCCATTACTCTGTATTCCTTCAGACTCCGGTTTAAGGTGGCGGATCTAAACACAGCTGCTCGACAGTTTTGCAATTCAATTTTTACCTGTCAGAAATGTATCAAACTGAAACTATTTTTGCAGGAACATTTCTATGTTAATAAGTTTTTGCTTTGAAATACTTCCTCCCCCCCACCCCTCCCCACCTCCCTCCACCGTTTAATAAGGTTAAAGCATTATCTGTTGGCCTTATTGGAAGGGACTGCTGGATTTCCATTTTCAAATTCATTTTGTTCCCTAATAGTTTTTAAAAATCAAAGTCAGAATGAAATATTTTTTTTAGCCACCATTGGGCTGGCTGTTTTTATTGACCCAAACCACGCTGCTTTTTGATTTTCCCAGCAAGGTGTTGATGAGTAATTGTTCAGATCAGGAGATTTTTGGAATTCGACAGGACGAGGGATAATGGTTTTAAATTGGAAGGAGGGAGATTTAGATGAGATATTAGGAAGAAATTCTTCGCTGTGAGGGTGGTGAGGCACTGGAACAGGTTGCCCAGGGAAGTTGTTGATGCCCCATCCCTGGAGGGGTTCAAGGCCAGGCTGGATGGGGCTTGGAGCAACCTGGGCTGGTGGGAGGTGTCCCTGCCCGGGGCGGGGGTTGGAACTGGATGATCTTTTAAGTTCCCTTCCAACTCTGACCGTTCTATGACTCTATGAATTCCCCCATGGGACCCACTGGCAGGGTCCCAGGAGAGTCCAAGTGCCGGGACCTTGGTTTGGGGCAGCAGCAAATGCTTGGGTAATTACTGATCAAGCTGGTGCTTGGACTGGGGTGTCGTGATGCAGAAACATCTCTTTTACCCTAAACGTGCTCATCTGCAGAGAATTTTGCCCAGGAGGAGAAGGGTGTGCATGTCCCTGGCACCTTTTGCCACCCACCTGTGCCAGGGGACGGGTGCTGGGAGGAGGAGCATCTCCATCAAAGCCAGCAGGAGGGATGCTGGTGTCAGCCAGGGAAGGATCAGTCCCTTTACCAGCGGGTCTGTGTAGGAGGACTTATATTTGTTTGCAGGAGCCAGATGGTTAAAGAAGAGAGTGACATAATTGCAAGAGCAGGAGCCATGAAAGAAGAGGGTGGGGGGAGGAGAGAATGTCACGGGGGGAAATGGGACCTGAGGAGCACCCATACCACGGAGTGGTGTCAGCAGGACTGGGATATGCCAGCACTTTGGCTCTGCTTCCCACAGGGATTCATCCCAGGGAGCTCTGGAGCATCCCTGCTGCGTTTAGGCACCCTTCCTCCCTGGCTTGGGATACAGAGTGAAACCCAAATGCAGGAGATATTGAGGCTGGAAAAGTTATGAGGACAGAAGTGGCGGGCATGACCTTGTCTTAGTCATGAAGTTCATGATCTTAAGCAGCTCTCCATTTATTAATGGAGGAGCCATTTATTAACCTGCTAAATCCAGTTATGCTGGCATAAATCTGAAGTAACCCCATTGAGTATGGATTTATATCAGAGTAACTGAGGGGAGAGCCTGGATGGCATCTTTGTCCGCAGCTCCGGGAGCGGCGGGATGGGATATTGCTCTGCTGCACTGGGGGCTAAGGAGGAAAATTTAAATACCAGTAGCAAAGTGAAGTTTAAAACACCAGCTTAATTTCTGCAAAACAGAGCATCCAGGAACACAAATGCTGTGGGGAAGTGTGAGATGAGGGTCCGCAGGTCCTCCCTGGTGGCAGAATGCTCCTGCTCAGGCAGGGTCTGAGGGGGTGGGATGTTCCCTCCTGGGGGTCCCCTAACCCCACTGGCACTGCTGTGCTCTCAGCATCCTCCTCACACCCCCTTCTCTCCAGCTGCTGTACCCACAGCCCTCTGCTCAGGGCATGGAGAAGTTCTGTTTTCACGGCCAGTTGTGGGTACCAGATTACANAGCATCCTCCTCACACCCCCTTCTCTCCAGCTGCTGTACCCACAGCCCTCTGCTCAGGGGATGGAGAAATTCTATTTTCACAGTATTTCACAACTGTACCCAGTTGTGGGTACCAGATTACGCACAGGTCTGGGCAGTAAAGCAGGGAAGAAAAGCACCACCAGCCAAACAAATCCCTATATTTCACCCCAGCTAAAGTCTGGGGTTTACTTTTTCTATGGGAGCATGGATTTTAAACTGTCAGAACGTACCTGTTGTGTTTTATTCTCTCATTCCTAATGTTTCACACAGGCTACCGAGCGAAGGCAATGCCGAAGATGCTGGAGAGGAGGAGAATTTTTCCTCTGAAATATTAACAGTCCCTTCGACTCTTTGAAGGAAGGGGAAACACGAATCTGAATTTGGAATTACATTTTAAGCTTTCCTGTAGCCTTTTAAAATATCAGAAGGAGTAAGGGGCTGCTATCCTAGCCATCAAAAAACCAGGCACAACCTCCTCTTTAAACGTGTCTGAAAGAAAATAAACACCCCGTGGCTCGCCGCTGCCTTCCCTTATCTGCCTGCTATTCTGAGGCTGACTTCATCTTCGGCTCGCAGAGGTTCCTTTCACAGCCCTCAAGAATAGGGAGGCTCTCACTATTCCCATCACGTGCGGCGCGGGTCGTCTGGCCCCGCTCTTATCAGCAGAAGGCACATGGAGCGCTGGGGGATGCCCCGCATCCGTCCGCCCTGGTTCCAGCCCCATCTCCGGCATCGGGCACGGGACAAGCCACCACCACGACCTTGAGGGTCTGCTTTTCTCCTCCTTTTCTGAAAAAGAAGGCTGGTGGCAGTCTGGAACTGAATAGACATCAGCAATTCCCTGCAGGAAAACTTCTTTGAAGCCGTTCTATAGATGAGGGAAAAGAGTTTGCATGGGGCATTTATGGGAAGGTTTCTCAGGGAAGTTGAACTGCTCATGACAGGAGCAAACTCCAGGTTGTAGCTGTTCCCCGGCAGCAAGTTCTCCTTGTGCTCAGGGATGCTTCCACTGAGCCAAGCCCTCTGCTGCCCAGAAGCTCCAAAAGTTTGGGAGCAGAGCTGGGAGAGAAGCTGGTGGTGGAGCCCATCCCAGATCCCGGCTGCTCTCCCTGTGCCCCGGGATGCTCCCACTGAGCCAAGCTCACTGCTGCCCAGGAGCTTCCAAGTTCAGCTGTCCAAGGGTTTGGTGCCAGGGCTGGGAGAAGAACTGGTGGAGCCCATCTCAGATCCCTGCTCCTCTCCCTGTACCCATGGATGCTCCTGCTAAGTCAAACTCCAAGGGTTTGGAACCACTGGTGGAGTCCATGTCCAGATCCCAGCTGCTCTCCCCATGCCCAAGGATGTCCTGCTGAGCTCTGAAAGTTTGGGACTAGAGCTGGGATAAGAGCCAGTATAGCCCATCCTGGATCTTGGCTGCTCTCCCTACTCAGGGAGCACGGGACAGAGCATTCGGCCACCTGGGAGCCATCCTGCTCTGCACCCATTTCCTGGGAGAGAAGTGGCATTGAGCTCATTTATTCCTGATGGCTTCCCTTGTGTCCCAGTCGGCTGCCCTGCCACCCATGTGTCCCCCCATGTCACAGGAAGCTTGGCACATGGTGGCAGCTCTGTCAGTGCCCTGCCTGCTGTGTTCCCACACCTCCTCCTTAATCCCTGTGATTACTCTGACTTTTATGATGCCTGGTGCCATCCTGTAGACAAACAGTGTACGTTGGGGTGCAGCAAACCTATACTGTGGTTTGTGTCCTGCAGAAGCACGTCTGAAGAGTGGAGCTGGGCTCCAAAGAAGAGCAGAGGGTGAACATCCTCACCCTCCAGGGATTGTCCCCTCCCATGTCCCACCACTGAAATAAAGACACACTCCTCTGTGACAGCCAAGGAGCGCTGCCTGCAAGGAGCCTTTTCCTAGATGAATTAGTTGGGCTTCTGAATAAAGAAACGTTCTTCCCCTCATCACACCTACACCCTCCTGTGCATGCCCTCTCTCCTGCCACCTGCAGCAGAGCACGCACACGCGAGTACATGCATGTACGTGCATGCACATGCATGCACACGCATGTACATGCATGCACATACATGCATAAAACCACCCCTCCCAGGCTCCCCGTTCTCCCAGTCTGATGCTGGGGGGATGCTGAGCGTG